>VACF01001881.1:0-164870 GCA_006891605.1 Pleurozium schreberi | reverse complement strand
CCCCAAATCTAACAGTCCAATACACCATAAATACGCGAGGTAGCATAAACAAGTGCTTCTTGCAAATGTCAATTTTGTGGTGGATTGTGAGAGCTCTTAGGCGCTTTCAGTGATAACTACTTTGACGAGGAGTAGGGTTTGGCTGCCGCCGGTCCATGCAGACCCCCGCCGATACACATTGACTCACGTCGGTCCTTCCATTCAAGCACCACAACTTCCAATTTGGTCCCATCCTCCAACCAACCCGCTTCCAATCTACAAGGATAGGCCTTTGAGACACAAGTACTATGGCCCTGTGCCACAGATCAACGATCCTAGAGCCACAAATTAGGTTGAACCATGCCACAAGTAAGGTATCCCTCTGCCTCACATTTCAAATCCTACATTGATTAAGGGACTAGAATTAAAATGCAAAATTATTTTTGTATATGCTCTTGTATTTGAGTAGGTATTATACAATTTGGTGTATATTTTATTAACTGAACACTAAACAAATTAGTTGTACATCATAATTGGCGGGGTTAATAGAATATTCCAGCATTATTCACTTTTGCATAGAACTAGTGGATTCTTCCTCGAGAAGTGCATTGGTAGTTCTTGTATGTATATTGATAAGCAAGTACAATACTCAGGATGCATTTCAATATGCCATGTGGATCATACTTTCTTTTTGTGTTAGTTAGTATTAATTCTTGACGTCATCTCTCAATGGATACACATATCTGATGTGACATATATTGAGTATGTTTCTAGATATCGTAGGTTTTGAATTAATACTGCAGTTATAATAGTTGTCTTTTCAATGAGCCACCCATAGAGTATGATATACACTTGACGTAATGAATTGTAAGTAGTACTCTGTGTTTCATTTATTCTGGAAGTATCCGATGGGATTACATTCATTAAAGTTTTGATCCAGATGCCTTTGTTTTAGAATGGATAGTATGGCTTTCAAAACATTGAGCATGACATGTTTATGATAAAAACAATGTTACAAGCAAAGTGGGTTCTTTCTTATTATTGAGTTGTTTGAGTTCAGGAGGTACATAAGTGATGTGTTTGTCTGCTCTTTAACAGGAGTATATGGAGCATTAGCATGACAGTCACTTCAATGGCAATTGTGAGGGCAGTTGGAGAGCGGGTCATAATTACATTTCCAATTGGTGACTTGGGATGTGTTGTTGTGAGTTAGTCTCAATTGASTGCTCAATTTTTTKTGCTGAAAATTTGTTAGATAYTGATGAAGAAGTGTTTGATAGTTCAAGTGGTGAGTTGATGCATACAATWGGTCAAGAGCCTGTTGTCTGTGGCCYTGTTAGACAATGGCATCTACRTCCTAGTAGGTATTTAGCTTGTGGTTTATCTCAATGGACTCTAGGAGCATCTACTCAAGATGGTGCCACTAGAGTATCTAGCACTAGCAGTTTCAAGAGAGCATCATTGAAAAGCGTGAAAATCAAGCCTGGCGTAGAGGTCATTGCCACTGGAAGTGATGATTCTGGTGGTTCATCACCCCCATACAAACTTTCGAAACCCACTTTTTGTCCATGTCAAGGGCCTACTATATCCTTTGTACCTTCTCTAATTTTAGTGACACCATACCAATCTTTTCAYGGATCCTCTATCATTCCATGCTTACGGAAGTTGTGCCTCACCAAAAGCTCTAGGAATCCGTTTAAGAAAGTCGACTGGAATACGAAGCAAATTTTAGTGGTTCAATTTGTGCCACCTTCGTATAATGGTGATGTGATTTTCGAGTTACCTCCGCTCAGAGATCAATTTGTCACTCGCAGCTTGGCTAAGCTTCTCACTGGAATGGATAAACGATGTGATGGTCACGTTTGGTTGAATCTTCATATAACGCATATATAGAATACCGAGGACTTAACTTTTGTTTGTCATCTTGCATGGGGCATCTCCGTTGTGACAAACCAACTTGTGACTACCTAACTCGAAAGCACCGTGTAACCTTCATTAAGGAGACTAAATGGGATGGTTGTTTTCCCTTTCCATTTGAGGTTCATGCTATCCCTTAGTCAAGTTTGACTATCACGTGCAAGATGTGCTCTACTATTCCATCGTGCACTAATAGTTGTCTTGCCAAAGTTTATTATGTAGTTGGGTCCAAAGACATGACTCGGGCTTGTGTTCATTCTGGTACCCACAACCATTCTATCAAAGATGGCGTTTGCCGAGATTCCAAAGAAAGAACTTGGTCTTTGATTTCCGACAAAGTTGAGCGGAATCCCTTTGGAACAAATTTTGCTATTGTCTTAGAGATAAGCCTATATGATTACAAAGGAATTAGAATTAGATTTATACTGTTTTTTCATTTTTTTGGTAAGAACAAAAGACTTTGGTGGCCGTTTTGGCATAGTAAAACACTTTTTTTGAAGAAACTTTGAACTAATAAAAGTTAGACAATCAAGCTAACTTTCACCTCCAAAAATCCGTTTAAGATTTGGAGTCTTAAATCAAAAGTTATGAACAATATTCAGAGCGGGTGTTTAAAAATGTAAAAAAAAAAGTTCATTTCAACCCTGCTTTGAATATTGTCCATAACTTTTAATTTAAGACTTCAAATCTCAAACGGATTGTTGGAGGTGAAAGCTAGCTGGATTGTCTAACTTTTATTAGTTCAAAGTTTCTTAAAAAAATGTAATTTACTGTGCCAAAACGGCCACCAAAATCTATTGACTTCAAAAAACACCGAAATGTGAATGATTTAGTATTCAATTAAATGAAAATTGTCCATAGAATTAAACCGTGGGGATTTAAACATTGCCCAAATGAAGAAAAAATATTTCAAACTTTTGTGAGTCTAAACAAACAAAAAATTGTTGATTATGTTGTTGATACGGGCATTGGACTACCAAAATTAACAAAAAAATTTGACCATTTTGTTGCTCGTGCCAAATCAACAAAAACTTGTGAAAATGAACAAAAAAGTGTTCACAGTTTTGTTCATTTGGACATTGTACTACCAAAATTAACAAGAAATTGTAGCCATTTTGTTACCTTCTGCCAAATCAACAAAAAATTGTGAAAATGGTCGATACAGTGCCCAAATTAACAAAAAATTGATGATTTTTCGTTGATTTGGACATCATTTTCTACTAGTGTTGAAGGAGTAAAGCCTACACAATTTGGAATACATGAACTCATGCCAGTTTTTGAGAAGTGAAAGTTCATGAGTTCCCCAAGTATTCAAAATGAAGTTATGTCATTCAAGTACTTCTACCGTTTTGGAGTCATGCCTAGCATCACAAAACTCTGTGGTTGTAACAATTGGGCCTTTGTTCAGGAGAAAAAATTCCCTGGCCAGGGATCCGACACTGACAAAGTGTTTGTGTTTAAAATTTCTGAGGTTGGTCTTGGCAGTGGTGTGAACTTAATAATGTGCATGCAATCTGGTGGTGACCTTGAAAACGCTTGGA
The DNA here is from genome assembly GCA_006891605.1 of Pleurozium schreberi. Classification (NCBI taxonomy): domain Eukaryota; kingdom Viridiplantae; phylum Streptophyta; class Bryopsida; order Hypnales; family Hylocomiaceae; genus Pleurozium; species Pleurozium schreberi. The sequence continues at coordinate 161,433 of VACF01001881.1, read as the reverse complement.
TAATGTTTGATCATATCAGGCGAGTCATGCAATGGACAATGATTGCGTGTCATGTTTATGACATGATCTACTGCCATGTTATTTTCATTTTGAGAGGTCTTAAAACTCTCAAACTTTGTGATATGCAGTCAAAAGATGTTGTTGCACAATGCGACTTCTAGAAGAACTTAAACATTGTGATGGAGAGATACGGATTTTCGTTGCCTTAAGGGCTTCATGGTCGATTCGGCGCAGGCAAACTGGAGTACGGTGCAAGTGGTTTATGGAAGTGGAGATCCAACTGGGCCCATGCCCAATTGGGAACGTACTTTTTTATTTTCGTTGGACTCAATTGATGGAAAAGCACACAAAAGCGGACATTTAGAGTGATCTTCAAGATCAGCATCGGAAGTTGTGCAAACAATGTAAGGATGCCAACTCCTTAGCGGAGTCAGAGATTAGGTTTCACGCCATTCAAATCTGGTGGCATTCTTCTAGAGCCACAACCGAGGAGAAACTGCGCCGTCTTGAGATGTAGTTAGTGTTTTGGCACTTTTAGTACGGACAATGGGGAGTATTCATGGACACTGTAAGATTCTTCAACGCATGATGTCTATTTGTTGTTGTTTAGTTTCTAACTCTACATTTCATGCTTCCGTACTTTGATTTGGCATTGCTAATCCATAATTTCATGAATACTTTTTTTTTTCTACGATACACGAGTAACTCACTTACAAAAACTTTGATAGTCTTTTTCTTCTGTAGCCTTGATCTGTGCTTGAGGAGCAGGGATTGTCTGAAGATGAACTTGTGCGCGTTTCTACTTGCAACCTTGCGGAGACGGTCCATAACAAATGGATTCAGCAGTTTGGAAAATGAGGGTTCGATTTGTACATGGCCACTGTGGATGACTATGTTCAAGCATTTATGCAAATGGTTAGATATTACCAATTCCTGAAAGGTGAAGAGCCAAGCAATGGTCTTGGAAAAAAAGAGCTATCGCTTCATGTAACACAGAGGTATGCCCAACGTACCGCTAATCCAAAGAGATTGAATGATGCCATGGCATGTGTTCCAGGTCTTAGAGAGTATTGCAGTAGGGAGCCTCATTTTGAATGTGAGGAAGTTTTTGGATTTGAGAAACGAATGCCCAATCTTCCACCTAGTTCTGAACCTCATTCACATGGATTCAACAAAGTGAATTTCTCTAGACCCCGTGTAGAAACAAGGGCAACTCAAATACATGCATCGATAATTATCTTGGATTGAATTTCAGAAGAAGTGTAGCCTGTCACTTATGAGTCCACGAAAATGTCAGAGTCACCTAATTGTATGGCAATTCTTTTAGCAGTGGAGGCCTCCCATGTGAAAAGCGTTCGAAAAATTGCCTGTAACGAGTCCCAATGGCATATTGCCCGCTTGAGTAAGACGTCTTTGAAAGCGTGTTTTGCATTGCTATGAGTTCCATGATTCTTTCTTTTTTTTCATGCAAATTCACCAAATGCCCTATACCCTAATTGAGATTTGCCGACACATTTATGTGCGCTATGATATAACAACTAACCATGAACCCCTACAAAATAGTACCTTTATAATTACACAATAGGAGGTGTTTAATGTTGTCTTTAAACCGCAAATTTAGGAACCCAAAAATTATCCTAATTTCAAATATCAGATCCTTCAGTTCATATGCTACAAGCTCCTAAAATATTTTTGCACACGTATAAGTAGTAGTATAGCACAAGTTTCAACGTTATAATTTCAAACCCAATTCATTTGTAAACCTATCCTTTTCATTAATCTAAAATATGCTGATTTATCCAATAAAAGGCCCAAAATTTGTAGCCAACTTCTCAAGATGACCACCAAAAAACGTAAACCACCAAAAAAAAGTCACCTCAAAGAGTCACAAAAACAACTGAAGCCACTAAACCCATGCTCCCCACTCCAATTCCACACTCTACGCTTCGCGCTTTTGCATTATGCTTGTATACTAGCTTTGTTGCCTTATAGAATTGCATGCTATAATAGACGCACCTGCAAATAATCAATAACCAATTTATCAATTGAACGATAATGGATATCAAATAGTATTTGAATACACAATTATTATATTTAAAACATACCTGTAGTGGTTGTGCAATCCAAAACCAAATTGCCTTCCTTAGTAGTTCCTTCAATGATGAATTGATAATATCTAGTGTCTTTTTCATGAGCCCAACGCCGTGGCATTGATGTTGCCTCATTGTAAACAATATGGTCTCTTGCATGGTGTAGATGATCAAAATGTCATCTMGTTTGATGTTCACTTTTGCATTTAATGTTGCTTTTGAGCACTTAAATGAAAATTTGGATTTTGCTTTTTTGCCACGGTCTTTCACAAAGAGGGTAATGCCAAACTTCAAAATTTGTAAGCATCCAAACAAAACACACACCAAAGAAGAATTGAACAAATAAATGTAATGCTAAATGCAAATCAAAGGGGGAAAAATTGAGAAAGTTATACCATGTTGTTGTTGTCCAAAGTCAAAATCAAGTGCACAAGGTATTTTCCAAAATTTGACAATAAGTTTTGTATCTCGATGCAGGCACATGAAGTTTCATTTGTTTCTTAAGCCATTGCAGATAATGGGAATCAAACCCATATCTCTTACTTGGAAAACAAATAATTTACCTTAAATGTATATCCGCCTAAAATTCATTTTTACTTCTTCTTGCTTTTTCTTTTCTTAAATCTCCATTTACATAGCAAATTAATAGTAGGTTGATTATTGGTATCTTTGAGCCAATGATCTTATTAAAATAAGGATGGACGTCTGAGCAATTGAAAGAGACAGTCTTGAAAATTGAAGTATTGAGAATAYTGGGGGTCTAAATCCCTTTCCATCCGTAARTAGGGTAATTAGTTCATGCCCATCYACTCCTTCACRAATRTGAGATATAATTCACATAGTCCTACAATAACGCCCTKGGAAGACACGCTCCATGAATRAAACACAACTATGCAACAATAGTCCTACAAATGCTTCTCTACACAAAAAAATGCCATTGCAATGGCCTTWTAGTTTGAATCTGYGTTCCAYGTAGGCACTTGAGTAATGGAAAATGACACATCTAGTATGGGAAAATTCACTTGGCAGTCAAAGATAATAAAGTCCAATCCYRRTTGACAAGTGACTTTATTGTCATACACACAAACCTTTTTGGCCAACATTTGCAACAATTTTTTTTTCAAATTTAGAATACTCACTAAAAAATGTCCATGTCATTTATTAGTAAAATGAATCTTCAAACTAAAATTTAAAGAACTTCACTTTCTTYAGGAATTTCATGACCTCGGTGTAGTAATTTGGGCCCTTCATTTTTGCTTTGTCCATAACATCTACCATAGATATGTTGACTATGAACTCCTTTGAGTTCATGTTCACATCATCATCAAAGGATATCACTTCGATATCTTGAGTGACAATCTCTTCTATAAATTTTGCTAGCACCACCTTCCTCTTCAATCGACCTTGAGATCCACCTTGCATCTAGATCCTTGGTCCACCGTAGAAGATGAACGAACTTGCTCTCCGCCTTTGACTTTCCTCTTGCCTTTACCCTTGCCCTTCCCCTCTTTTTMCGCCTGGGCCTTTTTTTTCTCCGATAGCTTTGCTAGGCACTTAGTTTTTTTCTTTGTCTTGGTCATGCGTACCTCTTATTTCTTGCCCTTCTTGTTCGCAACTGTCCTCTTGGCAATGGCCTTTTTCTTTTGTATCTTGGTCAGATTGGGAAACTCAAGAACATCCAAGTAAATAATACCAAGGCCGCCAAAAGATTTCCATAGCTCTACTTCCGACAAATGAATGAATGTATGAGGACAATCCAAATACCAGCCTCTACCAGTTAAATGAGTTGTTGTGAACGTCTGAAGTTGGCTCAATATGTACATACACTCCGTTGAACTACGCTCTAGCCAAGTCAACAAGAAAAGAGGGAGATCCTCTTGTGCAATTGCCTGCTTTGTTAGAAGCTCATGCTTGAAGTAACTACGTACTAGAAAAAATAGGATTTAACTAGCTCTAGTTCATAAATACATTATAAACTCTATCAATATTTAAATTTCAAAAGACAAGGAATATTTTCCATGGATGGCAACCATTCAAAGGACCACCCAAAAAATGGGAGCATTAATATCAGAAAAAAGGTACAAATTAGGCTTATAATAATTCCAAAACAAAGTAAATTTCAATAAAACCAGAAGTTGGGGTATTGTGGAGTATCCTAATAACCACCGTTGGGTCCAATGATGGTTTTGGGTGTACCTCATGCTACGCTAACTTTTGGTTTTGTTATTAAATTTCATACAAACATTTTCATAGGTACACCATAACAATCAAGAAATAAAATTTTCAAATTCAAGATACCTAAACGATTAAAAATAATCAATTGCACATAAATTAAATAACATATCGAAAAAACTCTTCGAATGGCCTGAAATGATCCGTCGTAGTTGGACATTAAAATAAATATTCAACAAAGTGTACAAGTAAATGATTCATGGTATTTGAAAACTACTTTTCTAGTAGTCATGTTGCTAAACTTTCTAATTTCATTCTCATATAGTCTTTGAAATATTTGGGATTTTTTCAAAATATTCAAGTGCACTTTTTTGTCCAAGATATATCAAACAACTATTGTTGAGATTTTCATAAAAACAAGAATTAGTGCATTAGTTAGAAATAAAAGAAGCGTTTCTTGCATTATAGTGCTTAACAACTGAGGAACAATTTTACACCTTGACTTAGAAGATATAGACTATAATCATGTTCTACATAATTTAATTAATACATATGTCTCTGTATGAATGCTGTGAACAACATCAACCTGTGCGTTGAGACATTTTTTATGACAATATAACAACAAAAGGCATGTTTCTACAATGTTGTCGTGCAACTTCAATGTTTCTAGAGATAATAGAAATAAATAATCCGATTTTCATTTAATGCACTTGAATACATTCATTTACTTTACAATCCATTTTCATATACGACACACATAACAAGGACGGAATAAGTTTTGAGAGGATGTTAAAGAAAAGGTAAAAAAAATTGGTCACTCCAATCACTCTTTGAAATTTGTCCATAACGTTTGATTCAAGGATTGAAATCTCAAATGGAGTTTTGGAGATGAAATTTAGATCTATTTACCAAATTTTCTTAGTTATAATTGTTTTGAAAAAAGTCACTCTATTATACTTAAATGCAGTCTGAAATTCTGTATGAAGCACAATTCCTGCATTTTACATGTCCCACATGGTTTGTCTCACCTCCTACCTTCCAACTTGTACAAAGGACTTATCCTCTCCACTCCACATACTCAATGGTAAGTAGCTTTCAAAGCCAAACATGGTGTATTTTACATGGTGTATTTTGTATGGTGTATTTTGCATGGTGTATTTTGTATGGTGTATTTTGTATGGTGTATTTTGCATGGTGTAATTTATGGTATATTTGGCATGGGATATTTTGTACAATGTATTGTATATGGTATATTTTGTATGTTGTATTGTATATGGTGTATAGTATATTGTATATAACATGTTATTTTAAAAACTGTATTTGTGTGTGACATGTAGGTCTACTTTTGTGACACCAAGCTAAACGTTGTGATGTTGTAAAAAATATCATCATGTACTGATGCTTCATACAAACATCACACCAAACACTGTGATGTCATAAAAAACGTCCACAACGATGGGTGACACAAAGCGCATAGACAGAGGATGTCCAACAAAACATTTACTAGAACATTAATATGTCTTTATTGATGTCTTTGAGAACATCCCTGCATTTCTTGAATGACCAAGGAGGTTGCTCCAAAATATTGCCACGTCAGCATCTCTAGATCCTACATCATCCAATTTTTGGGTTGCCACATGGCATGACACATCAGATGACACGCCATGGACGGGCAATGGATGAAAAAAGTCCCACACTGGCTTTCCCGTGCTTAGGTGGCAACTACATGTCGAACTCTTGGACCCCCGTTGACCACTGCCATTTCTGATGTCCAAGTGAAAAATCGGGTTTTTTAGCGGTGAACATGGCGTGTTAAGGGCATGTCCAACCTGACACAATTTTTTGGACGTCAAGTTGGACGTAGTAGGACATCAACATGAGCATCTTGATGCTGAAACCTGGCGTCCACAAAAACACGGGTTTCTTCTAGTGGATTGAAATCAATGCACTTCAAGGCTTTTAACACATATTATACATTATAAGTACTTGAAAATACYAGAAATTGTCAATGGACAAAATGCACACTTTGCTTCCAAAGAAAATAAATAAAATACTTTTAGTGTACATAATAATTTTAAGTTTATGTCATCCTTTCATCAAAACCAATTTCTATATAAATAGTGATAAATTGAAACTAGACAACCAAGACTTTGAAATAAGCAATTACCATTAAAAGATAGATAATATAGACCATTGAGGAGAATACCATAATTTTATCATATTGGGCCAATCCCCATACATTTTCTTCTCTTCATACCTTTTATGAAGTTCAATGATTCAATACATTCTTTTTGCTTTAGATGAAAGAGTGCATTGTCTAAATAGACCTCTATAAAAGAAATTAATGATTGAATATAATTTGGATATTGGTGTAGTTAACTCCAAATTGTAAGGTCATTTTCAACAATAATGTAAYCCAATATCTTCTCTGGAGGAATAAATTCACTACAGACATTAATGAAGGAAAACATATGGAAAATGAAATTTTATGTGCAATATAAAAAGCTAAAATATGAAAAGAGAATCATATGAAGAATAATTAAGGAAGAGTTTGACTTATCTTAAAAGATAACAATGGCATGAACGATCCTAAAGACATGATTGACCCACCAAGAGTGAACTTGTGCATTTAAAAAAATCCTAGAAGGAATGTTAGTACCTGTTTTCCAATACATTGACCCAAAACAAGGGTGTTGGAAGCCACCCCTAGAACCACCATTGGGTCCAACAATGTTTCTAGRGGTGGCTCCCAGTACCCCTGCTTTGGGTCAATGTACTGGGAAACTAGCTTAATCATGTTGAACTCATAATTAAAACTTACTTATAGCAAACAATCATTTATTCGTATTGGATGCTCTTTGATGGAAACACACAAACATTTAATATATTTTTGAGTAGAATGCCGTATTTCCAAAAACGAATTAAATCATTCCAAGTGCTAATACTTTGCTTGCTATTAAATACATTCATATCTTATCTTACAAGCGGTTTCAAAACAAAGGAAAACTAACAATGAAAGAAGTATGGTGTCCAATTCTTGTTCATTTCAGAGGAATGAAAAGCAAAGGTGTCATCACCTTAGATATTTACAAAATTGTCTTGTAAATAAGTGGATGTAGACATAAATTGACCAGAAGTTTGGGTGGCGGAAGCCTCCTCTACAACCATAGTTGGACTCAATAATGTTTTTGGAGGTGGCTTTTGCCACCCAAATTTCCAGTCTCCCCATTGTCTTCATACTATTGCAATATTGTTTCAACGTATACACAATATAGAAAGTGTATTATTGCAATACAACATCAATGCTGCAACAATATAGTTTTAGTAGGATAATTGATAACAATATTGTTACAATATTAGTTTTGTAGATTAACAATATACTTTTGATACTAGACTGTGAACCCATTGAAACAATATTGTTACACTATTAGTCTTGTACATTAATAGTATACTTTTGATACTAGATTGTGAAGCCATTGAAACAAGATTGTTTCAATAGGAAGTACTTTCCTAATCTGATTCTTAAATTCATATTAAGTATTTCATCATTCTTGCAATCAAGATAACCTTTACTTGTGTTATAAAAAATTCATATTCAATTGGTCATTGAACATCCACTTTGCATTAATAGCCTCACATATATTGGTTTCTCGAATTCCTTGGGGTGGTCCTTGAAAGTTCAAATTTTGACAATGTAACTCAGCTCTAGTCTACATTGACCAACACTTTTTAATTAAATTAATATTGTGAGCTCAAGCATCTTTCAAGCTCCCTATGCAAGATATATTTAAAAATTTTGAACGACTGTTCATAACTTGAGAACTTGAAAAATGAATCTGGCTCTATGACCAGAATCAAGGGTAGTGCAAGCTAGCTTCGAAACCACAGTCGGACCCGTCCGTGATTTGGAGGGTAGCTTGCACTACCCTCGATTATGGTTGCAAAGCAATTCACAACCTTTATTTCCCAAAAAATTGGCTACTTTTCAACAAATTCTTTCGCTAGCTTGTTTCTCTGCGACGTTTACTCAGAGGAATAATTGACATTCAAAAATGACTTAGAAAAGGCATAGATGTCAAAGAAGGCCATAACCTTTTTCTATGACTTGTTTTCACAATAGTGAGCAATGCTGTGAAATAATCCAATGGATTCAACCTATGTCACTCACAAACAATGCAATGGGAAGTTTGGCAGCCACCATTGTTGTCAGCTCTACTTATTTAACTGGTTTATCTCCTTTTGCACAACTCCGAGTAGTTTTAATTCTTGCTCTTTATTTGCTGTGCTGCACGTGAGAGTGAAAAGAAATCAAAACTTGAGCGCTTGAAGGGAGGCTAGCCTGAGTGTTACAAAACTTGTGCATTGACAATGTGAAGTGGCGAACGTTGAGCAATTGAGGTCGGAGAGAGAGAGTTTAGTAGTTGGCGTGCCGGAGATCCAGAAAGTTGTACTACAAGACAACTTATCCATCGATCGTGCAAGAAGCTCAGTCCATTTTGGAATGCATCCAAGCTATCCATATTTGCAACTAAAGGTGGAAACTAGCAAAAGTTTAAAATCATTCTATATTGAAAGTTGGGTTTGCTAGATTTGCTAATAAGCCCGACATTGAAGGAAATCAGCTATGCATCTTTTTGGGAACAAATTGTCCACAATGATTGTAGAAGACATGAAGCACCATCACGTGAAATTTCTTCCATCAATATTCAACGGAGATGTCATCTTTGAACTTCCTCCAGTCCAATCGCCTTTTTTTAAAGGCGGCTAGGAACCTTGAAGGAACGGACAAGCGGTAAGATGGACATCCTTGGTGCAAGTTGATGACGATAAATATTCAAAACTCCGACACTCTAAAATTCTATAAGTTGTATTGTGCTGGTCATTTTGCTTGTCAGAATACAGAGTGTGATTACTTGACAAGGGCTTCCAAACGCAATGAAAGAGAGAGGACTGGTTACACAAACTTGCCTTTTCCAGTTGGATCCTCTACTCCCAAAGATTGTACTATAGTTTGCAAACTTTGCAGAAAGACCCCTATGTGTCTAAATACTTGCAATGCTAGGATTTACTAGGAATTTAGTGATGGTCCAAAATTAAGTAGGGCCGCCATTCACTTTGAAAATCGTGCTCACTCTATAGCAAAGGGAACGTTCAAAGATTCTGCAAAAAAGATTACCATACTCATGATAGAGCAGGTGGCAAAGACACAGAAGGCTGTGAACTTTGCATTTTCTTTCTTCGCTAGCAAAGAATTTTTTCCATATTATTTATTTCACAATAGGCAGGGAGAGAAGGAGATGCTAAAAAGGGGAGGAAATGGAAGAGGTGATGGAACAAATCAAACGCCAAATGTCAAGCTCAACAACAAATGTCAAACATGAAGTGTATCACCAGTATTGCAAGGGAAAAAGGGGGAAACTCCARCTCTCACCTACTATAGAAGAAAAAAAGATTATGGGAGTAAAYGGRAAATGGTGATTGATTTTTGGTTATCTGGGGATGACATAGAATGATGTGTGAAAGGTACAAAGCAAAAGTAGGTCATTGATTGGCTTGAATTGTYGGAGGTTTGGCTTGTTTTGATTGGGACCAACTTTAATTGGGAAGAAACTTTGTTGCCATACCAAATCATGACATTCACTCTCCAACATATCTAAAATTTTTAAGACAATTTTGTTTGATCAGCCGCYGCCACCAAATCTAGATGCCTATCYARTGGTTAGGATCAACCAAACCATATGATGAACTATAAAAGCACCAACAATAGAACAATGAAACAAGTAGGARAGTGCATGAAATGTTAGAGGACAAATTTTGGTAGTGACCTTGCTTCCATTGCTAGGCCGAGGTGCAATAGTCTCATTACAGACAAAAGAGGACCATAACAGAAATGTCTATTGCATTGGAATGGATATATTCCTTGCATGCACATGTCTAAATTTTATGAATATGGTTGTGTCTGCTATCAAAGGTCGACAACAATATGTGAATTGCAAACACTTGTACTATTTGTAAAGGTACTTCTACAAGATGGATATCCATGATAACAAATTCATTCACGCACCCAATTATAGCTTCAATGASTTGAAGCACTTCTAGTTTGAGTAGCAATCATTACAATTTCAGAATAGGCATGAGCATAGTTTTTAATGTACTTCAAACGTTTCGTAATCATCTATATATTACAATTGAAATGATTTGAAGTATATGGAATTGAAAATGTTTATGCCTTTATGATGTCTGGAAGTAGGTGTCATTAATCAAATGTTCTCAAGAAAKTTCATAAGAATGAGTGTAGCCTCCACCCTTAAATCCTAATTTACTATTGCATATATGAATTGAAAAGTTTGTATACTTCATTTTCTTTTTTATTCAATTTTCTCTCCGTTTCTTTCCTATTTTTTTCCATTCTCTTCTCTTTCTTGTTCCCCTTTCTTTTACATTTTTTTGACCATCTCCTTATGGGTTTTTTTCCATTTTTTTGATTTACTTTTCATTTCTATATCTATTATACTTCCTTTTTTCTCCCTATCTTCCCCCTTTCCTTCCCAATTTTTTTTAAGGTTCTTTTTATTCATGAAAGTCCCTACTTTCTTTCAATATTTTTTATTTCTTTCTAAAATCCTAAATTGAATGTTTGGTTTAATTTTTTTTATTCAATTTCTACAATTTCTTCCAACATGTCAACATGTGGCAGTACATTACAATCATCCCAATAATTGGTTTCTAAAACTAAACACTAYATGAAATAAAACACCTAAAGATAAAGGCGAGACAACTACCACAATGATTTGTGGTAATYACCTCACCCTAACCTTTAAGTTCTCTACTCATCCTACACATGTACTTTTCTACTACCGCATCTTAGAAATCCCAATCAATATGGGATACTCAGAGGTCACGGTTCTTTGTATTCAATTTAGCCAGTCAAAATAATACAATAGAGTTTTGCCCAAATACCATGGATCTACTACTCTACTGGACTTGAAGCATTTGCTAGTTTTGGGCTATAGTAGATAAACAAGGTACTGAAACTTTGAAAAAAAAGATGAAAGCCTAAACGCATAACAAAAACAATTTCAAGACAATAAAGTAAAAAATTAAACATAGTCCACGATTATAGGGGACACGGTCATAGGTCACAAAACTTACTAAAATAGTAACTTTTCTTCTATTTTGGAAAAATAATTGGAGAATAAAATATGAAAAAAGAAGTTTTAGGGGCTCTAGGCTTACAAGCTCCATGYTTGCAGCTCGCAAGYTCRCGGCTCACAAGCTTGCATGCTAGCCTYGTTGGTACATATAYTGATTTGTGTCCAAAATTTTGTATTTCTTCAAATGAAGAGATTCATTGAATTGCTTTGAGGTGATTGCATGAAATAATTGACAATTTTATAGCATTTTTATAAAATATATGCTTTCTTCTGAGTATCTTAAAAAAACTTTAAAAAAAAGCTTCTTTTTAGACATATATATGGCTCATGAACACACCTATAAAATGAAGATAACAATCAAAAGAAATTCATAGAAAAATTTTAAAAGTAAAATAGACCACAAAAGTAYCAAATTTCAAGGAAATATATATTTTGATGTTTAAATTAGTAAAATATAGAAAAAGTAATTAATTAATTAATAATTGGCTATTTGAAGTAGCTCTATGAAGATGGTCATTCATAAAAAATAACACCAAAATAATTTTTTACATGTCAAATTYTTTTGCAAACAAAAGATGCTCACATTGTGAACTCCTATACAAAGTATACTTATTCATTGATAGAAATCCTTTGAAAAGTAATTAAAAGTATACTACAAGTCCATCCCTTCTAAATTTCAAATCCAAATTTGCTCTTTGAGGTACTACTTTGTTTAMRAAAAAAAAAATGGCAAATGTGACATAAAATTGGGGACTATTTTTAGACAATAAAGCAATTTTTGAAAATTCTAAATTTTAAAAAAGGCATATAATAGTCATGAGTATCTTGGCCATGAATTTCAAATCACTTGGAGCCAGTATATAGAAATTATAGCCAAAAAAACATATTAGCTACACTAAAATTGGTAAATAGTGTTGGCTGATAATTAGTGTTGTTCCCCATTTTTTACCCCCAACACTATATTCCAACTTATCTGTAAATAGTGTTGGGGCACTTAACTCCCGCCCTCAAATTCTAGCCCTTCCCTAGAAGCCTCAATTTTTTGCCTCCTGCCGTCAAATTCTGGCTCTTCCTTGGAAAACTCAATCTTTGTCTCTTGCCATCAATCTTTGGCCCTTCCTTGGAAAGCTCAGTTTTTGCCTCCTACTGTCAAGCTTTGGCCTTTCCATGGAAAATTTTGTTTTTGCCTTGCTTCCTTTTTGGTGACCACCTTCAAAAGCTTGTGGAGGAGGGTGGAGACTTGAAGAGCTTGCAATTATAGCCAAAACAAAGTTGGTGCATGTAATCTCCATGCAGCTAAGCACATGCGTTACAAGAAATATGAACTTTGCAAAAGGTTGCAAGTACATTTGACAGCAATTTAGTTAGAGAATTTTTTACATTTTATTTTTTCAATTTGTTTTGAATCTGATTTTGAATTATTAGTTCCATGTCAGTCCATGTCAAACTGGCATTTAAAAATAATTAAAAGAAAAAAAGAATTTAATTCAATTCATTTTGTATTGCATTGCAGACCCCTCTCCCCCTCTCGCCTCGCCATGCCTCACGGCTAAACTTTAAACGGTCCTTTGTAGGGTTCAAATTTTTCCTAATGGAAGCCTATTTAATTCATGAGAGCARGGTGGTACCTCGATTGCTCATTGTTTTTTTAATTTGATGGAGAACTATTAGTTCCATGTGAGTCCATGTCAAATTGGCATTTWAAAAAAATTAAARGAAAAAAAATTAAATTAAATTAAATWTTTTGTATTGCACTGCACYCRCCTCCTCTCCCACCCTGCYCCRCGGATGAACTTTTAACGGCCTTTTGTAGGGTTCAAATTTTTCCTAATGAAAGCCTATTTACTTCATGGGAATAAAGTGGTACCTCAATTGCTCCATCAACTTTGTTCACCCATCTAAAGTACAATTGCARAAGTCTCTTAAAGGTATTTGAGCAAAATACTTKCATGYTGAAGAGTTTGCAAGCTTAGATGAGCATGTAAAGCAAAGGGCCACTACAAAGGGCACAAAGACAAACAATAGAAAAAAGGCCAAGGAACTTGAAGCTCGAATTTTCGTGGAAACAAGGGAAGCAAAAGAACTGACAATAGAAAAAAGGCCAAGGAACTTGAAGCTCAAATTTGGGTGGCAACAAGGGAAGCAAAAAAACTGACAAAATTGATGGAAAAGAGTAAGGGCAAGGACAAAGGAAAGAAAAAATGGAGTGATTCAAACTTTGTCCACCATTGACCAAAGCTTTATAATGAAGCTCAATTCATAGAGGAGTGTAAAGAGGAAGGCCAAATTGATGCAATCGACTAAAAAAGTCATTTGATACAACATCAACGTCGTTGTTTAAAGCAACAACAATGAGGACAATACAAAGGACCTCATTTAAATCAAATCTACACCACTGAGGTGGTGAAGGACATGGAGATGGAGGTGCCAATTTCCTATATGGACATCATGGAGTTCTTGAAGATAATACAATTCATATGACATGTACATTTTTGTTTAGTAGATGCAAATCATTTATTGGGATAAATTGTTGAAGTAAATGATACGCTAAGTGTTTTCAACATGAGTTGATTGAACTTATAATTAGAAGTATAGTCTTTTCAATATGAATTGATTGAATTTATAATTAGAAGTATAGTTAGACATTCACTTTAGTTAGTTTAAAACTTGTTTATAGCCAAAGCAAAAGTTCAAGTAGAATATAAAAGGAACAACCTAGCATGCGCTTCATACCCCTTTCTCATACTTGTTTGTGATCCCTTTTCATTGGAATACATTGACTTGGTGTTCTTTCTCTCAATACAAATTACTAATGGTATGTAGAAGTCATCAATGTCAAGTGTGGGTGCAAAGGGACATATGTCTTATAGCAATTTGAACCATTGGCCCTTGTTATTGTTGATTGCCAAGAATATTTGCCCGCGTCTAGAGTTCCATTTTCGCCGATGAATATACCATCCTAGAACGTGAATGAAGGATACAATGCACTTCAAATTCATTTGGATTTTTTGAAAAGCACCTTGACAAGAACGACTCCGTCATTGTCATCTGTTTGCATTTCACTAAGCTGAAGGCAAACATTGCAAGCCTCTGCAAGATTTACAACATTGTTGTGAGAAAAGAGTGGATGAGAATGAATTGACTCTATTTGACTTCAACATTTGATGTCTGCACAATTAGTATCTATGGTGCACGTGCTTTGTTCTCATAAAAGCCAAAAGTATTTTCAACAATTCTTGTTCCTTGCATTCTCATTATATAAATTCAACATTTCTGTTTTGTTTTGCTTTGTTAGTAGTGTTAGGAACCTCCAAAATACTAGTCAAATCCAACAATGTTTTTTGCAAGCTATTGTTTTTGGAATGACTACCGCTACAAACAGAACCAAAAGACAATTCAACAATTCATAATTCTTGTGTATTCATTTTTTAAATTACACATGTTTTGGAGTTTTTGGAGGGTATCTAATACTACTAATAAAACAAAAATAATAATATAGAAATTTATGATTATTGCATATTCATTTTTGAAATTTAGTATTTTGTTTGTTTTGGGTGTAATATTTGTTACTCGAAAACAATAGTCTAATATCATAAGATGATTTCACATTTCTGGTTTTGGAGGGTGCCTATTGCTTGTTTGAAAAACAATTTAGTTATACAGATTTCATGTTTCTTACAATTTATTTTTTTGAATTTTGCATTTTTGTTTGGTTTTGTTTGTACCGCAAAACACCTTCAAAACACTCATCATATTCAAWCAAAGATTTAGCACTTCATATGTGTTTATTTTGCATTATTTAAATTTTGCATTTTTCTCCTATGTTTAAAAGGTGCCTATCGATACTAATGAAACCAAGATATGAAGTTGAGAATGGGGGTACCGCAGTGCACCTCCAAAACTTTAATAAAATGCGGATRATGTTTTGGAGGTGCCTTGTAATATCTTCTTTATAAAAATAATTACTTTAGTTTACAATATTTTGGATTGTCATGCAATTTTRATGTTCCTAATTTTTAAGAGCTTATAGACATACAAGATTGGAATTACCCTCATGGTGGAAGAACTTGGAAAAAAAAATCATAGTTATTTTTCAAACTCACATAAGCTTCTTTCAAATTCAACCAACTTAGAATTATCTTACTCATGGTAGTAGCTTTCTTCATAGAATTTGTTTTTTCTACTTTGCACAATTATTGTTTTTRCATTGGAAACACTTTTGTTGTTCCAACAAAAGTACCAGGCATATGCAAAGGAAGGAATCTCTTTAGGCTCATTATTCATATTTACCTTTTGCGTCTTTAGCACTGCAATAGCATTGGAAATGAAAGATTCCTATAGAATTGCTTGGAATAGATTGTTGTAGTTTGGCATGGTATTGTTTTTTTTTCTATGCCTATAAAGGATAGAAAATGGTAGACTTGGAAGATGAAAATAGTGCAAAGGTTTCCACAATTTGAAAGGTCTTGTAGCTTCTTTACTAGAGCAACAAGCATTGCAAGCTATTAGTGGCAAAGTGATTGGCATCTTCACCTTTAGCATTAGATACGACAATGTAATAGCTCTACTATGATGAGTCAATATCCAAACCAATACATTGAAGACCAAGTGAACAAAACGTAATCCTTCAACGATTTTCCATATCCTAAGTTTTCATGTGTTTTTTGAAATCATGTGGCAAGATGTGCCATCTAGGTATAAATACATCAAAGTTTTAGATGTGGAGATCTAAGATGTTGTGTACTTTTGTATGCCTTAAGAAAATAGTTTCAACCTTGCCACATAGAACATACACCTCTTACCTATCATCCACCATGACAACATACTTGAGCTCTCATCTACCACTTTATATATATGAATGAATGAATGAAAAGCCCTAGAACCCGCTCAAGGCCTTAATTAGAAGTGTTGCTTGACGCACTTATCATGATTACTTTAGAATAAAGTTAGATAGGCAAAAGTGTCATAATTACTAGAAGAAGTCATTTACTAAGATAAGGATGCATATGCCAACTCTGTAAATGTTATGGTAATTGACACTTTTGTTTCTACTGACAACAAAAGCCCATCAATATTGTTTTCTTACCTTAAATTGGTAAAACTCTGCTTGCATGTTGCAAGTGAAGTTCTTGAAGAGGCCATCTATTTTTCTTGTTCTTCTTATTGTTGTATTTTGAGTCTAGATTGCCACTACTTTCTTGCTTCCAAATGGTATAGAAAAGTCTTTCATCGCCTATAGATGCAATATTCAAACCGTGTGAGCGTAATAATTGTCATATTTTTACATGCAATACCACATGGATGAGAAGATGGTTTCTTTTTAAAAACATTATGGTGGATCTATGATTTTATTGGTGGTGAGGGTGGTTTTCAATGCAATTTATAAAGATAGTCACTATTGTGCAATTGTAAACAAGTTGATTCACTTCTTCAATAAATCCTTGAAGATGACCTCAACTAACCTTCTCTCTCTAGTTCAAGATTCAAGATAAATGGTATAAAATAGGTAATATAAACCTTGTGGGGTGTCTCTCTAATTTATTCATTTTTTTGTCAACCTTCCRTAATAATTCAATTATGTCAAAGAGGCCTAAAGTGTGATGACTCTTATAACGCTAAAATTTTACAGCATCTAGGTGGCCAATTTTTCAAAGGAAATTAACAACGTGACCACTAGAAAAGATTGACTTTCTTTATACAAAAGTAAAAGACATGAAYAAATTTTCCAATATGAAAGTTGAAATGTCTATTGTGTAGTTTAAATAATRATAATGGTAAAATATTGACTACTTTTTATATTTTTGAAGAAACCAAGACATACTACTACTCTCTRAAATYGGTTGTATAAAGCATAAGAAAAATGAAGGAATTGTTTTTGCAAGTGATTGCAAAAAAATTATTTAAAATTGGATCAAAAGTTTTATTTGGATTAGAAGTTTCATGATTGGGAACGCAAGTAGGATGTCTGACTTACACTTATTTCTTGTACCATCCAAGACCATGGTAATTRATAAAAAAATATGGAAAAACATTTCAACACAATGAGATTTGTATACACTCGGTACGATAATAAATAAATAAATGAAAAAGAGGAGAAATTTGAACYAAACATGAGAGAAATGATTTGAATTTTTTTTCATTTAATGTACTCTATAGCTAGAAATKATATTTTYSTATTTCATRTAGTATTTCAAGGTACTACTTAGTACATACAATTTGTTTACAAAATTTGGTTCAACCACAAACAATATATTTGACGCATTTTTGTTATCTTTTTGTTATTTGCATATAAAAAATGGTTGTAGCAGTGTGCTAGTGTTTCAATTTCAAATACTTAACCACATTCAAGAAAATGACTATTGACACTCTACAAGTAAGTGCCGCCAATTCCTTTGCAAGCTTGATTACATGATACAAACTTCAAAGTAGTAGTTTATTGGTGTTGTTACTTATTTATAAAAAAATAATAGTAAAGAGATGAAGCGGTTTACCTTCGAGTTGAAGATAAAAATGAGACTGCGAAAAGTCTCAATGTAACGAATATGACCTTGTTGGCTAGGTGGAAGGCGGACATTGCCCACCTACTGGGTCTCAAATCGGGTTTATGTAATTCAAGGATGACAGAAATGGGACAATAGTCGGACCAGGTATGGTCACCTCGATTCCTGTACTCTAATATCTTCTGGGAAGATTGAGGGAAGACATAGCACTGGTCCAAGCAAGCCATGATGCGGGCGTTTTCACTCCGTCCATCATCCCAGGAGTACGAGAGGCTAGGCGATGTCAAAGGACAATCCAAGACTTGAACAAAATCCTTGATTCCATTAAAAGAAAAAGCCATTCATGAGCGGGCAGGGATCTGCCACAATCACTAGTTTTGTCACAACGACGTTCAACCATATCAAAATTGCCTAACATAATTCAACAACAAGTATTTGGAAGCTCACAAGACATAGTTTTCCAGAGTGCCTTACGAGATTGGGGTTTGTGGGAGGCATACACGTTGCCAAAACCAATGTCTCCTTTCGGGATTTTGGTTAAGATAAACTAGTGAGCTCGCCTCCCAAACAAGGAACCAAATTGGGCCACTAGATTCGTCCGTCTTGGGGAGATGAAAGAGGCTATTCCTTCCTTCCTTGCATTAGCACCCTCAGGGATGCATCCAAGCATTGCATTGGTGTAGAATGATATGGCTCGTTTCCAAATTTGTCTTCCTAGATTGGTTGCATTAGATCCTCTTAGCTTGTGCTCTTGTATGAAGAAAAAAATCCACTAACTGCTTGGTAATGTAGTGGCGGAGATTCTCAATAACTAAGAGGTCACTGAGACCTCTAATATTTTGATTCAGAATCCAGAGTTCCATGAAGCATGCAGGTTGAGGGAATTCCAAGAGCCCACTGCATAGTCTATATTTTGGTTCTACTTGTAGCTCTAGGACACTATGGGGTCTGGCAGCTAAGTCTCTCCCTACTAATTTTGTTGAGGCTGACCTCACCCCCCACATTGCCTTCTTGAAGCTTTAACAATGCGTWTGGAGAAGTCAAGTACAATCCGGGTCTGAGTGTGTGGCGGATCGTTAACAAGCCACTAAGGCATTGAGCCCAAGATGTGATTGAATACTTGTAAGGCGGTTGTTCCATTGTTAAAAAGGGGAGAGGAGGGGCAAGAAAGTCCTCCTGACATCGAGAGATGAAATTGGGCATCTTCAAAAAATGTCGTGAAGTAGGATTGAGTCTAAGGGTGAGGGCTGTTGATTATTATTTGCTAGGGTTATGGAATTGGAGGGCTGGTGAGATTTTGAGCAGGAAAAAGGAGATTGGAATTAGCACTGGGTTCGAGATGTTAGATGGGAGCGGCGTCTATTCTTCAGAGAGGGACTTGCCTCTRAAATGTATGCTAACTTTGATGGAGTGACGATGTGTGGGTGACCGGGTAGGCTAATGAAAATGAACTCTTGGAGAGTGGATGGTGGTAGTGTGGTCTAAGGCATCTGAGGTTGGGTATGAGGGTGGAGGGTGGATGGAGACTTCTTAACCTCCTTGGGTGCTATAACTAGATTTAACAATTTTGGTATAATTGGATCTAGGTCTGAGATATGTGTACATTTCTGGTGATCAAGAACTATTGGGGGAGGAGGAAGCTATTCTATAGGGAGTTGAAATTTTGAGTGATAAAATGGTAATGAGATCTTTGGTGGTTGGGGCACTAGAAGAAAACTGTGTTTTTGATGACTGTAGAAAAAAACATGGACTGCGTTGATTTCTACGCGTTGCCTGTCATTGTTGATGTCGTCCGAAATACGTTTTTCTTTTAACATGAAAAAACAAGCCAAAATTTCCTMAAACATTACATAAAACATGAAGATTTTTGGTGATGTCACTAAAAATCGGCTAATTCCAAACTACTATAAGTGTGGCACGTGGAGGGGTCCACAATGCCACATCAACTTTTTTTGGGCAGCCTCTGCCACGCAAAATTCTTCTTCCAGAAAATCGGGCTGCCCGGGGCAGTGACGTGGACCCATGAAAAATGATGACGTGGACCCCGAAAAATCTGACGTGGCTCTTCCACGTCAGATGCCACATGGACAGTTCGAAGAGGGTTTTGGGTCCGCTGGCTTGTTTTTTGTGACGTCAATACAAATGTCATCTTGTCATGCAAGATGTGGCGGTTCATTTGCAAAATACATCATACACTGTACACCATACATTATATACAGTACACCATTTAAAATACATCATACACTGTACACCATTCAAAATACATCATACACTATATACCATACATTATATACAATACACCATTCAAAATACATCATACACTATATACCATACATTATATACAATACACCATTCAAAATACATCATACATTGTACACCATATATTATATATGATAATTGACATATAATCTCATTTAATTGTAAGTGTATTTATATGAGAAACCATCTGATATTTATACAAGTAGAATGGTAGGAGGAAAGACAAACCATATGGGATACACTTGATGCATTAGGATTTAGATCCTGTCTATCTGGATGTCTTTGAAGACGTTACAAAAAACATGTGCATGTTTGAGTTGACGTTTCAATTTATGTCCCATTTGATGTCTTAATTAACATCTTTAAAACAATGTTAAAATTCATAAACAATGTCTCATTGTGCTAGCATGGCATGCCATCACTTTAAATTGTTACATCAACTACAATTTAGAATGAGTTCATCAGAGCACATGCAAAACCATTTTTAAGGGGGCATTCATGGGCATTTGATTCAACTTTCAAAACAAATCAATATGATTTACCTTTATATGCCATGGTTGTTCTAAACCAAGATGGCAAGGCAATGCCCATTTTCTACATTTTATGCACTAAAGATAAAGATGGGATCACGAAGGAATAGCAATACAACTTTCATTAACACGTGTCTTGTCAAACATTGGAGACATAAGACCATCCACAATTATTATTGACAAATACGAGACATTATTGAATGCTATAAACCATGTGGTAAACAATGGTATGCATTGTTGGAAACATGAAAGAGTTGGAGAAGAGCAAATTGCGGGAGGACTTTTATTATGTTGGTTTCATGATATGAAGGCATGGAGTGAGAATCTATTGACTTGTRTGCCTATATTGGAGAAAAATAAGATTTGGCAAAGTCTACACATATTGTTGAATTGCCCTCGGAAAGATCGTGTTCAAGATAAATTGAGAAAATTCTATGAGGACTTTGAGCACATTCTTGGGGTGGAAGAGTACATAAAATGTGGGTGTGCAGATTGTGAAGTGCCTAGGAGGACAATGTGGCCAAAATTTGAAAGGCTTTTTTCATATGGTGGTATGGACAGTACTAATCATGTAAAAAGACATTAGGAATGGATTAAATACACTATTCTTCATGGCAAAGTAAACCAATCGATTCGAGATTTGATTGTTGCCATAATTGGAAGTGCTGTGGATGAAAGTTGTACTAGAGGTCCAGCTTTAGTAGACCACTTTAAATAGGTGCAAGCTAGAAATAAGTGTCTAATTTGATCCATTTTTTCTTTCTCCGTTTTGACATACAATGGAATTTCATACAATTGAAGTCAAGTATTGGARAATATGGGGATGAAAAAATGAAGTATAAGATGGATACCATGAAGAAATGCATGAATTCAATCACGTAGCTTTTTACATTCCTACTATTAGACTTCCATCAAAAAGATCCACTACAAGGGAATGTGTTCGAATTGACAGAAATTGGCCCAAATCAACTAGTCCGAATTGACAAAAAATTCATAGATTTTTGTCAATTCGGACAATTTTCGGTCAATTTGGACAGAAAATTGTCCGACTTGACAAAAATTTGTCAATTTTTTGTCAATTTTTTGTCAATTAGGACTAGTTGATTCGGACCAGTTTCTGTCAATTTGGACACATTCCCTTGTAGTGATACTATATCATCCATTCAAGAGAATGTACAATGCACAAGAATGGGACATGATAAAATATCAAAAAATAAGACCACAATGGAAGAATGCAAGAGTTCACTTTCAATGGAAGAATGCAAGAGTTCACTTTCAATGGAAGTCCAACCTACATTGACACCTCCACCTCACAATTGGGTGTCCACTTCAAAACAAAAAAAGGACCATTTTCCCAAGACTTTCGAAGATACTTTGTGATGCATGCTTCACAAGAATTTTGATAGAAAAAGAGACACATTAGTATATTGCTATAATTGTGATAGACAATTGAAAATGTACTTAAAGCAAGATGACATAGTTAGGCTGTTTAAAAATAATAAAACAATTTTAAGAAAAATCAAGAAATCACACAATGTCTAAAACTACCACATATACCTTCAATTCAAATTTCATGTAAAACCAAAATATGACACAAAAGTTATGACCCAAAAACCAACTATTCAAGGCCAAGGGGACAAAAAATAGGAGAAGTGTTTCTTGCAATCACCCTTGCCTACTTTGAGTTAAATTAAGAGACCAAGTTCTTAATCTATATAACCATGAACTTGACATGCTGCTATAGATAGAGAGTTATTTTTTTTTATCATTTTCAATATTTTTTTCTTAAATAAAATAGTAATTGAAAATTATATATTGCTCTACTATATTAGTTTTACTCCAAAAATTTATAATTAATTATTACCAACAAAGAAAGTTTTAATAAATCATAATGTAAACATTTTGACGGAAAAAGATCTATTCATGGTGTTGATTTTATTTGTGATGCACTTTGTGACGATGCCATGCCTCTAGAACCATTCAAAATTTCTCTTAGAATACTTGAAACCAACATTGAGCTTCACCAAAAGGAATTGCTATATTTTTTGAAAACATAAAATGTAGCAATAGAGGCTTAAGTTTCCTTAATCAACTAATTTAACAATAATAGGTCTACCTCATGGATTTAATTTCTAGTAATCATGGCTAGTTGCATTGGTTTGGTGATCCATGATATAGGCCTTCTAAAAAGCCACTTAGAATGATTACTTTAGAACAACATTGTCTTAATATTAAAATCTTTGTCGAGATTGATTGAGTCATCTTAAAACGGAGGCCAAGGTATTTTTCACCTATCAAACTTTAAAGAAAATTAATTTATATTGGCAATAAGTCACACTGTACAAAAAATTTATGTACACAAATTTTATTTTATTTTATACTTTTTATGCTCTTRATCCCAACTTATTTAGATCTATTCAATGACTTTATGACTTCATGACCTTTTGTTTGTCAAAAAACAAAGTTAGAATAAAAATTCTAACCAAAAAATAATAATAATCATAATGAAAAAAGGCAAATCTTATAGGGGTTATTTGACTATACAAAAACAAATATTATGATTATATAAATAATTACAAAGAAAAATTACTATTGTGACCCCTCAAAATTAAKTAAAAATTATAAAAATTTTGATATCCTAAAAATCATGTAAGGTTGTTCCTAGTTCACTTCTTAGGATCAACTTATGGTGGAGAAGTGAATCAATCAAGCATAACATAGCCATGCAATTAAGTTCAACCTTTATTTCAAATAGAATTAGCTAGCTCTTTGCCTCTTCTTCTTTTACATTGCAAAACTCTTTACTTAGTGAAGTTGTCCAAAAGAATTCTTCTCTTGGTGCTTACACTACAACCAATCAAGACTTCTCATGGCATTATTTTATCATGTTTTTGTCTTTTCCAACATTCCACCAATAGCCTCAAATAACTATGTCCTGGCGAAAGCTTTTTGACCAATCACTACACTTCTCTATCATAGTGCAAAGCGGCCTTTATGCTCAATTGCATTTGAATGACAACAAGAAAATATGACATGATAGGATTATGCCAAAAATCCATAAAAATCTACTTACAAACTTTGAAACTTTAGACATTAAATAAAAAAACTATTCCTAAAAGCATTGCTCAAAGATCAACATAAACCTTWAAATTGTTGCAACAATCATTGGGGATTAACCTATAAAGGACCATTTGTTCTTTTAGGGGACAATTTAGATTTCGAGAAGGTACCTAGAGTCTCAATTTTTGTCATTATTTTCTTAAAGATTTTAGAAGATTAAAAACTTGATTAGCTTTGTGGTAATATAATTGTTATTTCAATTGATGCTTGTGAACAAAGCTTTGGCTAAAAACAAAAACTATGCTTAAAATTGGAGAGACTGTGCAGCAAACAAAAATTTCAAAGATTTAAATTTTTGTTTTAAATTTTTGTTTTTCTATAGATTAAATTTATGTCTACAAGAAAAGCTTTGATTCATTTCATTTGGATAAGTGATGTGAAAGTTATGGACAATCTTGTTTTGGGGGCAATCTAAGCATCTCTTTTAAACAATAACTTGTATAATTCATTTCTTAATGCAATTTCTATAATATTTCAAAAACAATTCTACATGGTATGGTTTTATTGCTAGAACAATTTCACCATTGGGATTACTGTGTTTCAATTCTATTCTAGAGATTTTAATAATTTATATTTTTTTTCTATCTCATACATACTTGTACTAAACAATTTTTTAAAGAATGAAAATTTAGTTTTTTTTTTTTTAAAACTTCTTAGACTCTCAAGCCAATTCCCCAACATAGAAATTTATGCCTCAAAACTTTATAGGGCAAAATAACTAAATTAAGAAGGTCCAAAGTCAAATAATCTAGTCCCACAACTTGCAAAAATACTTGGGTTTTTCACTTTAAACGCAGATATCTTGCAACCTAAGCGGTTATATATTTTATTCCAAACATTCTCATACAAATTACGTGTAAGTTCATACAATTAGATGTGCAAAATAATCAATTTTCAATGTTTTTAATATTTTGCAATGGAAATGACGGTTTTGACTTTTGAGCAGGTTTTTGGCCCAAAAGGGCTTGGTACGTAACATGGGATTTGAGGGAATGGGAASGCCATTCCAAGGTTGTTCCCCTTGCTTCTCCCTTTGCCGTCCAAGAATTGCAAACTAGCCTCTACTGCCAGATTTTTGAATTTGCGATTTTTTTTATTCAAAATTTTTGAAATTTATTAAAAATATATAGACCATTTCTTCAAATTTTAAAAAGAAATTTTTAAAAAATTTCCAAAATTAATTAAAAAAAAATTAGTTACTTTATATTATATAACATGATAGTCTCTTGACCACAATAAACTACCAATGTGGCAAATTCCCATAGCTCGGGAACTCAAGATAACTTGCGGTCTTCTAATGATTGTCTTTGAATCCCATGTAATGTTTTAGAGGTTAATTCAAAAATTTTATACAATCAAAACCATAGATTCAAGGTAGYTTCAGCACTGCCAAGACAAATGATGAATTTATTTGAGAAATTAAATTGGGCATCTAAAAAAGGAATTTTTTGAAATTCAACTTTTTGGATAAATAAATATTGTAGTTTCTCTTTTCATCCAACTTTTAACCTAGATTTTTTGCCCTAATACAACCACTGAATATGGCCTTAAAGTTGTATCTCGTATAAGATGAAGGGTTAAAAGTGCATTTTTGACAAGTGTCAATTCATTTTCTCTTGAGATAATCTTGAGGTAATCTTGTAATGTTGTCATTTCATGAATGAACTATTGATTTGCTACCGGTGGAATCAAAATACTTTTTACTATTTATTGTCCTTGACAACTTAACTAACAATTTTTTTTGGTGATCTAGATTTGTCTTTGACAAAACAACTATAATTCTAGGTGGGGAAAAAGTGCGTGGAGCATGAACTACCTCTACTTGACATCAAGACTTGATCCTTCACTCATAGCAAAACATTCACATTGACTTTTGTTTTATTATAGAGATTGTGGGAAGCCCAAATTTTGTTGACACATGCATGTAGCCATGTGTAATATATGCAATTTACACATGCATGCAATGTTGAAGTTCCAGTTCTAGGTCATTTTGGCACTATGGATTTGCAACATGAGCGTAGGCTACAATGATATTTTGCAAGATTTTACCAAAAATGAGGATCTAGAGATGTACGATTCTGAAATTTTGCATGGAGCAAGGAATAAAACCCCTCAATTTATGTAAATGCTTATGGAGGCCTAAACCATTGTAGGCGCCATTATTATGTTTGCACCACATCAACAAGTGACGAGGACTGTAGTTTGAACTCATGCTAGTATTTAATTTTCATATGTTTTTCAAAAAAAATTTCATTCTAACAAATTTGGTATAATGTAATTTCCAAATAARGACATAAATCAAGACAATTTGAAATTCCATGCGTTCCAATGTATGAAGGTGTTAGAAAAAGAGAGGAAGAAGTTAGGAGCAATTCTGGAGCCAAGAATTTGGACTTCATTGCCTATCTAGGTAGCTTGTCAACTACTTGTTATGACTTTGCAAGATCTAGAGGYAATGAAAGTTGTGCCACAATGTTTTTTGAGGAAGTCTAAATTCAATAAGTAAGCTTTGGTTTTGYAAATAGTTGAAAGTTATAGTAGTAACCATGTTACGAACCACTCCCTTTGTTTTTAAATGATCTTCTAGTTTTCCTTAGTTATTTGTTACAAAGGAGATCTTTTGGTTGTAGGTTGTGAGAGGAGCTAGAGGCAATTTCGGAAGCAACTAAACAAAACAGAATTAAAAAGTGTAAAGAATAATGAGCTACTCCAAAATATWTTAAGTTGTGACACATGAGTTTGGGTCACAAGTGTGTCATACATTTGGCTGCCCCACATAAACATGAGTGGCTGCTCTATATGGACCTGGTCCAATTATAGGTCAAATAATTAAATCAATAGCCACATGGGCCATAAGCACCAGTGGAATCTTCTTCTGAATCCACACATGATYTTAAARAATATTTCATARGGAGAAATCGAATGGCCACCAGTGCTCCTCAAAAATGTTGTAAAATTTTCACTTATGACTATCTTGAAACTGCGCTTTGAAATAGACTTTGAAACTCATAATTTTGAGGCAATAARAGTGCTTTGTTCACAACTAAAAATGGGTATAAATAAATTTATTTTTAGCCGTCATCCATAGCATTTTGTCTAGTAGGAAGATCATTTGGAATGGAGAGAGTATCATGTAATAAATTTTTATTTATACAAGCTTGCAATTCTAAAGCATGTTACTTCTATACATATGATTTAGAATATTCTATATTTCATGCTATAAATAATAAAAAAGCCTAAGCATTGCTATTGGTTGTACAATTGCTCTTTGTTGCTTTCAACGTTTTTACCTTGGCTAGAGCTTGCAAGATATCCTTGCAACAAAAATGATAGTGCCACCCAGTTCCACCATGAAGCACACTGTATAAACTTAGATTGTTAGATCTATTGTCTTTCCATTAGGGTTGTCCATCTTGCCCTAACGTTGGCTTGTCCCGTTACAATGTCGATTGGGGTCCATTGGGATACAACCTAACACGCCCAACTTCATGTCGGCCAAAAACAAATTTTGCTTGGATGGCCGTCAATGGCCTTTTTGATGACCTAAAAAACCTATTTATCAACTAGACAGTCAGGCCATCAACTTGACATCCATCTAGCTTGATAGACACACCATTGAAGCCATCCAAAAAARATTTAGATCCCAATGGACGCATTGGGATTGGATCCAGCCGTTGGTTGTCCGTCCAAAAGCAACATGACCCATAAATCTTTGTCATYCATTTTGGGTTGCATGCCTTTTGARAAACCTTAGAAGTGGAAAGAGATCTTGACCCTTGACGARGCCGCTTGGGCARTGATGAATTAACATTGTTAATGTACAGAAGTCCAATTCTAATTGATTTTGAGTCTAGAAACCATTGATGGGTTCTAATAATTTGTTGAAAAAAAAGAATTAGCAAAAGGCAAGCATCCAAGTCTTATAGATTGCAAGGGACAAGTGTGATCATCCTCAAGTTGAATTAAGCAATATGTAGTYGATAGCCCAAAGTGCGCTTTTTTTGTCCAATACCCTATTGCAGCTGCCAATTTCAGTCCATTGATGTGGACAGTAGATAGTATAGACAAAGACAAAAAAATTTCCTTGATTTGAGTATGTCCCAAAAATGTGTCGATGGAAAGCTCAAGTTTGCGACTTGTTGAAGCCTCCATTTGCAAGGCTAGGGACAACAAGCGTCCTTGAATCAAGGATGYCCGCTTCAATGAAGATGGAGAGTAAATGGAGTCTTGACCAATCCTTGACTTGAGRGGCTRTCYACAATGTTGCTCTCCATATTCACTTTTMAAAAAGTCRAATAGCTRYGGATGTGCCRTCYTCTGTGTTGCACATCATGTACAATCTTGACTACAAAAGTGGCTTGGTATTTTGTTTGGCAGATTTGGACTTTGGAGCTCATGGATAGCGACTTTTTTGATACGGTGAAGAGGCATTTTGTCAACCTTTGCTTTTTGGATTAGGCAACTACATTTTTTGCTCTAATCTACTATAAGTACAAAAACATCCCCCACACAATCCTCTTTGCCCAAAGATGAATAAATGCAAAACAATATTGAATTTAAAACGAGAGACATGGACACAAATTTCCCACATTCAAGCCAAAAATTGAAATGTTCAACTTCAAATGCAATATAATATTTACAAATTAATGTAGCACACAAGTTAAAAAAACACAAGATTCCAATCCAATTCAAATGCAAGGTTAAACTAAAATATAGGTTTTACTCCTTCCAAGTTTTATCACTAATTCAAGCCTAGGAAGTTCAATATGGGAACCTAGATTCCACCCAGACTCTCAAATGCCCTCCACAATGCTTTGAGCAATATAGCTCAAAGCAAGGATTGACTTTCATCCAATGCAGTTGGCTTGTACATATTCTTGAAGATTGCCTTGTTTGCAATTTGAATCSATATGCCAAAGCCATGSCATGAAGAAGTTGTCCAAYMRTTGTCCATGATTGTAGGTGCGGAAGAAWAGGGCATTYTCCATGTCATTGCAAAAACTCTTTTCCAGAGAGTTGTCARTAAAAAGGGTGTCGTYCGCAGTGACATGCWTTTTTTGCCGATGATAAAGACTTGCTTAATTAGATAAGACTCTTTGGAAGACTGGTTTGGAATTACAAGGAAGAAGCATCYCCCATGAAGCCTCCCTCTTCCTATAGTGATCTTGACCTAGGACGCTAAACTTTTTTTGTTTCTATTCAAGTAGAACWCTGCAACCATTTYCRTAGTGGAGTGCAATATGGAGGACCACACTACAATCATGTTTGCAATTTGCAAAACTTCATGTAGAAAGTCACRTAGGTTTTACTTGGCAAAGATCGTCTTGGGTCCAATGATTGTAGGTTTGATGTAGCACAATACATTGACTTCAATTCAATAGAGTTTGAAATTCTAATAAATGATTTGGGCTCACATTGGCAAAGAATGTTGTTTGAGTTGAAAACAATGATCAACCAATTTTTTCAAGGGGAAGGCACTACATGCAACACATTTCCTAGCACAATCTCTCCGCAACCCTCGAATTCTAATTCATAAAAAATTAACTATTGTTTAGTTCAATTTATTTAGGTTTCAATAGTACTCCTATGCAAAACGTAAAGTAGTTCTTTTTTGCTTTAGCAATGTGAATCTTATAATTTGCCATAGCTAGGTATAAAGTAATTCTTTGCTTCACGGGAAGCTTTCATATTTTGCAATCTATGTTGTCATTTGTTTTTAATCTCCTAGGTTTTGTATTTTCATACTAGTATACTACAAGATGAAATTATTGAATCTATTGATCTTCAAACCAATTCAAACAAAGGTTTCAAAGAAATTGCATTTTCAAATGAAAYCGCATATTTTTAGTACTTTTTGGAAAATAATTAGGACACCTTTTTGGTTCCAATTTCAATGAGAAGCTTCATAGAAATTACTCAGTTTACAAGGTCCTTTTGCATCCATACATGATAGATGATACAATTTGTGACACAACCTTGCCAACCCAACATCCATCGACAAAAAGTACTACACTTTTCATCCAAACAAAATAGATGTTGAATAAGGCAAAAGTTTGTAATCATGAACAAATCAAATACACTCAACAATTCAAGACGTACATCCAATTTCACATATATTGGCATACATTGGTAATGCATACATGAAATATAGTTTGCATGCGTGAATCTTCACTTCTATATTTCCCAAATACTTCTATAGTTTTATATAGTACGCTCAACTACTCATATGAATGTCRAAATTGTTCATCYWGCATAGGCCAATTGAAAGCAGTGGATAAACAATTGATGATGTGGGCCAAACCACCCTCGTAATTGTTGCCTATTTACCAAAGCTGGTCCATTGGTAAAACGCAATTCTCAATTTGTGGTGGTTTATCTCTATTTGGATTGGTAATGAAAAAATTATAGACAATATTCTTTTTCAGGTAATTCAAGCATCCTCTTCAAAAAAAGAATTTACAAGTCATTTTTGAATGCAATGTCCAAATTTTTCCAAATTTTTCGTGGAATGGGGTATACTTCACTTATTGGAACAATCTCACGGTTCTGATCATTGTGTTTCAATTCCATTTTAAAGCTATTCACRATTTAGTGTTCAATTCAATCTCATATCTATTTCTTCTTGAAAATTTTATTCAGGATGGATACCAAGTTTTTATTTTCCTAAAGTATTTTTACAAGATTTTTAACTTAATTCTTGAAGTTAAGAAGTTTTTAAGCTAAAAGTCTTGAGTGCAAAAAATGTCCCAAATGGCGGTTCAAGTCATTTAATAATTGCAGACCACTATTCATAAAGACTTCACTTTCAAATTTACATGCTAATATTGTTCAATCTGAAAGACCAAACTTCATGAATTTTCTTTTCTCATTCTTTGGGACAAGTGAGGAACAAGATCCTATAGTTACATATTAAATATGAAGAAGGTTGTTTTTTTGGACAAATGCAACGGAAATTGTAGTTTTGAGTTCTTAACAAATTGAAGGCCTTGGCACTTCAGGGATGAAGAGCACTTAAATATTTTCCATGTATATTTGGGATATACTTTTTATTTGCAATTTTGCATTGACATTGAAATGACAAAATTGTAGAAAGCAATCCAATGCAATATTTATATTCACAAACATCACTAGTTGTACATTGATGGCATCAAATATGCATAATAACATGAAATATCTACCAATCTACTTARCTAATTCCATACAATGTGACTTTATCAAAATTGCAAAATATCTTATTACAATTCACCAAGATCATTGTACTATGTTTGCCACACTCTCCATGGAAATTAGGATCAATGGACCGTATTGTAAGACAACTACTACAATAGTTTATTTTATTTTACTCTAAATTAGATTTGGTGTCATTTCTCTCACTTTGGCATGTAGAACTTGACACGACATATGGTTKTCCTTTGTAGTTGTGTCCATATCCTCYTGGCACACTTCYTTGTCCATAATTTTCATAGCAAGCACCTCCAAAAGTAGGAGGAATTGGAACATTGTGTTTAAACCCTCTTTCACTTGAACCGCCATAATAAAAGCCTCTATGATGGCCATAGGACCACGTGAAATGGGTCTAGAATAGTATTGGGAGCCTTTGTCTGAAACCATCAACTATGAACCAACTTGGTGGGTGGTTTCAAGGCTTTGCCTACACTTTGAAAGCCAACTTGATGGTCGTTACTGTACTATGAACCACCTCGCCCGTCTTGTGAACCACGTGCACTACGGTCACATTGGTGGGATCCATCATGCCCATGCTTTGACAACAATCCTCTAGGCTTTGGGGCATTGCCTCTTGTGTCGGCGTCTGTATTAAGCAAATACATCTGGATAGGATAGATTTGTGTGGAGATAGGCTAGATTTTTCAAATTTTTAGGTTATAACCCGGAAATGGAAACGAAAACATTCACTTAGGAATTATGGAACTTCCTTAATTACGGATCCAGTCCGGGTCCGGAATTCCGGAGATAGACGGATTTCACAGACCTACGATCTATAGGTCTGACCTACGGAACCAGGTCACCATTATAGATTAATGGCTTGTTTAAAGACCGTTGCCGGAGTGACAGGTACTTAAGCGGCCCACTGTTTCCGTCATTTCTCTTTTTCTCCGCGGAGTTTTTCCTGCGCTCGTGATAGTTGAGAAAAAGAGTGGTGAGATAGCAATCACAACGGTGGGTTGGTGAATTTGCACGGATCCGGCCCACACTGTTAGGTTTTTTTTCATGGCGGAAAGTACCCAACGGAGGATTCTGGCTACCACCCGTATGGTGTCACCAACGTATCCGGAGGACGACAATGAGCGGAAGCTGCTGGACGAGGACCTGGCGAGGATGGGCTGCGCCGGATTGATCTGAAGGCCGTGGAATTTAAAGAATGAGGAAATGATCCAGGAGCTCGTCTCCAGAGCTCCGCATCAATACGAGCGGGCCGTCAGGGCTAGAAGGGAAACTTGGACGAAAGAAGCGTGGGCGGATATTTACGGATTTCCAAAGCAAGGGCCAAACTAGCCTCTCGGACAGATAAGTACTCCATCGGGAAGTTTGCCAATGCGGCCTACTCAAAAGAAGGGTTTGTCATTGCGGACTGTGCAACCGTGAGACACAGAAGGGTCTTGGAATTTTTAATTTTGATCCTCTATCCGGATAAGCCGACCCGGGTTACGGTTACGGTGGCGAACATTATCTTTGGGGCCATGGACAGGAGAGAAGTTCACAGGGGGAGAGTGACCTTTGGGGTTGTTAGTAAGCTGGTGGATCATGTTGAAAAGGCTAAGCAAAGTCCAATCAGTGCTTACCTCTTCTACATGTATCACCAACATGAGGTGCTGAAGTCGGAAGAGTTGTTGGAGTATGATACTGCAAACTATATCCTCAAGTACGGGCTGTAGAAGAAATACAAGGAGCAGCACGGATCAAACGAGGAGGAGATCGAACGGACTAAACCGCTAAAGGACAAAAGGGAGAAGAAGAAGCAAAAGTCCACTGATCCAGGATCCCGGAAGATTCTGACGGAAAGCAGTCCGAAAGAGGTTCTAGAAAGAACCCCAGTCTCGAATCAATTGGACCAGTTCTGTGAGACCGGAACTCAATGGGTGGAGAAGGCCAACAATTATATTAAAGCATGTGCGGGTATACTCAATGAGGCAACAAATGCATTGGGACGCAACCCCAGCGAGTTGATGCAGGCCATCCGAAAAAGACCATCTCCGGAACTTTTACAAGCGCGGGATCAAGAAATTGAGCAAATCCGGAATGAGACAGAAGAGATTCAAAACCGGGTCAACTGGATGGAAGGGAAGTTGTCAGCGTCCAAGTAGAGAGAAAAGGAGGCAATGCACTTGGTGAAAGGATTGAACCAGCTGGTGGCGGAACCAACGGATACCATTAACCAAGTTGCGTTATTTATCTCCCGGCCCGCCAACAAAGCCCCAGTGACCGGATCCAAGGTCACTACCATCTTGGTTGACTTCTCTTCCCGGATGGAGCTGACCCTGACGGAAATGCGGTAGCTGCTGGATCGGATGGATCCCAATAGGCCGTTGGATTTTTCTGAGTTTCTGGAAGTTCCAGAGGTTCATGCTACACCCGGAACGATTTTGGAGAGGCAAACCCCACAAAGGAAGATGCAAAGCAAGGAGCCACAAAGGTTGATAGATCTGCTATCCCATGTGGTGGAGGAAGCAAGGGAGAATACGCCTGGTCAGGCAAGCACAAGAGCGAGTGTCGAGCCGGGCTGGAAACCGAAGGAAAAATCTATGCAGACTTTATCTGGAAGTAGCATCCCGACCCAACCTCCAGGTGGAAGTCCGGACCAAAGAGGCAAGTTTAAGGAACCGACCAAGCCTACCAAGTCAGATCTCCTTAAATGCCTAGAGGAGCTAAATCCGGCGAAGAGTCATCTGAAGGACTTTGAGATGCTAGGGGATTCAGCAAAATGGGAGGAGCCAAAACTTCTAGAGCGGATCGAGCCTTCGGATGATGAGTAGGAAGATGATGATGATACCAAGATCCTCAGCAAGTCAGAGGAAGATGAGTTCAAGAGTGGCGACGACACAGATGTGGATGACTCTCCGCCATCTGTGAATTGGAAAATTCAGACYCGAGCGGCAACATGGACAACTCCAGGGTTGACACCGGAAACAACTTCGGTTAAGAGTTTAGTCAGGGCTCCACCTAGCTACATTGGAAGCGCGTTGAAGAAGACAAAGAAGGGTTTTTTAGTGATTAGTTTTACGGTTGGTTCCAAATTGTGTTTCGGAACCGGAACCGGTTTCCAAGCTCGGGCCCAGATCCGGGTTTTTATTTTTAGGCTTTGAATTTGATCTTCCAAGAATCTCAACGGGTCATTTCATTGGCTGCTTGCGTTTCCGGGTGGCTGGTTTTCTATTTTGGTTTTTGGTTTTTAATGGGCGGGCAGCTTGTTGCCCTCCCATTCCATCCTAGAATTTTGATTATCCATTTGTACTTCCCTCGATGCTAATCTGAAACCATCGGTGTAAGTATTGGTTTTACCTTCAATTGTGAGAGTGTTTTGACTTGTATGATCCGCTTGAGTATGGACGGATGAGACGGAAGTGAGAAGAGGGGGATTCGGAATTGGAGAACTTGGGTCTTTATACGTGAGAACGTTCGTATTGAGTTTCAATGTCGTGACGGAGGTCTTCAGCGTGGTGCCTTCAAACTACCGGAACAGTAATCCAGTGGATAGGTGGTGAGAGTGCAATTCTGGAACCTAGACGATTTCATGCGGAGATCAACGACCGCCAGCGGAAACTCCCCCACACCGGAAAATTTTCCAGTCTCCGTAACTAACTAAACTTCTAGAGAGCAATCTTGAGGTAGGTTCTAAGTGTTTCTTGTTCTTTTGTTGTAGTGAGGAAAGCTGGAAATGGCTCTGAGTGACCTGCTATCTGAATAGGCCATCTTGATAGTTGTGAGAATAGTTCTGGATCGACTTACTGCTGCATACTATCCTATGGGTGTTGGTGTATTCTAGGAAAGAGAGAGTGTGAGATAGATAAGCGTTTGGTCCCTACCCCTTTAAACAACCAAAGGCGACCCTCTGATGGTAAAACAAAGGTAATACAAACCGAAGTGTAAGAAAAGATGTAACCATAAACCGGAAAGATATGAATCCGGAATWTAATCCGGGAAGCCGTAAAATCCGGAATAGAGTGGAAAGAGTGAGAAATTGACAAAAAGCATTGAAACCAGATAAAAGAAACTTACAATGACATACTAGAGTCTCTTGGGACGATATTCATTCACAAAAAATTCACAAATTTTTGTCAATTCGGACAATTTTCTGTCCAAATTTACCAAAAATTATCCAAATTGACAAAAATCTATCAATTTTTTGTCAATTTTTTGTCAATTAGGACTAGCCGATTTGGACCAGTTTCTGTCAATTTGGACACATTCCCTTGTAGTGATAGCTTTTGGGGGAAGACCCGGGGGTCGGAAACCCCGCTCACAGTTCACATTTTTGAGTTGACAGCATCCTGAGAGCGCTCAAAGTTGATCTCACAGCTCGTAAACAAATTAAAAGAGAGGGATCTCAATTTCCAAATATGAAAACAAGGAATAGTGTTGGCACCCGGCAGAAGTTTTCCAAAGCTTCACATTGCTGAAGGACTGGATGAGGGTTTTTGATCTAGGAAGCTTGACAGCATCCTGCAAAGCAATGGTAAAGGAGAATGGAGTGGCACTACCCAGATCAAGATCAAGATCATCTATCTAGTTATCTCAAAAGATGAGGCGGGACGGAAGCAGCTGGAATCGGATTTGGGGCAATTCGGATGTGTGGGATTTTTATGTTGACCCCGGAATGTGAAAAATGAGGATATGATCTAGGAGCTGACAAGGGAGCAGTCAAACGAATGGGAGAAGACTTCCCGAGCATTGCCCCACAATTGGACCCTCAAGACCTAGAAAAGGGTCTACAACTTTCCTCACAAAGGAGAAAGGATGGCTTTCCGGACGGACAAATTCGCGGAGCGTAAGTTCTCCAACCCCCTTCATTCTAAGGATGGCTACGTAGTAGGAGACTGCAAGGTTGAGAGAGATAGGAAAATGTTAGAATTCATTGTGCCCAGTATATATCCGGAAAGGCCAAACTAGATTACAATGACTTAGGCCAACACTATCTTTGGTGCCTTGAGTGGAGAGAGAAAGGTGTCTTGGGGAGGTGAGAGACATTGTAGGAAAAATGGTTTCTTTTGGGGGGAATACCAAGGCAAATCCCGTAGAGCCTTTCCTATTTCATCTTTATGACTATCTAGGGACGCTCAAGAGTTAGGAGAGGATAGCCTACAAGGTAGCTTCCACCCTCCTCAAATCAAACATTACCCCACCTCGGAAGAGCAAGGAAAGCAAATGATTGCATGAGGAAGAGTCTAGGAAGTCCTTGTTAGAGAGGAGAAAGGAATCTTCAGAGAGGCAAAGAGAGCTTGAGACGATCCCAACCTCAACCAAAAAAAAAGGATCCAAGATTGAGCGTAAGGACTCCTCGGAACCGGAAGTAGAACAGGAGGATCCATTGGGGAGGTTTGTTGAAGACCTTGGGAAGGTCTGAGAGGAGTTAGACACTAAGAGAGGTGTAGTCAGAAATGTTTGTGGACTTCTTGGAGGGGTTGAGGTGTCTGAGCTCCACAAAACAGGTAGAGGGTTTGATCCGAGATAATGATTCTTGRAAGTGGGAAACCCAGGTCAAGGAACTGACTAAGAGGAACCAAGACCTCCAAAGGCAGTTAGAGAGAAGTGCAATGGAGAGTAAGGAAATTGGATGGCTCTCTTCCACATCAAAGGAGACATTCTGAAAGATCCATAATTTTGTAGGACATTCTAGAAATGTCTTAAATAAGGCTAAGCTGTTTGATGAGGGAATTCATAAAGCCAAAGCCAAAGCAGCAGCCAAGGAAGTATTGGTATTCGCTGAGCATTTGGAGGCAATTGAGAATATGATGTATGAGATCCGAGATGCTCTCTAGCAGGCAAGATAGTTTTCAGAATCTAAGAAGGGGAAGAAGGTTGAGTCAAGGGAGGAAACAATTCCGATGCGGCCAACCTTCCTTATGTCACCTCCCACATCCGTGAAACCAAAAGACAAGACAAAGGAGGAAAAGACCCCTGCTAAAGATCCTTCTAGGCCAAAGTTAGAATCCACGCCTGGATCCGGATCAAAAGAGAGGATCCAAAAGTCAGAATCTGAACTGGGTACATCCAAAGTAAGGATTCCAAACCATCTCCTTAGGTATCCAATATGACAAAGAAGAAGAGCATGGCTAAGAGGTCGAGGGAGGTGTCTTTAGGGAGTTATCAGTCAGAGAAGGATGAGTTGCCAAGCAACTCGGTGAAGGAGGAGAGTAAATTCAGATCCGGATCTGAGTCAGGGTTCCAGCAAGAACCGAAATTGGAGGAAGAATTTGATCTGGTGCACATTTCACCTTCGAGCTTCAAGATTAAAAATCCGACACCATCTAAGGAGAAAGCTCTAGTAGGAGAAAAGCCTTCAGCAAGTAGGAAAGAATCGCCTAAGAAAGGAGCCGCCAAGCATGAGGAACCTTCTCCAAAGCGAACTAGGAAGTTTTTTAGCTTAGACCTAGGCCAATAGGGCAAAGAACCTAAGTTTTTTTATATGTTGGAAGCTATCAATTAGCTGCTTTTGAGATGAATGCGCCTGGACTTCACTTTCCAAGTTTTTAGGATTTGGGATCTCCATTTTGCGGATCGGATGGATAGGCARAAAGTCATCTTAGGAGGATAGGGAATGACAATTGTCATTCTCTGGTCCTCTGGTTTTGTTACCTGGGGAGTTTTAGGGTTTCTTGGGGTTAGTATTTAGGGATTGAATTTAGTTTGAAACCCCGAGTATTGTTTCCTTGTGATTTTCAGCATTTGGTAAATTCATTCAGATTTCCACTTTCTAAAAGTCAACCTGAAAAGTTTTCAACTCTGAGTTGGTATGCCGGCAATGCTTGAACCATTGTTTAGTGCGAGTAGCTGGTTTGCTAGTATTGAAGTGGAAGAAGGGTCCCCGGATTCTGTTTGGATCCGGTTTTGAGAGATTGAGAGGTAGGTTATGAAAATTGGTGTACTAGGAGGAATTTCTAACTACCAAAGTTCCTTGGGTGTCTTCTGAGTGGGAATACCGCTCCTAGATTAGGTGTGATCCATAGAGTAGATGGGTGCATGCTAGTCAAAGTTCTAATGAGATCGTACTGCATCCGGGAGAGAAGAATGGGAAAGTAGTTGGGATCTTTTAGTTAGCTGATTACTTGTCCCAGCTTGTAGGACTAACTCTGAATAGATTTTTCCTTGTGGTACAAAGAGGATAAAGGAGATTCATGAGTGACCTGCTGATTAGAATTAGGTTCTAGATCTGTTGTGAGGGATAATCGGATGTCCAATCGTTTTTTGAGTTAACTTATTATTTTTAATGATTCTTCAGTCATTCTAATCATCTGAAGGGTAGGATATATGTTCCTTCGTAAAGCCTAAGAGCAAACCCCTCTGATATAGAGGTTAAACTATTAAGTTAGGAGTTAATCACAGAATCCGGATCCGAGATTGGGAGAGACTCTAGATAACAACACTCTCCAATGTCTGGATGTAGTATACGGATCTATATGAGTTGAGAGAGAGAGCTATATGTTAAGGGGAATATTGACCACTAATTAGATATTCCAATTTCAATTCCGAGTTCTTTGGTCTTGGGTTTGTTTTCCGCATTATGTTTTTGTGATTTTGATGAAACTACGATTGAAATCCTTTGGRAACAATACACAAGTCATCTRAGGTGTTTTACACTACTTCAGCACCTAAAAGGGGGATTTCTACTTCCTTGTGCTATGACACCTACCCTTTGCRAAAATGGGTCAAAGAAGCTTATTTMGAAGTCAATACTTTTGCAAACAATCCTCAAGATATTAGCTTATCCTCAGCCATGTCATAAAAAATTCGACATCAATGGCAACACCGACTTGCCTTCAATGTAATTTTTCATCATTGTTGTCTACAAAAACCATAAAAATCTACCCTAAATTGTACCTTGTGCCTCTRACATTTTGATGTCCSTATGGACACCAYATATTTTGCTTTGGACATTGCATGTTTTGGCTGGACACCAAAAAAACGCTGGTTTTTTATAGCGGTTTTTGGTGCCAAATAAGAACACTTTGATAATGCATCAAATTTGCCTCATTGACTTCCAAATCTATAAGTGATGACATAGATAAAACAAGAAAAGACGTGTTTTGCAGTGATTTTAAACTTGGATTGCCATAGAATATTCAAGATCTTTGAGGTAATTTTAGAAAGTGATTGAGTAACGTGCATCTTTAAGAAAGGTCTCCATTCTAAAAATAAATTATTACAGCTAAAAGTTCTTCATCATGGATTTCATAGTTGATTTTTGTAGTATAGAATTTTCTTGAATAGAATGAAATATGGTAAAATTGCCTATTGTCTCCAGCTTATAATTGAATATAACTTCAAGAGCAAAGTCAAAGGCATCAATTTCAAGAAAGAAAGGACTTGCAAATTCTAAGTGAATGAGWATAGTAATTGTAGCTAATGCAGTCTTTAAATTGTAAAAAGCTTTGTCTACTACTAAATTTTGTTCCATTTATCTCTAACAATCAATCATATCAAATGCATGATGGTAGAAAAATAATTCTAAATGAGGATCCAACAAATGTATAAAACATTGCAAATTTCTAATATTAGTTGGAATTGTCATAATCTRTAAGAATTTGAATTTTCTTTGGATCCATAGTTATTCCATTTAAGGATATGACGTAGCCAAGAAATTCAACTTAAAAATCATTTAAAATGCACTTTTCAAATTTAATCCCTAAAAATTGATTGTCTTTCTAAAGAAAAAAATGGTTTTATAATAGGGCTCTTATAGTCTCAATATTATTTGTGATTTTTTGAATTTTTTTATAGAGATAGAAATACACATTAATTTTTTATTTGAATTGATTAGGAGCAAAAGTTATGGTACAATAAGTCCAAATTCTAGTTTAGAAGGTAGAAAACATCCTACAAAAACATAAAACTAAAAAATTAAAAAATTTGGTTTTCAAAGATTGTAGCTTGTTGAGTCCACAATCAAAATGAGACATCTTTCTTTTTGACAAAGAATATAGGTATTTCAACTTAAGATGTGGAATGTCATAAAAAACACTCTCAAAGTATAGTGATTTTGTTTAGTAAAAAGTTATGTAATATTCTCAAATGAGGTTTTGTTCCATCCTAAGATCAATAGAACATTCTTAAGGGTGATGATTGAATATCATATCTCCACTTTTTTTTGCAAACACATCTTCAAATTCCATATATTATTTTGAAATAGTATCATTAGTCTTTCATGGACTTGTTGATGGATTCGCATATACAACATCTATTGTTTATTCTTAGTAGCTTGCTTAAATGTTCTTAATTAAATAAATAAGGATTTTTGTAGTTTTGATTTTTGAGATGAATGAGATTTTCTAACCAAGATAAACCAAAAAAAGATTGGATTAAACAAAGCTTA
This sequence comes from Pleurozium schreberi, assembly GCA_006891605.1. Classification (NCBI taxonomy): domain Eukaryota; kingdom Viridiplantae; phylum Streptophyta; class Bryopsida; order Hypnales; family Hylocomiaceae; genus Pleurozium; species Pleurozium schreberi. The sequence continues at coordinate 121,062 of VACF01001881.1, read as the reverse complement.
GATAACATTAAATGCTGCCAAATTAGAATGGTAATTTATTTATTAAAGTTGTAGTTTTATGTGTTGCATCTCCTACTGCCACTTGACATCTATTTATGACTTTAATGAGAATTGGAATGGAGTTTTGAATTAGTAGAAATTCATACCATTGAATAAAATCCTCAGCATGATAACAAAGAGATGTTCTAAATCAAAATATAGATAGCATTATAATGTAGAGTTATTGAAATAGTAAATCAACAAGAGGGTTGAAAATGTAGTATAGGACCTCTAATGGATAACATTTCATTATTCAATCTCATGATCATATTGTGGCAAGGAAGATTCATTTTTTTAGTTAAATCACATTTTTTTTATAATTTGTTCATGTCTAAATAGGTGGTTTTTTGTTTCTTGTGGGAATTTGTATTTAGGTAGTTTGGAGTCATCTCCTTACTTTAACACCAACAAAGGCGTGCTTTAATTCAACAAATCTTCAATATGTTTTAGTTAWGGGTTTCAACCAAGTAAAATTAATCTCCATGTYTCCATGACTAAAGTATTGAATAGTTGTAGAGGTTTTAGAACGTGTGACAATAATTGCTATGGAATAAAAATTTAAACCATCAAAATTGGRCATGACTTTCCTAGTGCCTTTTCAAAAGGCAATTGTTGTACCTTACTATAATGCTAATTGTAGTTGTATGAGTGCTTGCATTTGCCATGTTTGACAATTGTATGTTTTTCACATCATCTTTCATCCTCTTATAAAATTGACTCACAAAAAATGCTCATTTRAATCATATCATGTGCCAATTGCCAAAATTTAGAGGCGAGCGGATGTTGGGTGAGATCCTTGACGTTAAAACCAAATTTTTATTGTAGAATTATGAATCTTACGGTGTTTGCCCTAAGTGGTAGGGGATTGATCTAGAAAGGCTTCAAAATCAATTAGCAAAGAAGATCTTTTCTCTAATAAAGAACCAAACCACTTCAATGTTGTCTCTAACAATAGCATTTCAACAAAGGCGATGCAAGTCTCATCAAAAGGATAATGTTGAGGTTGCATCTATACATCCAACCTCWCTTGGATGATGAATCCTCAAATTTTGAACAAGTGCCTTCAAATTTTTCAAGTAGATTAGTTTGAGATTTTTTGGGTTCTTGCCAAAATAGAATGGTGTATTTGAAAGGCATTTGGTARTACAATTAGGATTAGAGACCCAACTAGACCTTGGTTCCTTTGAATCTGATTAAAGGATTGACGCAAGCCTTCACTCTCCTTGCATASCGCATTTATAGTTGCAATCTTATCTTCTAATGAAGAATGTTTGCTATAGAAGAGATTTCGAATGCCATAGAATGGCCCATGGATAGGAAAAACTTACTATGTTAAAAAWAATGTAGATCTATGGAATTTCTCTTTGAATAAGTGAATGAACAAAAGTACAAGAATAGCTACTAATCTTTGATAAGGGTCTTTACCATATTACCTTATAATCAGATGTCTAGCTCATATACTAGTATCAATAYGTATTTTAATGTCTATYATAGAACCAAAGATAATTTGGAGAAGTAGATTTAAGTCCATCCAAACAATAGTCAACTTCATATCAATATAATTATTACATAGAACCTCAAGATATCAATTTCTTTAACTATTTTGATTTAAAATACCAAAAAATAGACGAATTTTTAATTTTTTTCTCAAAGATTATGTTTTTGTCTACGTTTGAAGCTTTGACTCATTCAAATATGTGTACTACTACCATCCACATTGTCAAAAGCATACATTCATGGGAATTTTCCTTGGCAATCGACAAGAAACATTGGGCTTATAACCATGGTGTGTTGATTGTTTAAATTTAGAGTGATATGGTAACTTTGGTTTATAAAATATATCAAAAAAAGATTAGAATAATTCTAAAATATAGTCCAAAAGTTAATACCTTGAATCAAGTATAGGAAAATTCTTGAAATATTTCACCTACAAAAAGATCTAGCAACTACAAGCTACTAGAAAAAAACTACAATTGCCAACAACACTATATTCAAAATTTTGAGAGTTTTAAGACCTCTCAAAATGAAAATGTCAATTTAGGTTGATTTGGGTGCTATGAATAGAAGTAACAATTTCCATTAAAATGAGAGTAAGAATTTTTTTTAAACTATGACTATTTAGGTCGAGTCAACCTAAATAGTCATAGTTTAAAAAAAATTCTTACTCTCATTTTAATGGATATTGTTGTTTTTTTAGCAATTTTTTTTCATCGTCAATCTCATTTCATGCTCTTCTATCTCTCAAATTCTAAGAATTCTCTCAAAATTTTGAATATCATGTTCAACCTAGTAAACCTTAGAACCTCTTATATGGCTTTTAAAGTCTACTAAGAATAATCTAACCCTAACTTTTTATTGTCACATCATTGATTCTAGTGTCAATCAACAACCCTAGAATACCATAAAGAAGTATATAGTGATGCTGGATGAAATATGTTTAATTGTAATATSATTCTAGCTTTCATCACACAAAGGATCTGCAATTTTGCACTGTTGTCTCTTYATGATATTTGAATCAGTTYAGTATAATCAACCATCTTCACCSACTTTGCATGCGTCCTTTAACATGAGGATCAACAAAATAATTGCAAATGCATCAACATCATAATAAGTGGGATAATGCGGGCAATGCCATCAAAGGGGTGAACTTGTAAGTAACCTTGGTTCTTTGGGAGGGAGGCTTGGGCATAATAGTGCCTTTGCCGGTTGATTTGAGACATATACAAATGTCTATCAAATTACAATGGATATATTCCTAGCCTACTTATGCCTTGATTTTGTAAACATGGACATTTTAGCAATTGGAGGTCAATAGAAATACATAAACCAAAAGCATTATTTAGATACTTTTGCAAAAAGAATACCCATGAAAACAAGTTCTTTCATGCTTCCAACTATAACTTCAATGAATTGAAGTTTTCTTCTACAGGAAGTTGAGATCATCAAAGTTGTGGAGTGGGCATAGCTCGAGATGTCCAAGTAGTTCATTTATAGCAAGTGTTTAGGAGTTGTTGGGTGTGAAAACCTTGAACCATCTCAATCGAATCCCTTCTTTGACTTTGATTAATCTGTATTGAACATTGTATCTTAAATCATTGATTTGGAAGTAACTTCATATTAATGGAGCTTTTTTTTTGGAAATTTAAAATCAATTGGGTCCATTTATTTTTTTTGTGTTAAGAGATTTTTTATCTTTAATTCATTAACTACAAGAAGTGTGAATAACAAACCAACTACAAATTTGAAAGTGTAGTCATGACGCATAGAGATAAACCTTGGTCATAGGTTCCATAAATTGATAGAAATTAGTGAATATTGATATTTTTATATGTATTTTTGATTTTTTCTAACTTTTTGGAATCTCTAAAGAATTTGATGTTTGTGGTTCTAATATCATAGGCTCTACACTAGGGGCTTACAAGCTCTCTAGTCTAGGCTTGAGAACTAGCACTATTGTTCTTGCAATTCCTTTTCTAGCCATTAAGCAACAACTTTGCTATTTTAGAAGTACAATTTGATTTGAAAGGAGGCCATTTTCTAATAATTGCAATAAACAATTATTCAATAAGAAATATTCTTTTGACTTCTAAACCCTTTTATTTCTTCCTTACTAGGTATTTTGTCTTGCAAGTTTTTTTTTAATTCTAGTAGATCTATAAATTCCACAACTGTTGAAAAATGTGAAATTGAGKCATTTGCCATGAAAGTGTGGCTAAAGAGAATTTTTTTGTAGTAAACAAAGATAATGAATTATAAAAGCTCAATTAGTTTGTAGATGCCTATTGAAGGTTTCATGACAATGTTAAATGACAATGACATGTTAATATTCACTAAGAATTTCGACAAGGTTAGCCTAGAAAGGACCAAATGTTAAATCCAAATCCTGATCAAGTCAACAATATAAGTTGGTACTTTTGTATTTGATTATTTTGCCTCAACTCATGTACATACTTTTTAACTTAGACATTATTATTATTATTATTATTATTATTATTATTATTATTATTATTATTATTGTTATTCTTATTGATGTTTTAGACTAGTGAATCCTACACCATGTGATAATTTAACTTTATCCATGTAATTCAGACCATTGCATTTGACTTGCATTTGTTGTAGCTTCAAATGTAAGCCATTTTTTCTAAATAGCATCTCTAAGGGTTCAAAATGAAGAGTCAATCAATATTAGTTTGCATTCAAATAGAAGATGCCATCTATAATAATTGCATATCAAACTATCAATCATAGATAATGATAGATAATCTCAATTGCAACACTGAGTTCTTTGAAATAAAAAACAAACGTTAAACAAATATTTGCTCTTCCATCTCTACTGAATTTATTGCATCAAATTAAATTCCGAGTTCCCCTCAAAGACTTAGCTTTAAAGTATTTTATAATTTTGTACTCTAAAAATGGAAATTTATACTCAATTAAACTTTACAATAAATTATTTAGGACCTACTACGTAAAAATATATTATTGAACAATACTTACCAAACTCTAAAAGTAAGGGATTAGTGGTTATTTAGATTCATAAAATAATTGGCCACATCACCCTCCCCTATTTACTTTGTATTTGTATATGAARAGCCTTTGTCATTAAGCTTCAAAAGTCAAAATAAGTGTCCAAATCATGCCTTCAATGAAACMAAACTATATACAAACCAACACAACTTTGTTAAAAAACTATGATCAATTAAAGTCATTGAAAATGATAAAACATGCAAATTTTGGCTAGTTTTCTATTATTATTTTTATTATCATTAATTGTAATATACCTCAATTTAACCTAGATAGGAGTACCACATGGTGATTTTGAAGAAGGCGCCATTATTTTTTGTGAAAAATCTATGATTGCATTTTCAACCCCTAAAGTCCCAAGCGTCCCCTCAGGGGACACTTGGGATTTTGGGCAGGCTCGTGTGATCTCAATTTTTGACATGGTATTTTGAAACATTTTTTGGTGATAGAAAAACACATTAACTTTCTGAAAATATAATTTTTGTCTCAATCGGTGCCTAGGGGCAAAAGTTATGCCATACTATGCAGAAATTTCAATTTGTTGGGCAGAAAAAAAATCACAAAAATATGATTTTTTTTTTTTTTTTTTTCATTTTTTCTCAAAGATTATATTTTTGTCTACATTTGAAGCTTTGATTCATTCTATTAGGCCTAATAATGAGAAAGTTATGGACAATCTTGTTTTTCGGGCAATCTAAGCATCCTCTTGAAAAAATAACTTACAGGATTCATTTCTAAATGCAATTTTCATAATTTTTTGAAAAAAATTGTTGAACAAGGTTAAGTTTACTTGCCAAAACAATCTCACTATTGGGATTATTGTGTTTCAATCCCATCTTAGAGCTATTAACCATTTAGTTGATTTTCTAATCTTGGACCTACTTCTACTTAACAATTTTTTAATGATTGAATATAAAGTGGGTTTTTCTTGAATTTTTTTCCCCTAATCCTCAACTTGAATCTTCAACACATAAAATTTTAATTTCAAGCTTAGTAGAGCAAAAACATTTGATTAGGAGCTCCAAAACCAAAAAATTTACTMATAGAATGTATAAAAAAGCTTGTTTTTTTCACTTTAAATGCAGATATCTTAMAATCTATRTAATCAAAGTTCATGAAAATTTTCATGCACATTTATATACTAGTCTAGTGCAAGATCCTACGGTTRRATAYGCAAAAAAATTGAAAATTTTGAAAGCTTTGCACCTTGCATTAGAAATGGCARTTTTGCATGGATTTTGAGAGAAAAAAGGCCTTGGAACKTTAGGGGTTAAGCAAGATKCCATAGGTGTAGTTAGGTTAGYARTAWGCCACCATCATTAGCAAAGTACAATCTCTTATARTCTCCACCAAAGCAAAACCTCCAAATGCTCTCGAAAATAAACCTTAGTGCTCATAGAGCTTACTTTGGCGTCCATTTACTAGTGACTTTAAGCTCTTTTTTCAAAAAATCATAATACTTTGACGTGAAATGATTCCAATTCATTCTTATAACCATCTAGTGGATCCAAAGTATATTACTAAATGAAAAGAACTAAAATATCATACAATTACTACAACCTTTGTAAACATATATTTGAAATGCCTTTAAATTTTAGATTTTTCCATATGCCTTTTCAAAACCTATCTTTGAAAAACTTAAAGTCAACATCAAATGATTTATTAGTATCATTTGGTCAAAACATATACTATTTTGGACTAACGTATGAACCAAATTTCCTAGAACACTTTCTAAAAACCTTGAAAAAATAAATGAAATCATAGTGCAAAAAATACAAATTAATGAAAATAAAATAATAATGATTTTTAATAATAAATTGATTCCTATTGGTTTATTGAGTTTGTATACTTTAACAAAGACTTCAAGAAATTTAGTTTTAGAGAAATTTTTAAAATTTAATCAATCATTGTAATTCATTTCAAAACCATCTTTTAATATAAGTGACAATTTCATCATCAAAGTTTTTATTTGTATTTAYAATATTTCAAATAAATTCCAAATATAAATTCCTACTAATATAAATTCCTATTAATATTCTTGTTTTAGGAACCTAAGCCAATGGAATTGATTGTATCTYTGCCAATAATGCTTTTTAAACCAGTCATTGCAAAAAAAAAGCAACCAAAAGGCTTATATCAAAGTCCATTATTCCTCTATCCCATACGGACTGGCACCCGCGAAAGGCCAAGTTATATGCTCATGATCAATTTGAAAGTGGGCGATCATGAATCAGATTATTGGGTGAAACGAGGAACTGCTATTCTCCTTGCATTAGCAGTATAAAATCTACATAGTTTTGGGCCTTAGAAACTTCAATTTSTTTTTATAATGGAAGAATTATAAACAATGGAATGTTGAAAATTAAGCTATTAGCCAAAAAATGATATGTTATATCAATCATTCATTTACTAAACAAAAACTCTATTGAAATTAATGAGACATTTATTAAAGGTAGARAGTTTATATTGATCCTTCATGCTTCTTAATAACAATTTACATTGATCATTAGAAATTGCAATAATGATTTTTTTTTCTTTAATTATTTTTTATTCATTTCAAAGATCATATTCAGAATTTTCTACCAAAATAGAATTAAATCATATAAGTATGAATAGAAAATGCAAATTTTTTTTAAAAACCTATGTATGATAATTGTAATTTATCTTATTTTTATAAATTGATTGTAAGAAAAATCTACTATTTTTGAGTAAATTGATTGCAGCCATATGAACTCATTTGTATAATATATGCAAAATAAAATGTTTTTATTTAAATTTAAATTTTATAAAATACAAAATTCAATCAAAAGAATTTTCTATACATTTTTTTCAGCATTTCTTACAATATTTTAAAAATTTTAAAGTCTTGAAAAGTATGTATCACAAATAATATAATTTTTTTCATATTTACTTTTTAAAGGTATGAATCAAAAAATTTATATTTTGAATTATGTTTTTTCTTTGACTTCTTATTTTGATTTTGTTTTTGGTATCATTTAAAAACAATTTGTGTTATTTCCATCCTAAAGAGGATAAAATGTTTCAAGCTTAAATTGTCAAACACTACTACTTTCTACTTTCTAATGCATTGAGCAAATTATATTGAAATTAATTAATTTTGAATTTGGACCAAAACAATTGCGGTAGACTTCTAGAAGGATTATATTAATATTCAAAAGCTTTGAGTTTAGAGATTTCAAGATTACAATAGTCTTTGAATTTATAACAAAGTTTTTTCATAACCCTACCCATGTGGATTTTCGACCCTTAGGGTCTTTTTAGAATAAATTTTGTGCACCAAATAAAATTGTTATCAAAACTTGTGTTTTGAATCATGGGCTATACATTCTTGCAATTAAAAAGAGAAATAAAAGAATTTTGTACAAGTTGCTTAGATGCCTCCAATAGCCTATTTCCTAATTATTCTCGGATGTCACTTTAAACGCAGATATCTTGCAATCCACATGGTGAAAAAATCTGAAATTTTTTCCACATCTTTCCGAAGTATTTTGATACAAGATCCTATGGTTACATTTGTCCAAAAATGTTTTTTTTGTAAAATTTGGTACTTGCACTAGAAATGGCAGTTTTGGAGCGTTTTTGGTGAAAGCATAGTCAAAGACCTTTACGGGTTAATTCTTCTAGAAATGGCAGTTTTGGAGCGTTTTTGGTGAAGGCATAGTTGAAGACCTTTACGGGTTAATTCTTCTTTATCTGTGGCATCACCTCCCCTTCTAGCTCCAAAATCCTCCAATGAGTTTGTTCTATTGTGCATTAATTAGATCTATCTTGGTTGTCATTGATGAAATTCTTGGATCTTTAAAGGCGCATTGGTTAAATTAAAAKTTGGCTTCCACATAAGCTTACTATTAGAATATTCTTGTCAATGAACAAAATATTTTACTCGACCTTGTCGGAACCTTGATTTTTGGTRGTCACCTACTTGAACACAAGGTGGTGACRATTGAATTCTTCTAGGGAAGTTAGATTTTCTATAAATCTCTAGGAATGAAGTAAGAAATRCATAATGTATCTTCATGGATGCCAGTATTTTCAACCAAAATGCAACATCATTGATCTACTTTTTTATTTTGAAATAATCCAATTTTGCAATAGTCAAGTTTATTACATGGTTTGATGTTGCATTGTAGAAGCTATACTTTATCACCTACTCAAAATTTAAGTTGCTTTTAATCCTCGCATCAACTAATTCCTTGTAGCAAGCTTGAGTTTCTTCGAGATGTTTTTTCATGATTGAAAGTAGTTTCTTTATCTATTTTGAATTYTTTTTTGTTGCATAGCTTTTTTTTCTTTAAGCCGGTTGCATGTCGAATTTGCCATAGTTGATGTAGAATGGAATCTCTTGAGTGGATGCATGTATATTACTGTTGTATATAAACTTTACTACTGATATTGAAGATGTCTAGTCAACTTGTTGGTAGTTTACAATACACYGCAAATATTATTCCAAGATCTAATTGATTTGCTTAGTTTGTCCATSTGTTGAGGATCTATCATTGATGAAAGCTTTCTCTTAACCTACAAAATATCAAATAACAATTACCAAAATTTGGAGATAAATTGAGGTCCATAGTCAAACACAATGTCTTTAGCAAACCCATGATAGCAATAAATATTGTTGATGAAAAATTTGGCTGTTTTTTACCCTATAATTGTTTTTTTACATGGAACAAATTGTTCCATCTTCAAAAATTGATCTACTATTACAGAAATAGTATTAAAATTTGATAAAGGTGGTACATCAATAATAAAGTCCATGGAAACAAATGACCGTTGTTGCTTTGAAATTGGCAATGGTTGTAGTAATTTGTAAGGACAATGTTAAGGATTTTTTTTATTAAGAGCATATGTTGCAAGGCATCACAAATTCTTTAATGATGTTCCACATTTGAGATCACCAAAAGTCATGATAAATAAGCTCCAAAGTCTTGTTGTATCCAAAATATCCAACAGTTGGAAGGTTGTGGGAACTAGGAAAAATTTGGAGGCGTAGTGAGCCACCAAGAATATATAAATGTTCATCAAAATATAAAAGCTTGTCTTCAATCTTGAATTTACTAGATTCTTCAATGCCATTGTTAAGAAGTTGTTTGATGTCAAGCACAAATAAGTCTATTGGTGAAGATGCTCAGACTTCTTCTACAACGTTGGAATCAACGAAAATTGAAATTTGAGTTGCTCATAAGGAGAGGCACTTAGATTTTAAGAGTGATTTCCATTGTTGATTATRTGCTACCGTTCTTTCTTTAGGAAAAAAGTTAGATTGTGTTGATAAAGCATCAAACAACCCTTGTTATTTTTTGGGTTGGTACATGATGCCAAAGTCAAATCTAGACAGAGACATATTTTAGAAAGCTTGTCAACGATTCGAGACACAAGTAGATTTAAAATATTCAAGTTTCTTGTAATCACTTGGATTGCTCTTTTAAAAAGATGATACCATTTTTGAAAGGAATCTGCAATACCGAGCAATTTTCTATCATGGATTTTGCAATTGATAGCATTAAAGTTCCCCAAATGGAAAGAAATAAGGCGGAGTTTTATTCTTTCCCATGGTTGTCATAATACAACTCTTGAAGCAATGTTTGAGGCATCTATTCCCTTAAAAATAGGCTTTGAAGAATTGGAATGGATCGATATTAGGGTCATAATGAAGGCTTTTTTAATTATTTAAAAGGCTTTTTTTCTTGTTGGCTCCAATTCAACTTATACTTGCAAATAAGCCATGTAGAGGGTGCGACAATTTATGAAATTTTTTTTATGAGGATTTGGTAAAAGTTTTGCAAGACCAAGAAAACATTGAACATTGCGCATTGTTGTTGGTGTTGGTTAATCTATAATAGCTTGAATCTTTTTCAAGTCAATTGATAAACTGTTGCTTGAATTGATGTACTTGACAAACTTCACTTGAAATGTGTGGAAAGCATATTTTACAAGCTTTGCGTATAAACAAACACTTTGAAGCTTTTCAAGGACAAATTTTACATGTTTTTCATGTTGCTTTTTGACATTGGAGTATATGTAAATTTTTTCGAAATAGCAAACAACAAAGGCTCTTAAGAATTTTAGAAATATATCATGCATCAAATGTTGAAAGATGATTGGCGTGTTTGTTAATCCAAAAGGCATCATGTTGTATTTGAAATGGCCATACCTTGTCTAAAAAGCAATCTTTCATTTAATTGTACCAAATTGTATGTTTGTCGTAGATCAATCTTGGTAAATCTAGGGTTCGCTTGTTACATTGGATTGATTAGGGTCATTAGACGTCCAAGACAAAAGGACGGACATGCTTTGTTTTTCTAGGTTTTGGAATTTTTCCAAGCTAAAAAAAGGTTACTATGATTTACCTTCCTTGCATGACGTGTCATACCATGTTGGGACCAGGCATGGATGCTATGGCAGAGACAAGTAGTGTGTTTGTGAACGCAGTTGTACATATGCGAGCAAGAACATAAGTGAACGTAGTGTGCTTGGGCGGAAACATTTCTGTCAATCCATGGATTTTATTAATAGGGCACAAACGCAAAAGTTTGAAAACATAGTGTGCCTAGGCAATGATGATTTTGTTCATGCAATAAAGTCTTTTGTTTGAGAGCGAACATAGTGCCCGCTGCTACATGGATTTCAATGCAATCATGTTTTCAAGTATGGATTATAGAAGGAGCTAGAGGGGTGTACTAAAAGAAACCCTAAATTGATGTAATTATAAAACGGATTTCATGCATTGCTATCACATTCAATTTTAGAAAGGTAAATTATGTAATATCGATCTATTAGATGACTGTATTGGCCAATAGCTTTCACATGCATGACAAATTGTAAAATAATACACACACAGGAATCTATAATCTTTATAATAGACAAAAATATATATAGATTTCATACACTGCAAAGTATAATAACAATACAATGATTCTATACTTCCATAACATGCCAACTTGTTCATTGGTTATCTAAGAAACTTGTTCTTTATGGCCATTGATCTTCCTTTCAATCACTAGAATTGTCTCTTAGACCTACTACCCGTGCCACTGAAGTATTCAAACAAGGTTGTCCATATCCAACGTCCGAGGAAAAAAGAGTCCGAATTCTAGATGTCTAGACTCAATAGACACTACGCTCCGGGTGGATAAAACACACTCAAACAAAATTACTATAACATAAAACGCCTTAGTGATCTCGATGGAAAGGGGACAAGAAGACAAAAGACAAGTAGACAGGCAAATAGGGGAAAAACAAACGTTCGGACGAGTGGGCAAGGGACGCCCTTGCATTTTTTAATTCTTTTACTCCATAGGAACAAAACACTATTTTCTCTCCAACCCCTTGTTTATCACTTCCTTGCCATAAAAATCAAGAGCCTCAAGGTGAAGCGCTTGCATCTTTCAATTCGTTTATTATATTGGACCACAAAATTATTTTCTCTCCAACCCCTGGTTTATCGCTTCCTTGCCATAAACATTCAAAGACTCATGGTAAGGCCCTTGAATCCTTTAAATCTTTTATTCCATTATAGCAAAACATCTTTTTTTTTTCAATCCTTCGTTAATCACTTTCTTGCCATAAAAATCTAAAGACTCATGGTGATGCCCTTGCAATTTTTAATTCATTCATTGTATAGGAGGAAAACACTATTTTCTCTCAAACCCCTTCTTTATCACCTCCTTGTCATAAAAATCAAAAGACTCATGGGAAGGCCCTTGCATCTTTTAATTCTTTTACTCCATTGCAAGGAAACATCATTTTCTCTCTAGCCTTTCATTTATTGCCTCATTGCCATAAAGATCTAGAGACTCATAATAAAGCGTTGAATCTTTAAATTTTTTTGCTCCATGAAAGCAAAATATTATGTTCTCTCCAACCTCTAATTTATCAATTATTTACCATAACAATCAAGAATCACATGGTAAGGCCTTTGCATCTTTTTACTCCATTGGAGGAAAACACTATTTTCTCTCCAATCCCTCGTTTATCACTTGCTTCCCATATAAATCTAGAGACTCATAGTATGACACTTCCATCTTTTAAATTGATTATTCTATTGGAGAAAAACACTATTTTCTCTCCAAGCCCTTGTGTACCTTTTCTTTACCATAAAAATTCAAAATCTCATGGTAAGGCCCTTGCATATTTACTCCATTGGAGGAAAACACTATTTTCTTTGAGCTCCTCATTTATCACTTCATTGCCATAAAAATTTAGATACTCTTGGTAAAGCCTTTGCATCTTTTAAATCGTTAATTCCATTGGAGGAAAACATTATTTTCTTTCCAACCTCTTGTTTATCACTTTCTTACCATAAGAATCCAAGGACTTATGGTAAAGGCCTTGCATCTTTTAAATTGTTTACTCTATTGGAGGAAAACATTATTTTCTCTGCAACCCTTGTTCATCACTTCCTTGCCATAAAAATCAAGAGACTCATGGTAAGGACCTTGCATCCTTTCATTTGCTTACTCCATTGTAGCAAAACATTGTTTTCTCTCCAACCCCTTGTTTATCATTTCTTTGCTATAAAAAACCAAGGACTCATGGTTAAGCCCTTACATCTTTTAAATCTTTATTCCATTGGGAAAAAATATTATTTTCTCTCCATTCCCTTGTTTATCACTTTCTTCTATAAAAATTCTCAGACTCATTGTTAGGTCCTTCTATCCAGGGTTGTCATACCGAGCGGACGTCCGATTCGCTCATCTGTCCAGTTCGCCCATCCGATAGAGGTCTTGCCCGTCTGATGTGGTCAACATTGAGTTAACTTTCTATAATTGGAAAACAAGTGATGTGGCTGCCACTTTGATGCCATCTGGCTGCTAATTAGGATCCAAGGCGCGGACATCACTGGTAGGGGCGCAAACTTTAGTGAGGGCGCGGACGGAAGTCTAGTCGGGGAAGGAATTGTGTTGGGGCGCGAACAAATGTCAAGGCTTGGACGAGAGTGGATCAGAGCACAAACAGTGTTCAGAACGCAAACATAAGTAGTCAAGACGCGGAAGTTTTTCAAAAATTGGAGCCTTTGAATGAAGAGGATCCTTGTACAACCAAACCATATTTTTTTTCATTGGGGCCAATCGCAACTAATTCCTTGTGAATTGAACCTTTTATGGTATGGGCATCCAAAAAGTGGATGCACCTTGGTCAACCTTGATTGCAATTTTCAAAATAACTATTTTTGAAATTTGATTTAGGCTAAGAAAATGAAGCTAAAAAAGTTTTGCTTCTACTCCATTTTAAAATTGAAAGAGTTAATGCCATTGAAAGCTCCATGTGTTAAAATCAAAATAACATGATATGGTGGGTTTTTCATTCATATATTTTTTCTTGAAATGAATTTTACTTTTAAACCCTAAAATTATGTTTCTCATTCTACCATTCATTTATGGTAAATTACAGATTATCCTAAAATATATTGTAATGTATATAATTTTATTTCCACCTTTAGCCTTCAAAATTCACAATAATTTGTTTTTTCCATCAAAATTATTGAAAAAACACAATATGAATACAAAATGCATTTGTGCAATAGAAAAAAATATAATAAATTTATACATCGATTACATAAAAGCATAAATTTGGTTTAACAGTTGAATTTAACTTGAAGGTCTTTATTATGGTTGTTTTGGTTGTGAAAAATAAAATAGGAAATTGAGTTTTTTTCACACTAATCTCCATTTCTACTTGCAACTTTTGAAAAAAATTCAAATAATTTGGATGTTTTTTGTTATTTTTTCTCATTTATATTCAATTTTTGCAACAGAAATGATAACAATTACAATTTTTCACAAAATAAATAGAAATTTCTCAGAGTGACATAGAGAACAAAATTTTAAGTAAAAAAATTATAAGATTATTGTTTGAATAAGGGTAAATTTAGCTTAGACATGATATTTGACCATTTAACAACAAATCACGTCTTTTAGGAGTTAAAAATAAAGAAAGAGGAATCTTGCTCCATGGACTCGTATTTGTTTCCCTTGAAGGTGCATGAATTTAATTCATTCTCCATTAAGAAGCAATAAAAGGGCCCTCATTCAATTAAACCATATTTTTTGCATTGTAGGCCAAAAATTACTAAATCCTCTTGAATTTATGAGCAATAAGGGGGGGACCTTTGCTCAGGGTTGTCTACGTCCGACGTCCCGGAGAAATTTACGTCCAAAAATTGGATGTCTGAGTCCGCGGGACGCTCACGTCCGGTGGATGGATGGCGGACAAAAGGGTCCTGGCAGACGGGATAGCGGACAGGCGGCGTGGCAGACGGGACACCGGGCGCTCGCAACGACGGGCGGACGGGCGGACGGGGGGACAGATGGACAGATGGGTGGACGGTAAGATGGGCAAACGGGCGGACGGTAAGATGGGCACACGGGCGGACGGTTTAAGGGTTAGGATATGTTTTATCTTTAAATTGCATTGAAACGATGTAAATGTTCCACCGTGATCAAGTAATTATTTGTGCGTTTTGAAATTTAGAAATTGAAAGGACCTTCATTTTATGAAGTGCAAATTGCGTAATTATACATTTACACTCACAATATCAAAATAAACAAGGTCACAATTCATGTTTAGTGAATGCATCCTTGGTTTTGCATGCAAATTTTTAAAGCATCATACATTCATACCTTCTCAGGGTGCTTGAACACATGCATAATGTCTTAAAAAGATTAGTTTTATAACAAATTTGAAAAATACATCATTGACAATTTGTCATTACGTGGTCAATAAATCATGAGCATCCGTATGGATCATGGAATTAATACATATGCACACATTCCTAATCCCTAAGGCACATAATCATTGTCTCTTTTCACCTCAGCTCCGCTACTATCACATCTAGTTCTTAAACGGTCGGCTTCATCGTCCGATGTTTCATCTGATGATGATTGTACAATTGGAACTCCGTCTTCTTCTGCTCCCTTACGTTTCACTGATCTCTTGGATGGGCCTATTGCCTTTTCTTTTTTTACTTCTAGTAACAGTTGCCCAACGCCTTCTCCAGAATTAGGGACTGGTTTCATTTTCCTCTTTAAAAGAAATGAATCAAGTGGGACTCTACCCACATTCTTTTTTTTCACTGGAGACATTGCAGAGGGTTGCATCACTCTTTTATTCTTTGTTGTAGAGGGTTCTTTCACCGACGATTCCAATGCTTCTGGCCTTCCGTGAACGATTATCTTCCTCACGGTCACCGTTTGACTTGTTTGGACAGACTCCTTCGACACTATCATAGATTGTCGTGGTGCACTACAAGAAAAACAGGGAGCAAATCAACAAAAATTCAACTGGAAACTGTTGGTCATTTGTATTATTTTGGTCGCATTGTCCAAGGTAGTTCAGAACAAGGGTCTATTGCTCACGATCTGTTGATTTCAATACTATATGTTTGTCTTCATGTTGACATTGCATATCGACTGAATACGAAAGTACGACATGTGTCATGATATGCGTAATTGTAGCACGATTATTCTGCATGCATTCACACTAGAGATCTTCTGTTCCTGAAGGTCATGAAAATTAAAATTATTCACTTCCGTTGGTTTTGTTCTTTGTTGCTACAGTGGCTCTCTACTCAAAACCGGTTTTTCAACCTTCAATTCGACTACAAACGATGCATTCACTGTTGACAAAAACAAATTGGTTCACATATAACAATTCTTCATTTACAATTGCACATTTTTCCGTACTCTCTCTCCTTTTATATGCGAGAGCATTAAGTACAAAGACTAAGTTTCTCATGGATAAGCCCAAAAATTTGAAACACCATTTCCGTTGTCCATATCTATACACTCTGCAATTCTAATAGGACCTACTATGGAAACCCAAACTTCCTCTTGATTTCCACTAATTCCTTCCCATGCAAACACTTAAAAACTACATCCGCCACTTCATTTCTACATTGAAAAAACCTACAAATCTTCATGCACACATCGTATTCGACACACTTCAAGAGAAATGAAGCACAATAGATTGAAGTGATCTTCAATTCGACTACCAAGCTTCCTTCCTGCACGTCAAATTTCTTCATATCTTCTATCACACTTCATTGTTCTTGTAAACGCTGAGTTTGTCTACAGCAAGTTCAACTAGTGCAACAGCATACGTCAATGATATCTCCTACATAAAATGATGAAGAAGATATGGTGGACTTCTCCTCAGCTTTGCCCGCATTCAATCCAAATGCACGTTGTGAAATCACTGCCACACATGACATTGACTGTCCATGCTGTTTTCGGTTAATCCATGTTGTTGCGGAATTTTGTCTCTACCCTCCTTTAATTTCCTAGCTTATCACCTAGTCCATAGAAATGAGTACTACTAGTGTAAGAGTACCAAATACAAACTGTCATTTCTAATCACACTAATTCACTCGGGGGAGATCAAGAAAATGTAATTGACATGCATCATGTGCACATCATTGAGATTTTACCAAATTGTTTGCAAGCCTACCTTCAGCCTATCATGAAGACTGCTCGCATGTTTTCCCATGCCAATCGAATACGCTTCATTCCTTCTAAACCCAAGCAACCAATTTATAGTTAGTGAATCATCGGCTAACATTGAAGTCACTATGAATTTCACGGCAATGCACACTCTCACCTATACATGCAATTTTCACAGGGGCATGCAACTTCACTACTCAGACATTAAGGAATTCCATGAACTCGTACGACACATGAAATCCTACTTGTCAGCGTCTCTGTCCTTGTCTATGCAAAATGAACTAGGACTCCTACAGTTTTCAGATAGCTTGCTACACATTACAAAATAGAGGAATCTTGAAGTAACAAAATCTCTACTATATGTTTGTTCAAATACATACATTATATACCCTGTCTATGTAACTAGAATGACACATTATTAGGCCAAGTCATTCTACCTTTCTTTCACACTTAAGTACCCTAACCCCAACGACTTTAGGACGCTCCGCTGCGATTTTTGACATTGAAATCAAAGTACTTGCTATTGAGACATGATTTAAAGGATTGAGGAAGCATACTACAAGAAGAGTGAGGGCACGTCCCCACATTAGCACCTCCCCCCTCAGAGAGGAACAACATTTATTTTTCGCACAAGTTAATGATTTGAACTTCACAACGATAACGTCCGATCCTCTTCTCCACACGTGCTAAGTCTGCAGAGGTTGAGCAAAACATGCCATGTCCACACTCAGTGTGTTTTACCAAAAAGCACCTACTCTGGAGAAGTGAAGTTTTGGCCATACACGGCGTTTGTATAAAATCAATAGCAACTGCTTTGCAGCTATATATTAGCTTTGTACTAAGCAGACAATTTCGGAGTCTCCTACTCTCATTCTACAGGTTTGCATGCTTTTTTATTTCATGTAATTCACATGATACGATATTAGTTTCCAAATATTCAACAAAAAACATAGTTGCCCTCTGACGTAATATGCTTGTTGCACTCGCCACAATACTCTCCGCTGCAGAGAGCATAATTCTTCATATACTTTGCATTATTTTTTGCTGTCTACTGAAAATCAATTTCCCTTATACGTGCATGGTTAGCAAATAACTATAAAAAGTGGTTCTATAAGTCACTGTCCAATATAATTCAACAATGACATTGCGAATTCAAGATTCACCTGTAATGATGGGTAGTCCTATTCCACGCAGCTTCTTCCACACTGGTACTTTACAAGACATTCCATTCAACAATTACAATATTTTGAAACATATGCTTCATTTGCAAACGAAAAAAACAACCCCGTCTTTGGAAATGGGTTGGACTTTTTTGAAAAACAAAATGACACTCACACTCCAAAAGCAAATGCTACCACAATTCTACATGAATTTCATCATCCTTCACTTCTTATTTCTGTTGCTAGGAGTAGTTTGTTCAAATTCAAACCCGTAAAATAATACAACACTGTAGAAGTGGAAACACACCTGCCAAAACGCTTGCATCAATGACGACAACATAAATATAGTTTCCTAGTCTTTGTCACAAGTGATGTTCTTCACAACCGAATTCATTTGTTAGGACGGGTTAGAAAGCATTCAAACCTAGTGGACTTCACGTTTGTCAATTTTTCCGGTACTTCCTTCTGATACTTGCTATATTTTAGAAACTCCTAGACAAGCTTGCCATGTACAAACTCATAGGAATATTATTACCATCGGGGACTCATACTTGTAAACTTCTTAGTAAGCAAACAATATTGCATTCCTAGACGCTTTGTGATTCCATAGTGTACACAGAGTTTCATACATTCATGAGGGAAATCACAGGTAATTGGATACTTACTCATTGAAGACACACAACTGAAACTCACTTTAAAAATTGCATGCGAAGATCCACCACTTCAATAATTAAAAAAAAAATCTTTCACTTTTGTGAAGGTCAAGTTAGGTATGACCACAAAAGAGTTTCATACACATATGAACAAGTAAATGATCCAATGTCACTGACTCCCACCAACCAATTCTATATTCTATGTCTAATTTAGTAGCACTCTATGCTTCCATGGTATCATAGACGTATGCTTTTTCTTCCAGCCACTAAAGAACAGTAGATGAGCCTCACATACCAGAACAATCTTGCATACATAATATGGAAACCTCTCCCTACCAAAAGAAAATTTGAATTTCACTTACACAAAAGACGTTATCCATGCCCCCACCACTTCCATCAAGTCTGCAAAATGAACTCATAAAACGAACAAATAAAATACAAGGTCTCCACTATAGTATCCTGAACCATGAAGTTTGAAGTTTCTCATTGTCATTCTTGAAGCTGACACTTCGCCTCCCCCTTTGTAATCAATATATTTGTTGCGTCGAATTCAGACATGGAATTTATGGCGCTCTAGTGTAGATGACGTAGCCATCATCTACAATTAAAAAACCATGCATGCACATGACACCATTACAAAATTTTAACTTTATTACACACAGAAACAACACCGAAGACATGGAACACAGATTTGCACCACTCAACATGAAAATTGCTTCAGTTCAGTACACACACAGTCACTAGATACTCTATGTTTGCAAACTGAAATTTCAGTATTCCACTAACTACATAGCTCAAAAGAAGAACCTCTCATTTCACAAGAGCTTTCTTGATGATAAACACTAGGTAGAACTTATGTATCAGAAAATAACCACACAATTGAAACTAGCAATTTAGTCTTCAATACAGTTCAAAGACATGCAAGCATACTAACAATACAAGGTACATCTCACATCCTCCACATACTTATCCTCAATACTGATGAAAATAGTGTGTCTTCGCAGTCTGCAACCTCATTTCCATTTGTGGCACTCCATTGCAAAGTTTTCCACCTACTCATTCAGTGCCCAGAGCCTCAAGTCTACCTCCCTTTTGACATTCCAAGGGACGGACCTGCAAGACAAAATAAAAACTTATAATGAAATCTGCACAACTACTCAATTACTAGATAATACCACTTCTAATGACAAACCTTAAATAATTTCTAAGTTCCAAACACAGCAGAAGTAACCTTTTTTCTGCTCCAATGCATGCATCCTCACCTTACCTCCTTCTCTGTCACTGTATGGCGTAAAAAACTACTAATTGTCAAGGCGTGGCAGTATGTGATGCTGAAGCCTTTCCACATTGCGCTTGCAGTCGCTGGATTTTAGCTTTCAAACTTTCAATGTAGTCATCTCTGGACTCGCTTTGTGCCTCAATACCGCTCCAATTTATATGTTCACTGTCTTTCCTCTTTGTGGCTGCATTCATGTCCTCCGCACCATAGTCACCACCTCTTCCACTTCTCTATGAAGTCAACAAACAATGCCACATGTTTATTAATGCAGTTGTTGACAGTAAATTGCTTTCCTACAAGATGCAACTAAATTTACCAACATGCTTATAATTGAAATTTCACAGTCCTCTATGTAGAAGAGCTGGAAGACCATCCACTAAAAAGCGTGCCTACTAAGAGGAGGATTGGCACTCAAAGTCTAAAATAATGTCTTCTACTAGTTTTCCATTTATACTACATTCTAATCTACAGAATCTCATTTCCTTCACACCCACAAAACCACACTATGCCAGCACTATCATTGACAAGTTAGAACAACGTATTAATTGTCTTCCACGCATTAAAGCAACCAACGCTCAATCATTCTCCTCAAACAATATTAGTTCTGTATTTTGAGTCCCCGACTACTCTTTTGACTATCTCAATTACTACTAGTTCATTTTTTGAATGACCATAAGTTCTACGTGTTTGGCCTACAACATAGGCCGATCTAAAAATTTAGGAACTCATTTCCAAATTCTCTATGAACATGCTATTGGACTTTGTTTTCTCTTGACCAGACTTTTTAGCATGAATTGCCTACTTCAAACAACCTATAAGTATGAGCGTGACAATAAAGAAGTTGGCCAATGCACTTTGACTAGTCTCATGTTCAAGAAAGCAATGTTATGTACAAATCCATGACTACAAAATCCATTAGAACTATAGGTTCTTCATACCAAAACATGGGAATTTACCTTTCTAGCAAGCTCTTGTAAATCTCCTGCATGTCGCTGAAACTGCTGACCGCTACCAGAGTCACTAGAAATTTGATCAGAGTATTTTCCAACTGACGAGGAACGCGTGTCTTCATCAGAGAACATAACTTCTCTGATGTTGTCCTCTCTTTTTGCTAACTCGATACGTCTCTTCCTTTTTTGTCCTCCAAAGCCTTTTTCTCGTTGCAATTCTTCCTCTACTTCGTCAGGATCTGGTAACCTCCCCAATGAACGATGAAGCTTTTCTCTCACACCATTCACTCCTCCTGCCCCAATTCTTCCAAGTGTCTTCTGGCATGCACTAGCATATCGTCCCTGTTTAGACTTCTCTTCTCTTTGCTTACTGTGAGCAAGCTTGTCGAGACGGCGCCATATTTTGTAGTCAATGTATGTGGGTTGTTCTCCGTTCCTCTTTATCGGAGATATGAGTTCTCCCCTTCTCTTTGTCACTGCCTTGCCCATCAATCCTCTCAGGTGATCTTCATTCAACTTTCCTGAGTAGTCAAACTCATCATCCAGTCGGTCCTTAAATGTTTGGACGTCTTCAAATGTCTACTTCCTAATATGCGTGCATGATGGATCAAGCCCGGCTGCCAATTTGTTTATTTGGGCTATCCATGCAGGTTTGCCTGGGCTGTAAGGTCGTCCTTCGGGATCCAATGTTAAATAAAAAGTTTTTTTGCCTTCTTTCTCACGATTATTCATGTCTTGTTCTCGAACTGTTTGATCATGCCGACGTTGTCTCCTACCAAGTGCGAGCGAATTCCTTGTTATGCCTTCTTCCTTCATGGATGTCAATCTCATCGAATGAAGTGTGCTAAAAACATGTGAGTCCTTCAACATTGTAGGGGGCGACCTTGAACAATCAGGTGTCCAGCTCCTTCGGCAAAATCTTCGACTATGCTGTGGAGATTCAGATCTCCTACAGTGGAGATTCCTCTGTGGAGAGCTTGAATTGTACCTTTCACTACGCCGACTCTCATTTCTTGAAAACAGGTTGGTTGTTTGGTAATCTGAAGCCAGGAAAGCAAAACAAGCATTATTCATATAGCAACCGCATGAGGGCCACTTCTTCAAGGAACCTCTAGAATACCATTCAATTTACAAAAGACCATTAATCCTAACAACAACAAACCACTAAAATATAGTGCAAAAAGTTACTTAGCTAACTACATGATTGGACATTGTCTTCCACAGTATTCTAGCTGTACCTCTACAGTCACCTTGTGCAAACAAAATTTACCCAGCATTGAAGGCTAATTATTCAATGACATTGCACTTATCCGTATGCGTTTCCCTATGAGCCTATCCACTAGTAAGCTTTCAATGAACTAGTTCATTACAAAAAAACATGCATCACTTTGAACCAGAACTATGAGTTTGCAACAGCATTGACAAAAACGATTCACCGTGACAACAAATTCAAAATGCAAATCTTCCACAGATCTATTATTTAACAACTTCACTTATGAAGTAGGCAATGAATCACTAACAGTATATACACGCCCACTGCAGAATTGGGAACTACATATAGAATAGCTTCCACACATCCAATAAGGTACAAGTGTACAACATCCAAGAACCTCCTTCAACATAGGCAATTATGAGTGGTCGCATACAATATTAACCAAAAAACTACATGTGGAGATGACTTTGAATCCTAACAATGGCAAACCAAGTGCCAACGACAAGCAAGTATTGGCAACATGACTGCTCCATTCTCACACTGTCAACAGGATGAGAATAATACAACCCCCCCTAAATGAAGAGGTCGGTTTTGCTCAGCAACATTACAATGCTCATGCCAACGACAACTCAAAAAACGTTGTTGGAAGGTAGATGAAGTTGTCAACTTCAAAACACAGAAAACGGTTGCCGTCACAATCACATTATTTGAACTACTTACCGAGGTCATAATCGTCTGCAGCCGCATAGTCTCTGCTGAACTCTGTCACTTTCTGAACACTCTTGTGTTCGTGACCTTCTCTCCATCGTCTAGGGCTACGAGAAACACCGCGGTTATGACTTCTATATTCTTGTACACGACTACTGCGTGAACCGTCTCTTGTAACAGGACTTGTTGAAATAGAACGATTACAACCTGCACGTTGTGGTTTGAACCCATCTTGAGAGGATTTGGTCCGTTGAACCCTTTCTCTTCCTCGATGTTGCTACACATGCAACAATTTCAATCGACACAATAATCCATCAAAAATACGAAGAGTCAGTCAACATCAACTTACTTTATAACACAAACCCTACGTTGGAGTCTAGGCAGTAGTAATAACAAGTCAACAACAGATTGGCCTACTTCATCATTTTCAAACACAAGTACCACTCTAATTTGGTTAGGCTCTACATGACCACCTCCTTTCAAGCATTACATGATAGGCATGCCCGGCCTACCATGCCTACAACACTTGTATGTGTAGAGGTTGTAAGAAACGCTTACATCGATCCGTTTGGAAGGTGGTGCTGAAGGACTTTGTCTGTGGTGAGGCTCATAAACTGTCAGGCCTCTACTCTGGGAATTCACGTGAACGTCAGTCTCCAACTTCTCTCTTTCATGACGAATGATGTTGTCCACATTCTTAGGAACTTGTGTTGGTTCATCAAAATCTTGTACAATGGGTTCTTTACCGGGACACCGGACAATATGTTGTTCACCAACATCGAGACCTTCTTCTAAAAAGAATGCAGTAGCGTCTTGCACTTGCTTGCAGTACTCTATCTCCCCACCTCCAAAAATGCAATTAATAATTAATTAAGCATTACATACTCAAAAACTTTTCTAACTATGATAGACATATCTTCCTACAACAAAGACACAACATAAAAGCATAACAAATACCGTTAATGAATAACACAATTGCCAGGATGCATACACTTTCTCAAGTCGTGTGAGGAGTGAGGACGTACCAAGTGCAGTTGTTTGCATCGGATCACAGTAATTAATTATACTACCTACTATTTCAACTCTACTGTAAGACCTATTGTGACAACTTTTGAGCATTGATCAATCTACTTGCAAAGGAGGCACCTTCTCTGGAAATAATAAACAAGGCAACACAAGGACACAAGGGAGTCGAAAGAAAACCACAATTTCAAAAGAATTAACTACATACGACGAAGCCCAACAAATCTTGCATGTCCTTCTAAATCATCATGATTACAACATTCGGTCCATGACAATTTTTACAAAGAGTAAGTGCCGTACCCCTAGATGGAAGAACTCTTGAGGACTCAACCGACAAGGAGCACTTTCCAGACGCCACTGCTGCTGCTACATTGTCCTCGTTGTCTGCATGAACAGCATTGGTTGAGCGTATCATTGGGCTTTGTAATATGTTTGTTGTTTCTAAAATTGACCTCACATGTCAACTACAAGCAACAGTATCTTCCTCTCTTTTGCGACGTAGCTCGTCTACATTTGTAACGGGAGTTTTTGACTGGCCAAGTATGACATCTGCCGTCGATGTACTCAGAGATTTGGCTCTCCCTTTCCCCTTCTCTGAATCTACTGTCTTCAATTTTGCCTTGGGACGTCCTTTGCCCCTCTTAGTAGGCCCCTCCACCAAATGGTCCGCAAATGAGGTCTCGATATCAGTGAAATCCTTCATAATTGCTTTGTGTTGTGGAAATTTAGCATTTGTTTTCTTTGGTGCCAACCATGCTTTTGGAAGATCCTTCATTTTCAAACAAGTTCCCATTTTTCCTTTGCCCCACTGTCAAAACACATCCATGAATTTTATAACACCTATCAGTAGAAAAAATGGAAACAAAGGAGCGACAAGCCCTTTCTATGTGCATTTCCTCATCTATATATTGTAATAATACCATGGTGAGCATGTCTTGTTTGATTATAAGTGTTAGATTACTCTACATCTTCTACTATAATGCATGCCAAACTGTTCCCTTGTAATGAACCGCACGTGAACAGTGTGACACTTACTACAGAAACAATTTGAAGGAAATTTGTATGATTGGAGATACTAGTAATACTTTCAGCTGTTATATGTAATAAAAATTAATTACCTTAAACCAAATAAATGATATGAAACTAAACTACACATAAACTAGGATAGAATGCAAACTACTACGCATTTCCTCCATCCATGTTACCTCTATACTGCCTACCTATCTATTTGATGAGGTGGTAAATGTCTCTTCTATTGTGCAAACAAAACTCTAAACAAAGTAAATACAAGAGAGGAAGGCGAAAGGGCAAAACGATTGCGAATTCCTAGTGATGCATTATAAACAATTGAAAATCATGAAGCACTATCAGTTTACACTCGTGCGTCTTTGTGTGCTTCAAAAAGGTATTCCATTAATATTCATACCGTCATACTATGATGCATTGGTCCCTTTTAATGTGCTCATGTCACTTTGGAAAAACCTACAAACATCATTGCGGACTACTCACCTTGACATATTTTTAACCTAATTGGTAGTGTGAAGGGAAAACGATATTTGAAGAAGAACGTGAATCATGTTCTTTTTCAACAGACAGATAAGGGACTCTGTAGCAACTAACCTTTGAAGATGCAAGTAATAACTTCCTTCCAAAATCTGGAAGATTAATTTCTGAAGTTGAAGATAGATCCTCTGCTAAAGTCTGCACATCCACGTCCTTCCTTTCTGCACTTGCCAATGTAGAAAGTTCCAACAAGGGATAGTGGACAACAACTAACTCCGCCTGCGATGCTTCCACTTGATGATGCCCTGCCAAGTTTGCTGGGCTTTGCACGCCGTTAATCCTTTGTTCCACACAACCTACAAAGCAACATGTACATCCAATTACTTGTGGCACACCTTCAGCCGAATCTTCTGAAGATTTGGTAGAGATTAATTAGTAACACTTCAATTTCAGCKACGCTCTGAGCTACAGATCAAATACTCTTCAATATTCTGGGTCTTCATATGAACTGC
Source organism: Pleurozium schreberi (assembly GCA_006891605.1). Lineage (NCBI taxonomy): Eukaryota > Viridiplantae > Streptophyta > Bryopsida > Hypnales > Hylocomiaceae > Pleurozium > Pleurozium schreberi. Next base: position 95,037 of record VACF01001881.1, on the reverse strand, counting down.
AAGGTTTGTCTTTTCATGACTGGGTACCTGTAGTGCAGAAGGACATGGGATGGACTCCAGAATATTACGACAAAAGAAATAAGCACATATATGGCATGCGAAGCACTCACGCGAATGCCAGCGGTTCGAGGGGCTTCTGGCAGCAACATGTCAACGACATGGCCCCATCTGACAAAAATGGATTGGCACTACTTAATGAAGAAAAAACAAGTTTTGTGTGTAATTGTTCCAAATTAGGGTTGCCGACAAGGCACGTGTTACAAGGCAAAACTTACGGCAACTTCATATTGAACTAGGGACAGCAGGAAGATGCTTTGTTGCACATTTACGTCGCGGACCTCTTGTACAAACGGGGTTGTTCTTGACATGTATTCCGTACTTTATTCCACAAACCTCACTGCTAACTATGGCTTTCTTACCAAGGGTGAACTTTCTTATGCAAGCACCACCGTAGGTATTGACAAGGAACAGTGGAAGATGGAAAAGATAGATAGTAAAATGCGGACAACAGCAGGTTAAGTTTGGTGTGTACTAATTTCGGTTTCAATGCGGCAGCGTTTAATGGCAACATGCCTGACAACAAGACTTTCGCAACGTCCGGTGGCAACGAAATAGACCGGAAATTTGCACAGGCACCAATTAAGGGTGTCAAGCCCATCACTAAACATCTCAATTCTATTAATTGTTTGTAGATGAACACATTCTAGGCATCTCCTTTGCTATAAGTAGACACGCTAGGAAATGCAGCTGTGTTGGTTTCTAGTCGACATTCCTCACAGTGACTTCTCATGGTATGTGTGTTGGTGAAAATTTCTATTACATATCTCTGCAAGAGAAGAGAGGTGACCCAATGCGTAGTAGTTGCTGTACTAATGTTCAATGACTTGCAGGAAGTGAGTCTCGACAACGTTGCATTGGGAGTTCTCCAGTAGCTCATGCAAGTGACTAGGTACTTGATTAGCTATTCGTAGTATCATAAATCATGTTCTCATTACTTTCTTGTAGACCAAGTTGTATCAATCAATAATCATGTGTATCACTAAGTTATCATGAACAAGGGATTTTTTTTTCACTCATGATCAATTGAGATTTTTTTCCAACTGTAATTGTGCTAGTAGTGAAGATAATTTAAGAAGGAAAGACGCAAACATTGCAAGGACTTGTTTTTGTAATTGTGGATGGAATCGCTGAGGCATAGTATGTAATTTCGAAATCAATCTACGTTGTCATAATTGCTAACAAATGTACGGATTTGACAGGTTCAACAGACAGGAACTCCGACGAAGCTAATTTGCAGGCATGTTCCTGCTACACCGTCTGCTTCCTTCCACCAGCTTGTTTTTCTTACTCCTCCATTCACTTCAATCAATATGGTTAGATAATTTGATGAACTCAAGTTTAGGAGAGTCTGGTGAAAGAAGAGGGATTTGAAAATGAAGAGATATCTGCAATATTTTACGTTGCGGCAACTCCCTACTTTCTTGGTAGGATGTGCGCATCCAAAAAAAATGCTTTTGGTTGTTGCACCTGGTAATGCTATTTTTGTTTTTGAAAATAATGGTATTCTGAAGTACCCACGAGTTTTTGATAATCATATCAGTAGAGTGGGTTTGAACAAAACCTCTCCTCCTGACAAAATTTTAGGCAGTTGCAAACATTGTAGAAGCCTTCTTCTTGCACTTTCAATAATGTATGCTATTGTGTGAGGCTAACATCTCTGCACACTCATGTCCACAAAACGTCTCGTACAGAGTATGTTCACTATAGTTTGTTTACTAAAGAGTAGCCTACTTCTTACATATTTTGATAGCCACAAGTCTTTTAGAAGTGCTCGTATTTTTCTATTGAAAAATGTTGCGGCATATGAAGGTTACTGTTTCTTGTTTTGAGCTTGACGTACACTTTTTCTTCAACATCGGTAGCAGGAAATTGCAAGGACTATAGACAATGTTAGGGTGCAATCTTGAGGTTGTAAAAGTACAAGACACCCAGTACATTGTAAGTTTTTTCCGAACTCTTTCAGGTGACAATTGAAATAATGGAGAACACATTTAAGTAGGTCTCTGTAACAATTGATAACTTCGTTTTCACAAATTGAACCTCATTACTAATAAGAGGTTAAAATTGTTGAGGAAAACTTATGTCCAATGAATTGTGTGATTATTGTCTATGGTATTTCATTTTGAAATGTAATGTGCGAACTAAATGATTCCCTTCTTTCTAACCACTTATTCATGCACTGGAACATGTGGCTGACAAAGACCAAGAAAATAATGGACTCCATGGACTGCATTGATTTTTTTTAAAAACAAGACTTCCAAGAATTTTGGAAAGAAGGGAACTGCAGGGATGTCAAATGTACATTGCCCTCGTATTTCCAAGTTCATTCCATATTCTCAGTACGCCTTTGTGCGGTCAAGTTGTCCGCTCCCAGACAATGTCATGATAGGAGTGCTGGGACACCCACCACTGGATAACCGTAGTCACAATTTAAAGGTGCACATGAAGAGGCAACTGTCAGACATGTTGAATGAGTCAAAAGTAATCTTCGAAAAGGCATACTTCTTGAAAGAGAAGTGTGGAATTTCATTTGAAGACGATGTCATTGGGAGTGAGGCGGCACCATGTGACATGGACGGAAAGAGTACTCCTAAGATGTAACAATTCCAAGACCATGAATAATATTACATGGACTGCTGGGCATTTACTGCTAATGTTCTCAAAATGGTCTTTGTGCGTGATAGAAAAGTGATGACATGGAACGGGGTGAATTGGTCCCGTTGCTCGGCAAGTTGTTCCAGGCATGCAAGAAAGTAAAAGTCCCCTCCTTTTTGCTACATTAGTTTTTGTCGTAAAAGTCTCTTAACTAATTCGAGGCTTGAGGATAGCAAATTTCATTTCAAAATTTGCAAAATTTATTATGTGTTGAAAATAAAACATTTCATCTTCTTCCGAAAGGGCCAAGCAATGGTGTTAGATTGCACCGGTAACAACTTGCATGTTAATCCTCCAATTATATACAAGCTCTGATGACTGTTGTTTCATTGTCATTTATCATGATGTAGCATTGTGCAGTTGCTTTGTGTTCATGAATCGGGTTTCATGAGGTGTGATTCTTGCGCACAACAGTTCAATCTGTTTGACTATAAATATTTCAAATGTTAGGTACCTATTCATTTTCCATTTTTAGTCACAGTTCTTACTTATAGCATTGGCAACCAATGTTGCATATGGTTGGGATGACTTGTAGAACAGATGTTGTGAAGGAGAAATGAAACAAGGACGTCATCGACGTGCAACGGAAACCTCAATTGCTATCACAAGTAATACCTAAAAAGGAAGACGAAGAAATTGCCTTAAAGAACGTTCGGCGCTTCCTGATGAACTTAATCCGACGTTGTTTTCAGATAGATTTTTAAGGCACATGTTCAAAGAAAAGAATGCCAAGTGTTATTGAAGTTCCGCAACGTACGAGGATTGCATTCCATATTTTAAGCGGGAACATGACTTGGAGAGAGACACCTGCACTACCATGATTATGGGGATGCTCACATTTTGGTGATAGATCAAAGCAACTGGTAAAGTCATTGCAGCACTCACCACCCACTAGTTTTATGCATTCTATATTTGTTTGTTACTAATATTGGAGTTAGTGGAATTATTGGCTGCGGACTTCAATTAACTTTTTGCATGATGGCTTTTGCAATAGTATGCTCTCATTTGTCCCAAAATAAGAAAGTGTTCCGGAAACGGAGGAATATGGAATAAAACTTTTACTAATTCGGTGCAGTGGTGTGCCTCTGAAAACCTTTGAAGGTTCTAAGAAAACACTATATTTGGAAGACGCTGTACATAATGTGAAGTAACGCGCATGGTTGGTCCTTGCTTGTTTTTTTGGAAACTCGGCAAGTAGTCATTTTGAAGCTGTTTTAAAACTATCTGAAGGTACACAATTTTATTTGGAACAAGGAGGGCGGTTTCTTCAAGTTCAAATGTTAAGCAAGCAAAGGAATACGATTATATGAATGTGTCCTGTTCACAAAGTATGGAAATGAATGTTGGGAAGTGATTTGCATCGCAGAAGGTGTGTGACCCTGCACTATTCTACCTTCCAGTTCAATGAAGGGCACCTCTGGAAATGGATTTCCCCTCTAAAGTTCTAGAGTCTTGTTTTAGAAGTTTGAGTTTGTGGAAGAAACTATAGAGAAGATAGCTTCAGGGTCTCCAGAATCAGTTAATTTCTGCACGTAGAATCACTGATATTGGCCTTTGTAGTAGAATTGAAGTAATTTAGTTTATAATTAATTAATTACCTATTGGAGGGATGAATTCAACTATAAAAGTATTAAAATAGGTATTCCGCAGCTGATGGAAAATAGAAAGAGCATGCATGCATTGTTTTACAGACAACACTAAGTGAACAGAAGAAAGAAAGAAAAACTCTAATGTATTTGAAGATGTATTTGAAGACACTGTGTCTGATAGCATGAGGAGCACCCATACCATTTTATGAAATTTTTTGCTGCTGTAGGGTGCACAAATGAAAATGTAATAAAAAAATGCGTATGCTTTTGATTAGTACTTGCTCTGTGGACTACAAACAACAAGTGCTTCTATACAAAGATTCTCTCACCCAAAAGTGTGTAATTGTTTCTGTTAAATGGGCAATGAAAGAACAAATTTCCAATCCATTGCTTTGTTGGGAGTCATACTTCATTAGAGTACGGGTTGCAAGATGTTCAATCATGATAGCAGTCGGTAAGATTGATTGTGATTGTACTTCTTTTGGAGAGCCATTCATGATTATTTTTTGGTGCATGATGGTGTTAGGTTGTTCATTTATACTACTATTTGTTCACTAATGCTTTGTATTCTCAGATTGTCTACCTACAATCGCTGTAGTAGTGCCAGTAAATTGCATTCCATGACATTTCTCTGAGCAGTGTGCGTGTAGAGTTCAATAAACAAAGTAACCTTGAAGAGTATCTTATTCCTAACGTTTTTTTGTTTCCCACATTGCAGCATCAAGAAATGTCCTATTGAGGAGTGAACTTTGCAAGATTGCAATTAACGTTTGCTAGAACTGCGACAATGGATTGAGCATGTTGAAATAGGTATGACTTACTGAATACGCATTTTCATTGCCACCTACAAAGTCAACCATGTCCAAGAAATGTAGTGTTAGTATTTTTATATTTGTGAATTCTCATGCTGGGAATGCTTGATATTAGAGTTTGTGCAAAGGGATATAATCATTGATCGGCAGGATAGCATTGTCACTTAGTTTCAAGGAGTCGTCACTGAATAACTTGTCAATGCACAATGCAATAGTAGTTTGAATACCATAATCTTGTTTAGCATTTTTTTGTGAAATTACAAAGATGACGAGATACAAAGGATTCACTGTTTCTCAGTCCACTTCATTGGGACAATAACGCCTGAATGATGCCATGTTTTGCTTCGTTGTTCGCAGAGTAATTTGTTAATGTCAGAAAAATTGTAGTTAATTGAAGGGGAGGCGAGGGACGGTGTATTCAATTATTCATGGAAATTGTATTTAGGTAGCCTTCATCATGATCCCCAAGACGTGAAGTATACATTATGTCCGTTGATTTCTATTCAAAATGAGTTCTTCAATGTGCTGTGATTCCAAAATGCAGTATTACTAGCATTAATTGTAAGCAACCTCAATGCACTGCATATGCAAGATTGAAAAGTCTGTACATTTTAGAACTTGATGTGCAAACCAGTGTTGCTAGTGCAGAGTGCTTTGAAGGTCTGGAATTCGTTTTCTTAATATTCAAAGTAGTCTGTAATAAATATGGGGACTATGTGTAAAAATTGTATCTGTTTATATAATAAGGAGGTTGTGGAAGAGAGAGTGTATTCTTGAATTTTAGGTCTCAAGAAAAACAAACAGGTAAGTGTTTGCATTCCACAGTTTTGAACAAAAGACAACTTTATTTGCAATGGATCCTTGTGTAAAGAATGCATAAGAGTCATAATAGATTACAATATTCATGAGGTCTGTGATGTGTTTCAATGTGGCAGGAACAGAACATTGAAGCCATATATTGAAGTGCGTCGCTCCAGCACTTTGTTTAAATTACTGTTTGAGGAAAACACAATACTTTTGCGCAAGGGAGTAATTCGATAGTATGCGCCAAAGATTATGTGTAGCTTATCACATAGAACGCTCCATAGCAAATAGATTGGGCCTAATTCAATATCCGTGCGCATGTACACGCTGCAGTGGCGGCCGTGTTAAGAAAGTGGAGATTGTCGCAAGACACTATAGTAGACATGGACGAGATCCATACTTGATCTACCTGGTACTGGTACGTTACCGGGACACTGACCTTAGTCCTTCATTGTTTTCTCTGGTGTTTTCATTGCACTAGGGAGGTATGATGCTTACTATTTCAATTATTGAAAATATCGTTGTCCTAATGTATTGTATTCATCATATGAATGTTTGTAATTTTTCTTTTCAGTCATAATAGTCTTGCAAGTATCTTGTGAAGAATGTAGGCTCTATGTGACATACAAGAATTGCCGTTAAATAATACATTATGTACTCCATGTGCAATGGTTCCATGCAGACTGTTGATGGACAACATGTCCGAGTTTCATCTTGCAATGGACGACGACACCAAGAATTTTATTGTTGACGGCAACATGAGTATAGGGAGGAAGAGTTGGAGTGGCCAAGGCATATTGCAGTGGACGTGGAAAACATGGCAAGGGATGCATTTGGTCGCATAGATGAAATTCACAACGATGTTGGCAACGAGGGAGGCCAAGCACCAGTATGTTTCAGCGATGATGAAGGTGAAGCAGAGTCAAACGAAGAAAATTTGGAGTATTTGCTACGTGAATCTACACAACTAGTCTTTGAAGGCAACAATCTCAATCGTCTTCAGTGCGCTGTTGTTTTCTTCTCGTTGTGCAATCTTTACTCTGTTCCACAAACTTTCATGGATGCAATGATGACATGGATTGCTGGAGACCTCTTGCCGACCTCTAACTGCTTTCCCAGAACATCCTATGAAGTGAAGACCATGTTGATAAAATTGGGCCTTAAACATCGACAAGTACATTGTTGCCCTGACGGACATGTATTGTTTGAGGGGGACAATGGGGACCTTATTGAGTGTCCATCATGTAGACAAAGTCGTTATCTTCCAAGTTCTAATAGTGTTCCACAACGGGTAGTTCGTTACTTTGACGTGATCAACCATTTGTTGCGAATGTTCAAATGTCCGGAGATAGCGAAACAAATGACTTGGTATGACAATCACAAATCCCATGGATAGGTGATGAGGTCCGTAGCAGATAGTTTGCATTGGAAAACAATCGACCGGCGTCACTCCGACTTTGCAGCAGTGAAGACAAATCTTCAACTTGGGCTAGTTGGTGATGGCATCATTCCATACAAAAATAATACCATCAAGCACTCTACTTGGGTGTTGCTTATAACCATCTACAATCTCCCCCCATGGTCGCTAACCAAAAAGTTCTTCATATGCCTAGCAATTCTAATTCCTAGGCCTAAATCTGTTACCGCTGAAAATATAGATGTATTTCTACAACCTTTAGTCTATGATCTGTTGAAGCTATGGACCGGTGTACCGGCAGTGAATATGTCAAAACCCGAGGGGGAAAGACGGTTCACTCTAAGAGCCATGTTGATATGGACAGTCAATGATTTCCCTCCCTACGGACTTCTATCGGGCCAGCAAGTTCATGGTTACAAAGGTTGTCCCCTATGTGGCCCGGAGACATGTGCTGAGTATGCAACACTTCTAAGCAAAATGATTTATTTGGGCGGTAGGAGATACCTCAATGCGGATCACCCATTTCGTAGGGCTAGAGCAGCATTTAATAACCATCTGGATTGGCACATGGCGCCTCGAAGACCGAGTGGGGACGAAGTTTTTCAATGGGGGGCCAAATGAGAGGCGTTCCTCCTAGACGGTGGTGTTGAAAATTTGAACCAAGACCCAGTGAAGTTGCATGGCGTTAAACGCATCAGTGTCCTCAATGACCTCCCTTATTGGAAGGTACGTTATTTTAGTAATACTTTGAATTGTCAATCAGTTGTGGTAGAGAACTACAAAGTTATGTGGAAAATGCACGCTTGTAGTGTTGTCTAGAATTTGTATTACTCAAATTTCAATAAGTGTTCCTTAAGTCTAACTAATTTGATGGCAATGCAATTCGTGAGTAATTCAAGGAATTTCAAACAAGGAATTCCAAGGAATTATGAACAACCAATTGGCGTTTGCAATTGAGGTTGTATAATTAAAAAATTAACTTAGAGAATACAGTGGTTTGAATTTACTATTCCCCTCTTCGAAATTGGAGAATATGTTGAAGTATGTGGTTGCACATGTTCTTAGGAGTAACATATAATGCACCAATTGAATAGAACGGATGCACGAACTTAATGAATGTTGGATATATTTGGAATCATCATTGTGTCTGACTAAGTCCATTCAATATTTTTAGTGGTTAAATATTCATTTCTTTTTAGAAAGGAAAAATTGGTTCGCACGCATGAATGAATGTGATAGTTGCATTCCTAATTCAAAGTTTTGAAAGGGCCAATTCTTTTTGGCGCGATCAATTTCTGAAATTTGTTCATGAACAAACATTCTTATTTATTTTTAGGATATATAAGAAGTAGTGTTCACTAACTTACTTAGTATGCAGAATGGGGTGTAGACACTTCATAGACCTTTTATGTGCACTCCATAGATGACAGATGTGAATATAGGTGATGCCGAGTTTAAATAAAATCCTGATTAAAACTTGTTTAAGGGGAAATTTAATGTGTGCTTTTACAGAATGGAATGCAAGTATAGTATTAAATCAAAAAATTTGGGGGACACTAATGTGTTCGAATTTGTCATTGAGGATAAAAGTGTGTGTGCCTATAGAAGTGGAGGCTATGGAATGAGTTTTGCAATAAGATGTCATTGTCATCAGAGGTCGTTTAGTTTTCATATAATTTTCAGAGTACATAAATTCTGAGTTAGTCATCCATAATTGTTGAACTGTATTTGCTAAAAAGCAATGCTTGTCCGCTCAATTTGCTTTGTACAAGGAGGTTATCTCCGAGACTGTTGTATCAAAATTTATAGTTTGCCTAAATGATGCTCTTGAGTAATTCAATATTCACGCAATACCGTACATTTTGCTTTCCATGTCATAAGAGAGAAATGTTGAATGGTCATGTACTCATGCCCACATCATAATTAGTCAACTATGATGAAAGAACTCAAAAGAAATGCCACTAAAGCAAGCTTCAATGCATTGTTCTGTAGCGATAAGATTTACGTCTCTATTATATGTTTAGTGAATATCAAAATTCTTGAATTCCTAGGATAATGCATGCGATGTATTGCTGAAATCATGTTCAAGCACCTTCATCTGGTAGCTATTGATTTCCTACCATGCAAATCCCGTGTTCATGGCATCTTGTCTAGTATTTTATCTCTAATAATCTCGAACGTCTGTGAATTCAGCCATGCAGACATTAACTCATAATTGCTGCTTGGTATGATTATTGCAGGACCATCTTGTACGACATGGTTTGGACGTGATGCATTGCGAAAAAAACCTATGTGAGAATATTGTAAAGACAAGCTTTGGTGAGAAAGATTCGCTTGCAGTGAGAGCCGACATGCAAGCCAGGAATATCAGACCACACCTTCATTTACAACCAATTGGTACTAACCGGGAGCGTTTTTACATGCCTGACGCAACATATGTTTTGTCAGCGGATGATAAGGCGAAGGTGTTGCGGGTGCTAAAATCATTGCGTACTCCAATTCATTATGCTAGTGCTCTGCATAAGAAAATAAGCAAAGGCAAACTCAATGGTCTTAAGTCACACGACTTCCACGTCCTTCTACAACAAATTCTGCCTTTATGTTTTCAAAAAATCTCTAACAAGTCTTTTGCTGCAGCAATAATTCGCTTGAGCAGAGTGTTCAGGAAGATTTGTTCAAAGACAATAAACATGAACGATAAGGAACAACTCATGGCGGATTGCGCGGAAACGATGTGTTTATTGGAAAAAGAGATGCCACCATCTTTTTTTGATATAATGTCACACCTGCCTAACCATCTTGTGGAAGAAGTCTTTTTGTGTGGACTAGTTCACACCAGGCAGGGAATTCTATTCGGACGTGACGTTGGCTTTTCCCGTCCGGATGTCATGACGCGTCAGAGACTGTCCCGAATGCCGACGGCGTTGTCGACGGCGTGGATGAAGTCCGTCGACTGTGCGCCGCGCGCGGACGGCCATTCCGTCGATTGGATGGGCCGACCGTCTTGTGGATGGGCAGTGCGTTCGCGGGTTGTCGACGGCCCACAGTCGACTAACCGTCGACCGTGGACGGCCACTGAGTCCGCAGACTATCCACGTCGTCTGGACGGCGTGGACGTCTCCTAGACGGTCTGGACGGCCTGGACAGCCTAGACGGCCTAGACGTCACCTGGACGGTTGGCTGTCGACGGGACGTCACCTAGACGGCCTCTTCTCTGCTGTTGTTTGCGGGGCGCCAATAGACAAGTCGTCCAAGCGACGGCCTATACACAATATATAGGGGCTGCCGTCTAACTTTAGGATCACTTTTCCTTGTTGATCTTTGCTCTTATGACCTGGTTGGCATACAGCCATTGCACTAGAGTGAAGTCCAAGAAGAGTGTGTGTGGGAGGAGCACTTGCTGTGAAAGCAATAAGTGTTATTTTCCACATCACATCCAAATAGAATACTAACTTGTTTTTTTGTGCAGCGTTTAGTTACAAAGAACCAACCGAAACAATGGGAGGGGGGAGGACACAATGGGAACTCTGGTACACGCTATTACCGAATAATAAGGTTCAATGCAAGTTTTGCCAGACAAAGATTAGTTACCGACGGGATCGCTTGCTTTTCTATTTGGGTTATAGACCAGATGATAGCCTCGCTGGAGTGAGAAGGTGCAACAAAGCCAGCCTAGCTGTGAAAGCTATGTTTAGGAATTGCGGGGGAAATGTTCCTACGGTCGATGCGGACAAAGAAGAATGTGGTGTGGAAGTGACATCACCGTCAACTGTTCCAGTAGGGGTGGTACATGGTCAACAACCGCCCACTACTTCAGCCTCAGTTAGTGAAGGCAGAGGAAATACTGTGGGCTACAGTTCCCAAGTTCGATCATCAGACGCGCTTGGCCCTTCTTTGAACCAAAGTCGACCAATGAAGCAATTATCCGTACAAGAAGGGATGGACACATCCAGTAAGCAAAGACTAGACAAGAAATGGGCTAAGTTTTTCTATGAGGCAAATATACCATTCAATGTGGTGAGGCACCCCGCCTTTGTGGAGGCADTGAAATCAACATCCGAGTCTAGAGTTCAATACAAACCCCCGGCTTACCATGCCATACGCACGAAGCTCATGACATCAACAAAAGATGAAGTGGATGCATTGATATCTGAGAAGACGAAGGGGCCAATTCACAAGTACGGTGTGACCATATGCTCTGATGGATGGGACAACGTCACGCATCGGCCGTTGATGAATGTCATGTTGGCATGCATGAGCGGAGAAATATTTTTGGGATCGGTCGACACGACAGGTGAACGCAAAGACGCTATTTATGTGGCTAGTCGTGTGAAGGATTACATTGAAGTGGTGGGGGGACAGAATGTGGTGCAAGTGTGCATGGACAATGTAGGAACCATGCGTTTAGCGGGTACTTTGTTGATTGAAGACTTCCCGCACATATATTGGCAAGGTTGTTCTGCGCATGCACTTGACCTTCTACTTGAAGATTGGGGGAAGCAAGTTTGGGTAAAAAGTATGGTGAAGAAAGCAAGAAAAATCGTGAACTTCATTCGGGGGCATCACATGGCACTCGCCATTTTCCGAAGGCTGTCTCCAACGCTCATGTTGAAGATGCCCGHTGAGACTCGTTTTGCGACCATGTTTCTCATGACTGAGCGGCTGGTCATGGTGAAAGAAGCCGTGGAATTGACAGTCCACAATCGGGATTGGATCCAGTTCAGGAGGAAATTGCCGAATAGTAGAGCAAAAGGTAAGGCAGATGCCGTTCGACGTAGGGTTCGAGATGATGAGTTTTGGAGGAGTTGTGCAAACTTTGTAAACATGGTAGGGCCCGTGTTAGTTGCTCTTCGAGAGTTCGATGGAAAGCAGCCAGTCATGGGCAGAGCGTGGATGGTCATGAAGAAGGTGGAAAAACACGATTTGGCTTTGAGGCGTTGTCCCTTTTTATTTCAAGTAGAGTATGCGGAACACGCTGAAGCAGCATTTTATAAGCGATGGGATATGATGAAGATTGATTTGCATTACGCAGGTGCTCTGCTCAATCCGTTCCTGCTTGAAGAAGTTGCGCTAACGGACGATAACGAYGCAAGAGAGGCCGTCCTAAGGGTACTACGCAAATTGACAAATGGAGGGTTTGCATTCGCCGACGCTTTGACTGAGTACCAATCATTTCGAGACCGCCATGGCATTTTTGCTAGGCTTCCCGATGTAAATACTTTAAATCTGGAGCCGCATGAATGGTGGGATCTTCTGGGGGCCGGTGCTTGTACGCTTTCGCCCATTGCAAAAAGGATCCTTGCACAAGTATGTTCCTCGTCATCGTGCGAGCGCAATTGGAGCATGTATTCGTTTGTCCACAGTAAGTCTCACAACAGATTGGCCACTGAGTGCGCTGAGGAATTGGTTTACATTTATACCAATTCCCGGACCCTTCAAGAAAGAGGTGCAACTGATCCAGCAAGGTGGTATATCGAGAACTTGTTGTTAGAAGATTCCATGACGGACGAGTTAGATCACTCAGATGGTTTTGACCGCGGTTCGGTTCTACCAGGTGCTAACAATGATGACTTGGACAGCAGTTCCAATGGCAATGACCTTCCACCGTTTCCTGCATTGGATGAAAGGCAAGAAAGGGCTTCTCTAACTGACGAGTCCGTATTTAATTACGATGGTGCAGATAACGATGGAAATGACCACGGGGGCCATGAAGATGGAAATGGCCACGAGGGAGATGAAGATGGAACTGACAACGAGGGAGATGAAGATGAAACTGACCACGGGGGAGACGAAGGAAGTCCACGAAGGGTGCCAAATACAACAAATGGTTCGTCAGGGGGTAGAAATCAAAACGAAGGGGTTGTAGCAACACCTTCAATACTGGTGCCGGGCCCAATCAATGAAGAAGTGGCTACCATAAGAGAGGAACATGTTGCTTCGGAACAAAGACAAGAACCGGATGCGGTGGTTGCAACACAAGTGTTGCCTGCGAGCACGGGCGGTCGTCGACAACAACCGCCCGTTTTGGATGACCCATCGACCCAAAATCCGTCACAGCCCTCGTCTTCAAGAGTCCGCCCTAACCAAGCATCTCCATCCGTCAGGGACTGATTGACCTCTTTTGGTCCAACATTAAATATGTCAAGGCGAAGGAATGCACCGGAGACAACGGCGAGCCGAGATGTCCCCATCCAACCGGCTCCACATCCGTGCAGTCGGTATACACGTCTACGCAAACAAGGCGCTAGCAATGACTGTGGAAATACAAGACCTTATACAAGGCGAAGACGTTAAGAAGCGCCATTTCCGCCAATCCAACTGTTTCGGTGAGAAGCTGCAACAATGCCTACTACAGATGGCATAAGAGATGCAGTAGGGGGGCGAGCACAGCACAAAATGAGTTCTATTGCACGTGAAGGGGCAGCCAGCGAAAGTGGTAGCGTAGCACCCAACCATGGTGATGACTCCATTGGTCCTAGTATAGCTGAAGATGGTGAGGTTGCARGAGATAGTGATTACCGAGGGCCTCGCGGACGTCCTCCGTTTGGACCTCGTGACCAAGAAGCAACTACGAAAGAAGCTAATGTAGGAAATGTGCCTCACACCCGGAGAAATCGAAGACAGTGAGCGTATCTAGGAAAAAAAACTTCATGTTTTCACATGTAATGGTATGTAAGGCTCTATACCTTGCATGCCAAATTCGGCATGAAATATATATATACTATCATTACTATGTTACTACCCAAGTACCCATGCTCCCTTCACTTTAAATTATCATTATAAATACTAAATTACTAAGACAACATGGTGCGATACTTCTTGAATGGAAAATCGGGGCACCCCCTTTTGTAGGATTGGGTTTAGGGTTGGACAACAAATTTTGCAATTCAAATTGTATCAATCATTGGCGTATTCGGATTGGAAGGTACAAGTTTTAGCCAAGACCATATACGACAAATTCACTCATTGGAATTATACTCAAATGGAGCAAAAAGGTATGCATCTATTTAKATCAAAAAGAAATTAGTACAAAATGCATTRAAGCTAAATGCCGAGACTATACTATTGTAATTAGTAAAAGCAAGTGCTAAGTACTATCATACTATGGCTCTACGTCTACACTGACATTGTAAAAATTCTACTAATATTTAATCTTCATTTCTAGCTTGTTATTGAAAAAGTGCTTGCTCCTTGCGGGCCTTGCGGTAGCAATTCACAGGTGGTGTCCAAAACAAAGGGGCTCCACTAAGTTTGCTCACTACGGAAGGAACCGATCGTCATTGTAGTGGGTCCGATTTGCACAAGTCGACCAATGTAAACCCAAAAAATGCGACTGCCAGGTTGTCAGGAAGCATTTCCGTATTCATGCAATCTTCCTTCCGTATCTTCTCGGCGAGTTTCCCAACTGCGTACCCATCCGTGAGTATACTAACACGCGGTGGCCTAACTACGCGAGTAGGAGAGGTCGAACTGCTAGGCTCTCCAATCACGTGCATCAATTCGGGTGCCATCCACCAACGTTTCGCCCGTGCACTCCGCATCTCACTTGAACCCTTAAATTGGTACAATGAATGGGTTTCCTCGTTTATGCGACTAGCCATTCTCCAATCGCACAGCCCAATCCACACGGTCCGTCCATCGTCGTTTGGAAAGTGAAGCATCACGTTTGTCGGCRTGATGTCGTTATGAAGGACCAAAGATTGTTGCACTGCATCCACAATGCAAATTAACGCCCACGCAAGCTYGGTGTGATTGCGATGATAAGCCATGAGTCGTTTGGCTTGTTGCATCGTTTGTGGGGTTGCATTGTAGGCCAACTCTCCAATTTCCTCTAGATCTTGGTTTCGCTGATCCAATGTGAACATGTCTCCCAAAGTTCCTCCATTCCACCATTGACAATAACATTCCATGGTCATGTCATTTACTGCAAAAAACTTTATGACCCTTGCATGAGTACATGGACAAGCCATAGCCTCAATGCGCAACTTCTCCCGAGACTTCTTCAAATTATCCACGTGCAGGGATGTCTTGCCCGCCAATTCCATCGTGTTGGGAATGTGCCGCGAGTTTTGGAGGCACACTTTACGCACCCTCCTATTCCCCCCTTGAAGACTGAGGCTCGTCAAAGGAACCACCACCACTCCTCTGTCAAGGAAAACCACTCCTCCTGATGCCCCTTGACCTAAAGCCAAATTTTGGCTTTGTTGAAACCATGGGGCTGCTCGGATATTGCTTGACGACAACCCCTGTACTGCGTCGTGCCACCAATAGACCTTCTTATGCAACAAGTGCATTGCATTTGAACGGAGCCCCACACTCTTTTAAAAACCTTTTATGGTTTCGGCAAGTTGGGCGAGGTTGTAGACACAGGTTTGCACTTGATCCTCAAGCCAACAATCAAAATCTTCCTTCGTGCGATCTTCAAGCCACTCATCCCCGCTCATTGCCGTCCAAAACATGTGGTGGAATTTTTTTTTTATTGTCTCCACCCCTTGCACCCCCTTTGCGATGTAAGTTGTATTGAGTTGGGAGATCGAATATTGCTCCATAAACTCCAATGCCACTTCATGCAATTTTTTCGTCGTAGCCTTACTTGGCCATTTCTCGGGATTCGCAGCTTTGTGCCTCCTCCTGCTCTTTTTTTTCTTGGCCCCAGAAGACTCTCCTGCCTCCACACCGCCGATCCCTTCTGCCACCACTGCCTGCGATACGCATTCCGTAGATTCTAAAGACGGTTCACCAGTAGGGTCTCCCACGTCGTTGAACTAGGCATCAACCTTACGCTTCGAAGTACCACGGACATCCATTGAAAAAATAAGAGCGATAAACAAACCAAGGAAGGAATTAGGGTTTTCTGATCACAAATGTGAAAACTCCCCCCCGCCCTTCCTCAGCCGAGCCTCCTCGCAAGCACACGCGCTCCCAAGCAAGGACTGAAAACCCAATCCAGGGCAAGAGAGCACGGTCAAAGCAGGAGAGACGCGTGCAAAACTAATCCACGCATCCAGGCATATATAGCACCTGACAGGCCGTCGATGGAACGCCCGAGCCGTCGACGGGACCGTCGGGGCCTCCGAGGCCGTCGAGGGGCCGTCTCGCTTGTCGACATGGCCGTCGATGGGACGCCCGGGACGGCGATCGGGCCGTCGGGGTCTCGGAGGCCGTCGCGGGGACACCCGCATCGTCGACGACCCAGACCGTCTAGAGGACGCCCGGTTCCTTGACGGGACCGTCGAGGAACTTCGAGGCCGTCGAGGGGACGCGCAACCCGTCCTGGGAACGTGGACAAGGGACCGTCGGGGAGCTCCGAGGCTGTCGAGCGTCCGAGAGGCCGTCGGGGAAGCCGTCAATTGGAACGTTGAAGGAACCGTCATGGCATCCCAACCCGTCGAGGAAGCCGCCAGCAAGGTCGTTCCTGGATTTAATAGTTAGCCTCGTTTGGCTGCTCTTCATTTATTGTGTTTTCCAGTCTGGCTCATCTAAAGTTATGAAGCACTGTCCATTTTTTTAATTCCACAGGAAGTGCCAAAGTGGCGATACTTCATTTTAGTTCGGTGCTCTTTAAAGTATAAAATTCCAGGGAGTCAGAGAGTATAAGGTTGTTGAGGATATAGGGTATAGGGTATAGGGTATAGGGTTTAGGTTTTAGGGTTTAGGGTTGAAGCCTTGAGGGATTAAAATTTCAGTGTTCTTAAATGGGGCATTTACGTTATTCCCATTTTAATATTTCCATCCTAAACCACTTAAACAGTTTTACATTTTAACATTCCCATTTCAATTTTTTAACCATCTTAATTTTTTAACATTACTTGTCTAACTATCCACTTTATAGCTCTTTACATTATTTTGGAACGTTAAGTTAGCATAAAAATCAATTTTCCTCAAAAAAATCTAATTTTTGTGTGAAGTTGAGAATCCATGAAAAATCATCTCTGAAAAATAAACATAAAATTTTTCACACATATTTATTTCCGTCATGGTAACAAATTGAGTGATGAGCACCAAGGCTCTGAATCAGTGGTTATAGGTCCGTCCATTAGGGATTAACATTCAGGTTCAGGTGTTCTAGACGTTCTGCCCAGCGTCCTGGACGGCCCCCTCTAGCTCTGGACGGCCTGCCCGGTGCCATCAAGGCGTTCCGGGCTGGTTCTCGACGACCCTGGGCAGACCGTCCAGAAATTGGACAGGCTGTCCAGAAATTGGACAACCAATCCGGGCCGTCCAGGACACAGGGCAGGCCGTCCAGAACAGATCCGAGGCGTCGATCGTGGTAAGAGTGTCCACTACTAATTCAGCCCGTCGACGAACGGGGCAGGGCGTCCAGAACAAATTCACGCCGTCAAAGCCAATAAAAAGATGGCAAGCACAAAAATAAAAAGCCAATCAAAATATAGAAACGTGAAAAATGAAAAGCCCAAATAAATTCGTTCACTTTCCTAGGCTTTTTCCATGTCGTTCGTGTAAATTAAAAAACAAAAATTTCAAAAATTAACACATGCTAAAAATCTTAAACCGGTTCTGAGACCGGACCCTACAGTCAACCATCGACAGTGTCCGTCGACCGTCGACCTTCGACAGTGTCCGTCGTTTGTCGCCCGTCGATATCGTCCGTCGCCCGTTGCCTGCCGACAGTGGCCGTCGACCATCGACTGTCGAACGAGGTTGTCTCTGAAGACCGTCCAGATAGTCTTGAAAAGCCATTTAAAACCGTCCATGTGGACCACGGTACCTAGAGCGTCCATCTGGACCGTCAACAGAGTCCATCCATGCAGTTCGTCCTTGCAATTGAGAGCGTCCACTGAAACCGTCCATGCAGTCCGTTCAAGGCGTCCCGTCGGGTCCGTCCTCCAATCGCGTCGTCGATGATTTTTCATCCTCCGTCGTCAATTCTGTCGTTGATTTCATCTTGACGGACACTGGGGTTGACGTCAGACGTCCGTCCGGACATCCGGACGTCCGGACGTGACGTGACGTGGATAACGCTGACACCAGGTGGATGTACCCATACGAACGATACTTCAAGTCATTAAAGGGGTTTGTGAGGAACTTAGCAAAACCAGAAGGCAGCATTGCACATGGTTATGAAGCAGAGGAAGTTCTCGGATTCATCACGGAGTACATGGCAGACTACAACATTACATCACGGAGAGTGTGGGATGACAAAGAGGAGCCGACAATGGTCGATGAGATATTGGAAGGGAAAGGCAAGCCTAGAGACCTATTCGAAGATTTGCGAAATGCAATGCATGAATTTGTTTTAGATAATGCCTCACACTTGGAACCGTATAGGGAGTAAGAAATTCTGAACTTTTTGGGGGATGTTTAATTGCCATAGTCAGTGAAGTATCCAATCAAATAAATGAGCATCCAAGAAGCATTGAAGGTTTTTTTTCCAGCATTTAAATCCTTGAAAGCATCAGACATGCATGATTGCGGGCAAATAGATTTTTCTTAAAATTCCAAAAAAACTGAGTGATAAAGCAAAGGTTTTCTTGTTTTTTAAAAGAGTTAATGATATTTATATGAAGCAAATTAAATGTAAATTTGTGGAGAATAAAGTAGTTTTGTCAAATATATACATGAATAATATTGAATTTGGTTAAATACGTTTTCTGTAGCAGACTTATGCAGTGACAAGAGCAAAACTTTGATTATAACATGCTCATTGTAGAGGAATTTTGGAGCATTGTGCACTTCAATCAAAAGTCAGCCAAAGCTTGATTATGAATGGAAGGCATCTACGGCAAAGTAATATATTATTAAGCAACATTGCAATAACTGAAGTGGAACTTTGTGACATCATTTAAGTTTACAATTATAATATTTGGCAAGAGAGAACAACAGCAAGAGTAGAGTTCCGTGCCAGACACCCTCGAAGGAGCGGTAGGAGATGGGCTCCTTACCCTATAGGATTGGAAGAGTTATCGCCATTTGCTGAGTGGATTCAACAAGAAGTAGAAGATGCTAAGGACCAAGGGATTGAGATTGCTCAAGATGTGGAAGACTCGTGTAGACCACCATCTTTACAAGCACAAAGGTTCAGGAGTATGTATGCATATGGTTACCACTACCAAGTGAAGAATGTGGAGGAGAGTCTTAGAACCTGTGACTTAGGCATAGCAGCAGTATTTTGTAGACCATGTCGATCAGGAAGATGAGACCAGAACCTTATTGATGCAACGCTGGAATACATAGGGCAGATCTTGGAAATAGTGGAGTTGAATTATAGACAACATTGCACCGTGTTGTTCATTTGTGAATGGGTGAAAGCCAATTATAGAGGTAGAAATGCGACAGTGAAAAAAGATGAATGGGGATTTACTATGGCCAATTTCAACTCACTGGTGTCTTTCGGGTATGAATCTTTTGCTTTCCCCATCAATTKCAACCAGGTATTTTTCTCGGAAGTTGACGAGGACCCTAGTTGGAAAATAGTACTATGAATTGAGGTTCGCGGACGTAGAATAGATAGTGAATTGGAGGATGAAGAAGAGTCTGAGATATTTAGAATGGGAGAAGATGCGGAATTTGAAGGATTGCGGGCTGCAGCTGTAGTTGAGGAGACCAATCTGGATCCCATTGGTACAGGAAGAAACATTGGAATGAATGAAGTACAAGGCCAAGGAATAGAGGAGGAGGCGGTTGTTTACGACAGGGATGTTGGAGAATCCTCTGAAGAAGAGGATTAGCTTACTTACATATAAAACAGAAAAAAGATTCCTCATAACGTTTTGGTCTATCTAAATTGTAATTGTCCACCTCAGAAGTGCTACTTTGGAAGGGGAGCAAATGAGGTCAAAAAATTTGCTCTAGAACAGACGGACTAGGGAAATTGAATTATGGAATTTTGTCGATGTTATCTTCAGTGTGTATCTTGTTTCTGTAACGTGTGCTATGACTAAGAGAAGGTCCATGAATAAATACAGTATTGGCCGACAGGGTGAACAATAATTTGGTTTTTAGTTTTAAGCGAGTTGTGGGAAAGGGGTCCTCATTGCTGAACTTACAACAAACGCTTGGTGTTTTCATCTTCACTTTAGAATCTCTTGCATGAGATTTTGCAATGTTCACTTGTAATTTGTAAATCCCCTGTCACCAGTCATTACATGTTGAGGACTTGGAGAAGAGGTCAGGAATTAGCATGCTTTTGCTTCTCTAGTAATGACTTTCTTGTTTGTCTGCCTTTTCTTGCGAGATTGAGAGGCTAGATATTTTTTCGTACAGAAGGAGTGTGTTGGTCCCATGTGGAGGCAGTGGACAATTGTTGTGCAATGTCATGCATTCGAAGACGATGTGGTACTTAGAGAGTGTGTCATTTGAATTTTGTTGATGTTATTTTTCTTGGAAACGTAAGGTTCATTGCAGGAGGTGCAGGTGGTTATCTGACGTTAAAACTGAAAGAGAAACGTTTGTGAAATGGTCGAACACATGTTGAAGGATGTTGGCAATGTGTTATAGATTTTTGGACACATGAAAACCTTTTCTTTTGCAGGATTGGAGTGGACAACATGTGCAATTGTAAAGTATAAAGCATGTGAAGTTCTTGTTATCAATTTGTTCAAAGCAAGAGCAATGATCGGGAGTTGTTGATGAAGAGGTTACATATAAATTTAGGGGGGTTGTTGTGCACAGAAAGTGGGTCATATGACTAGGAAAGCGCTGGAGTTGAAGCAAATGGACGGGCTCGGTGAAGAGCTTTGATGTGGACAGATTGAAACACTTCTGGAAGCGGTGAGTGTTCTGAATTATAGGCTTAAGGTTTGTTTGTTTAGTGAGGATGGAGAATAAAGGTCTGCAGGTCCTTTATTAAAGACATACATAAATTTGTATGACCGGAAATCACAATTTCTGGTTGCATGTCATGTCTATGAAATTTGATTTTTGGTGGGGGGGTCAGTATTGATGATTGGCTTTGGCTTGTACGTCACGATCATCGGTTTCTATTTAGGTTCTATTGGATACAAGTTCTTCTATGAAATTCTTACAGTTGTAGTTGTCATTAATTTGAAGTGACAATGGTAACAAAAAACAATTCAGTTTTGCACGGTATACAATAGAAGAGATTGGTTTTGAATAGGTTAAGCTATTATTGTAAGACATAATCTTCCTCGATGTAGAAACGTGACTCTGTTGGTTTGAGTGAAAGAATTTTTTTTGTGGTAGCAAGCAAAATTTCAAGCATTGACTCTCAGTAAAACTGAGAGTGTCCTCGAACAAATTTGTAGTCATGATAGACAGTCCCGTCATTTGGGTTTGGACAATTTTGTTTAAACAATAGGTAATTGTTCCATCTATAACGGACATGTCCATGACCTTTGGGATTCCATTGCTTTGTGGGAGGTTGAAATTATAATTTTTTACGAAAATGTAACAACTTTTGTTGCTTTCAGAACTATGTTATAGGGAATTGTACGATGAACTATGGATTTGAGATCGCAACGGGGTGCAGGGCTCACGCTCATTTTCTCCAAAAGAAGGCACAGGTGGAAGGATTGAACATTGTAGAGGCCACTGAAGAGGTGACATGTGATAAGTGAACTTTGGCATTTTTATTGTGAGTGCTGTATGTTGGGGTTGTAATCATAAGAGAAAGATAACTTGATATATTTTGTTTTTTTGAATTGACCTTTAATAGGTTGCAGGAGATGTGCGGTTCCCGAAAAGCATATAGTGAACTCGAGTTCTACGAGGGAGGAAGACCAACAAAGTCGTAGACGGTAGTTCTCTGTAAGCGATAGTGGAATGAGAAAGTTCTGAACTCTTTGACAAGAATCTTGTAATGTCATCGTCTTCTTTTTTCTGTATTTAAATTTGTTATCAGTATAAAAGACAAACAATACGAGTGTATGAGACGTAATTGACTTATTTGTCCCTCAAATTTCTAGGATGGCATGTAAACAGACAACATTTCCTGGTGACGACGTAGGCGATGCGGTTGTATTTTCTACCTTCGTCGACATGGGAGTTGTTACGAATTGATATTTGGCAACGGCTTTGTCAGATTGAACAATCTGCTAGGCTTTCAATTCTCATCTATCCATTTTTGGTAGGGTATTATGTTCAATCCCTTCGTGTTCAAAAAGAATTGGTAGTGTTTTGTAGAAGGATCTTTTAAAAGAACAATAAGTTGTATTTTTACCTAAAAGTATATGATAGGATGAGGACAGGGCGGAAGACAATTTTGTGCATACATATAGGTTCTATTTAGAGGGAAAATCATTTAGTGCAGTAACAAATAGATATGTCCTATGCTAGTGCTACATATAGATATTTTGCAAGTTCCATCCTCTGTGAGAATGTAGAAATAAAAGAGCAAAATGGTGAATTTGAGATTGCAGAGGTCACAAAACCATGAGTACAAGGCCGGAATTTTCTTCAAGAGAATATTTGAGTTAGAACTTTAAAAAGTTCACTTACACCGCATGCGGAGCACAGAGTAATAATACAGAAATCATTGATGAACCAAAGCAATGTCATGGTACTTGTATAATTATATATGAAAAAGARCACACTTGATGTATCCTGGAAATTGCACACCAAAAAAGCAACAGGGAGGCCCATATCACAGGAGAAATGTACTCATGAGGAACATTTTAGTATTTCACGTGGACGGCTGTGAAGCATTACAGTTGAGGTTAATTATTGTCACTAAAATATTGACGAGTAATCTGATAAGATATGCCACATCAGCTACATCTGCACTTTTTCCACATTAATGAATTCTTCAAGTCGTTCAGTATCCAAACCAATAGTAAAAAAATAGCAACTGTTGACGCTTGTACAAATATTTGTCAAGTTTCTCAAGTTGCGGCCTCTGGTGATTGAACCAACAAAGACTTGTTGGTTTTTTGTTGTTTTTGACAGGATTTTCTACTAGTGGTGGAAGTCGTGCAACACCAGAACGTCGTTGTAACATTGAAGCTAAGTTCTCGTCCCGGTCATCCTCGCTACCTGATGAGGCGCTTCGAATAGGTTTCCGCGAACTAAGCACCTTTTCCGCGGACTTTAAAATTTGTTTGCCGAACCTTGAACTTCCAGAACCATCCAATGTTGTGCTCTGTGTTTTGGAAAATGCACGTGGAGGATCGGCACAAGCGGCCTGTGGTGGTCTAGGGTGCAATCGTGTGACCTCCTTCTCACGTACGCCATCGTTCACAAGAAGGCGATGTTTTGAGTCCATCACATCGGACGCACCATTGAGCTTGCCTTCTTGCACTCTGATCAGTCCTTCATCTTCTTGCCCAGTTCTTTTACTCGCACACACCGCTACTTCTGCGACGTTTGTGTTGGCTACATTCAACGCAATTGTCTCCTCAAATTGTACATCGTCATTGCGTTGCTCATTTTCTTGCGCACGCGGCGGTGCCATGTACGGAGTTCTCGGAATTGAGAGCACTTCATCCGCTTCGTGAGATTCATTGTCATCCTTTGTCGGCCCACGCCCGTCCATCCTCTCCACATCAGTATTTGCCCTGTCTACGTGAATTACCTCACTATTGAGGCACCGACTTCCATCTAAAAATGGCGCTATTGAGGGTAAATCTTCTCCCTGTCCATAGTCGTTGTCATCCGATGGATAGTCGTACATTTCCCTGCCATTGACTCCAAAGTCGTCAATGCTCGGATGAGGACTACCAAGAATTTCCTCATCCGAATCGTACACATCGTCGTTTGTGGCATTTGGGGCGTCATCAACATCTCTGGGCTTATCAGCCTCGTCTGTAGACCTTGGCTCATCAGACTCCTTTGATTCCACGTTCTTATCGTACCACTCTTTTTCATCCTTTTCTTTTGACGTGGCTATGACTTTGGCATTGGTGTAGATGTATACCAAATCCGCCGCTCTTGAGGGTTGCAACTTGTTGCGAGATTTGTTGTGAACAAAAGAATAAGTACTCCAATTGCGTTCACTCGCCGACGATGACACAGGTTGGGCCAATATCCTTTTTGCGATGGGGGCAATAAGATTTCCACATGCTCCTTCAAAATCCCACCAAGCATGTGCCGACAATTTAGAGTCACCTGGCTCCAACATGTTGTGGAACGGAGATTCTCTAAGGCGAAAAGCTACAAATTCCTTGACCACTTGCGGATACGTTTCGCACGAACATATTTTCATTAGAACCCGCTTGCATGCCGCTGTCACCTCTAAATCGTCCGCTAACACCTTATCCTTGAGAAGATAGGGATTTAAAAGAGCTCCTACATAATGCAGATCCATGTTGATCATTTTGTGTCGTGCATGATATGCTGCGACCAGTGGCGGGATTCTATATTGGCGCCGCCGAAAGGGTCCGGTTGCTAACCCGAGGACGTGTTCTTTTATGGCACGCATAATTACCAACACCTTCCCCATACACGGCGTTTTCGCATCCAAATCACGTAAACCGTGCATGACAGGCGACATCAACTCCACAAAATTCGTACAATGTCTCCAAAAACAGCTACTCATAATAGCCCTGTGTATGTTTCGAGATAAAGACTGAGGTCCTGTGTTTTTATTCTTCTTGTTCCGTAGGAGTCTAACGTACTCATCCCATCGTACGTCCACCACACTGTGCTGCAATTCCGCTTTTACTTTGACTAAACGCTCAATCATAATCAAATTAGATGCGAATCTTGTTTCTCCCGGCATGAGCAAGCTAAGATTTTTGCCCGTTTTTGCATGATCTCGGTAAATAGCAAGTGGCATATACCTCGTCTTGAAAAATGTCAAAATTTTTTTGGCTTCCTCTACCAATTTTACTATCCATGGTTGTGCACCCCAATCTTTCAACAACAAGTTCAGAGCGTGCACCACGCAGCCTTGGAAAAAAATATGTGGATATTTACTCGATATCAAATTCCAAGCTGCAGGGTTTGCGGGAGCATTGTCTGCAGTCACTAGCACCACATTATGAAGACCCACTTGCTCAAGGAATTCTTCCAAGACTTCGGCCAAATAGACAGCATTCTTTTCTGTCCCTGAAGTGTCCACCGACCCTAAAAATTGCTCACCTGCGGAAGATATGAGCATAGCATTTATCAATGGCCAATTTGTAACAGAGCTCCATCCATCTATTGACAATGTCGTTCCAAACTTTCTAATACTGTCTTCCGTCCATTGATTCAATTTTGCCTCAATGTCCTTTTTTGATTCATCAAGCAACTTGTTGCGTAGATTGTGATACGATGGTGGAGAGTAAGGCTTATTGTACTCTGCTGTTTTCTTCACCGCCTCTTTGAATGCTGGATTTCTGGCTACAGAGAACAATATATTTGCAGCATAAAAAAAGTGAGCCCATAGTGCATCCAATTTTCGTTTATTGGCTTCATTGAAACCATCCACCAGTCTACTTTGTCTGGGAGGCCTGCTGCTTGATGTCCTTGGAGTTTTGCGATCTCCAGATGTTCGGTATTTGCATTTACTTCCGAACCCACATCACCAAATTCTGAAAGAGCTGTGCAAGAGTCTCTTTCGGTAGAACGTGGCGTGCCCCTCTTTGTAGACACAATGTTTTTTACAATAGGTGTACTACTACCGTCCACATTGTCAAAGCCATACCTTTGTGGGAATTTTCTTTTGCAATCAACAAAAAGAGTTCAATCTTCCGATGTCAAGTTTGAACAAAAGCTAACTCCTTTATCTCGAATACCGGATGTACCCCCATAACCAAGGTGGCTCAACATATGGCTAACCTTCTTCGCAAATACAGAGTTACAAACCTTGCACTGAACTTTGCCATTCGACAAGACAGTATACCATGCAGACCCATCCTTCTTCATTGTTCAAAATTATTGTTGCATTTCCACGCTTAAATTTAGAGAGTCAAGTTTCAATGAACCGTATGAGAATGGCACAAATATAATGTCAAAGCCTTGCAAAGCAAAGCCCCCTCCGTCCACCAAACTATGCATTACCAAGCAAGGGACACAAAATGTTGTGGCCCCTAGCCCTTGGAAATCTTAGCATTTGGTTTCTCAAGAGTGCTTGCAAATGAGGAATGCGAGAGCACTTATACTTTGCACCTCAAGGGACCAGCAGTAACCGTTGTAGAGGCCCAAAAAAAAAAAAATTCATGCCCAACGGTTGGATGGACGGTCGGACGAGCAGACGGGTGGACGGAAAAGCGGACAGACGGACGCTACGACGGGCTGGCAGACGGGTCGTTGGGCCCACTGCCCGATTGACTGGCGGATGGGCTAGCGGACAAACGCGCGAACGGGTGGACGGACAGGCGGACAGACGGACGCTACGACGGGCTGGCGGACGGATCGATTGATTGGCGGATGGGCTAGCGGACGAACTCGCGGACGGACTACCAAACAATCCGTCAGACGGACGCGCAAACTGGCAGACGAGCCGACAGACAGACGCTACGACGGGCTGGCGGACGGGTCGATTGACTGGCGGATGGGCTAGCGGACAAACTCGCGGACGGACTACTAGACAATCCGTCAAACGGACGCGCGAACTGGCAGACGCGCCGACAAACAGACGGCCTAGCGGACAGGCTGCAAGCGGACTGGCGGATAGGCCTTCGGGCGGATGGACGGGCGGAATGGGTCACAAAATTGAAAATTCAATATATTTTGACGAAAACCAAATTGCATTCAAATGTACAATGCGTGCTAATATAACTTCATATATAATTATATATTATGCATAAATGCAAGATACATTGTAAAGATTGTTGTGAAGCAATATTCAATCCACTGAGACTGTAATCACAATCCACATGATTTTCAAGGAAATATAGCGTCCCTAATTCGGATCTGCGCTAGCCTCTCTAGAAACATTACTTGGCCCATCTTCTGCCAGAAGTCTTGTAGTAGTACTGCGTGTTCTGTACCCCGGGCTTTCAGTGACTGCTAGCCCTCCAGATTCAACTCCTCTGTCAACCTCCAAAAATTGTYGTTTGCTTTCAGGAGAGTGGTTGTCTTCTTCCTCAATCTCACGTTTTCGCTTTGACACAACGTACTCTTCATGTGTCTTGAAACCTCTCAATGCCATATCTATTCGGAGCACCATTGCATTGACCGCTTCATCATCGTCTGTACTATGCACCCAGTTAGGTCGGGATCCCTCCAATAGAAATGCCCTCCAATCAGCTATGATGTTGTCTATATTTCTATCAAAGCAGGTGGCAATGGCCACAAATGCGTCCCCGTACAGTGCGAACCCATCTAGGCAGAAAATAGCACAAATTTTTGCTTCTTCTTCCAACTTCGCCAAAAAAAGGACCCTTCCGATTAAAGCATGATTGTATGCTCTGTACAAATCATCAAACTTTGGATCACGCTCTACCTCCACCCAATTCCCGTCCAGCCCTTTCTCCACGGCCTTCTCAGGAATACGGAAGAATCTTTTATGTTGCACGCTCCAATGCCCCCCCATGCTACGACAAAACAGTTTGCGGGCTTCATCAGATTCAAGGGTCCGCGCTCACAATTCCACCTCTTTATCCTGGGTCATCCACATGAAAGTATCCGCCTCCCATCGAGAGTCCTCGTACACATCATGTACTTGAGAAACTGCATCCCATGCTAGAGGTTTTCCCCCAATGCAAATAATTGTTAAATCTATAGGGGCCTTGGTCAAGTGGAAGGGTCCACCAATTGTATTCATGGCCAGGGGGCATGCTTGCGGTGATCCCGAGCATTTCATACAACCTAGGGCTGAAAGGAGAACGACACTCCGAACAAATAGAACGAGTGATTGCGTACTTGGCCAAGCACGTGACATGGAAAGTGTGCCGACAGTGGCCCAGACTCAAGGCTCCTTCAGGATCAAACGGGACGAGGCAAAGACAACATCTACTTATCAAGATCTCAAGCGCAAAATCACACGCATGTAGTATTGTCTTGTCTTGGTCTAGGATATGTGCTTAAAGCGTGTTATAGGGTACCCATCCTTCCTATGCTTCCAACGACTAGGTAATGTGGCCATGTTCTTTTTTTTGGGCGTAGTTCAACCGATCAAACATGGCATCCACGTCTCCCCAATATGTTATTGAAGGTGACCCCGACAAACTTGCATCAAACGTACTTGTCAATTTCTGCAATGAAGACTCAACATTGCTGCATTCTTCATCCGAATTCATTGCAAATTTGCAAATCGCCTTCATTGATCAAGATACAACGGAGGGTTTATCTTGGAGCATTTGTATGCATGTTAGCCACCGAGTTTGCAACTCACCCTCCACTTTAGGGTCATCCAGGTCCAATATTCTCTTCAATATTTTCAATTCAGCTTCAAGAACAACATTCCACATGGTTGCCTCCTCTAATTTATCCTTCAACTCATTCGGATCATTTGCTTTGGTTTGCAAAGAAGCATCTTGGACACGGTCGACGTTATGTACTGGCGGTACTGCTACGAGCCCTTCGTTTTGGTCGTCAACCTCATCCAAATCAGACATGTTTTCATCGTCCCTTTTCGGAACATTTGGGAAGCCACATGAAGCCAAAATGTCACATAGCTCTATGACTCGGTCCTCCAATTCGTCAATGAACATCCTGGCATCATCCATTTTTTGGTGATATAAGTCTTCTTTCCGGTGCGCCACTGCCAACTTTTCAATCCACTTCTGCTTCTCTTCATCCAAAATGCTGCGATTGGACGTCTCCAACTGTTTCCGCAACTTTTGGTTCTCCGTTTCATAAGCCACTACTTTCTCCAATACTTTTAAACGGTTCTCTAGAAGAGGTTCGAGCGAAGTGGTGAACTTTAAGAAAGTCATTGCTGAAGAGAGCAGCTGGGGCAACATTGCGGACAATTGTTCTCCTAGTTCCATAACACGCGGGGCCATTTCGGCTATAAATTGAGCAGAACATGTCAATTGGGCAGCGGAGTTCACAAATTCAGCCACCCCCATTGTATGTTGCGAGGAAGAAGAGTCAGCGCCATGATTCTCGATTTTAGATGCTCTTTGTTGTTCCTCAAATGAGTGGAAACTGTCAAAACACTTCAACAAATTCTCCAGTTCCATCCGATTTGGCATGGCACGAAGAACCTCGAATTGCAAAGTGCTTAGTTTTGACAGATGAGGATGGTGGCTCTTGATTTTTGTATCATCAACGCGTATAGATGCAACCACACATCCAAGGGCCCTTTCAATCGGTGGTGGCAAAGAAATCTCCGCAGCTTCACTCAATATTGGACTTGATGTGGCTGACAGGTACTGAGTTGAGGGCCCAAAGATGGGGTCCAATGCGTTGCTGTCAATGAGATTATCAATTGTAGCATTGGCACGGTCAAGTTTGTCTTTCTTCACCTCTTTCCATAACAAAGAACGTGACACGCTTTCCACTTCCAGGTTCTCATGCTCTACAATTGTGGAATGKGTAGGCACATGTGTTGTCAATGGTTGGGATATGAGAAGCGCTTGGGGAGTTAGAAACGTTTCTTCCTCCGTAGTTTCCAAGTGTGCTGTCCTCACTTTTGCTGAAGCAGAGGTGCACTTGAAGTGCGTTTCATCGTCCGCGAGCTCTTTGCCTTTTCTTCTGAGCATTATAGGACTTTGAAGTACTCTCGTGGGTTCAATTGCTTCATTTAATTGACCCTCCACATTGTATAAATCCAGTATATCTTTTTTGTTTCTCTCCAATAGAAGCTCCAAGCCCTTTGTCGTTGGATACGTGCTCCAATCCACCTTTTTGAGCAAGATCAGTTCTGCATACACCATGCACGCCACACAGTAATTAATGTATTTCTTACTCCTTTTTTTTCCGCCAAAGAGTGTTCGCCACACCTCCTCCGATTGGTGCACAAAATGTTTATTGAGGCAAGTCCATGGCTTACAACAATAATCTCGTGTGTGGGCCGCATGGGAATCTTGAGGCCATAGCTTGTCAATGTGATACATTTTGACATATTGCTTGCACAATTTAAACGACCAATATGCAGCTTGTTCTTGCTCCCAACCGCTCTCCGCTTTGATGTTGGGATCATCTAGAATCTCGAAGTGTAGTCCATGGATGGCTCCCTTTGCTTTACCCTTCTTCTTCTTTGAATCCGCGGAAGTCCTCGCATCACTTTCATGATTTGGCGCAGTAGCTTGACTTATCATGATGCACAATTTGAATTTTGAACCCCGATGCAGTGAATGTCTTGAACGTGCAATGTACGTAAATGGTAACTCTGCAATAGAAGGAAATAAGATCCCAACTCTCCACCACGTAGGAGCAATTGGTGCCAACGCAACAGTAGCACGTCCGACTTGGCGCCAAAGGAGAGAAGGAGTGAGGGGAATGAGGAGGCCGTCCGCCCTTATACCCGTCTGTCCCCCTAACCTAGCCGTTGGCCGCCACCGGACCGGCTTCGGATAAGGCAAAGCGGTCCCGGACCTACAGTGCCACGGGTGGTCCGACGGGGTCCGCTTCGGGGTCCGCTTCGGTGCCCAACCGTCCGCCCGTCTGTGCGTCCGCAGGTCGGCCTGTCCTCCCGCCAGTCCGGTCCCGATTGCCCGTCTACGCGTCCGCCAGTCTACCTACGCCTCTTCGTCCGCCCGTCTGCTCGGCCGCAGGTCACACTGTCCGTTTGACATTTTGCCCATCTGCTAGTCCGCCTGCGTCAAGCCGTCCGCTGTCCGACAGTCTGAAAACCTCCTATCCACCCTCAACACCCCGTCTACCACCGACATAGTGAACGTTGGATTCATGTATAGTATAATTCCATTTGACGTAGTGTTCACCAAAGTATTGGCATCCAATGTACATGGTTCGAATATGAGTGGGAAACGGCCATGTTTTGACCCACACTCCCACCCATTGTGAGGCCATTTATATTTTACCAAACTTAATCCTTAAAAGTTAAAAGACATTTCATGTCCGGGCATGGTCAAACTTAATTAGATTTCTACACTAGAATTTACATTTCTAATTTTTTATATTCTTCACATGTAGTAATATATGGTTTAAACATTATTTTATTTTTTCTTAATTGAAAACATCAAATTGAATGGAATATGACTTTTTGAAGAAATTTTAGTATAAAAAACATAGTAATTAAAAAAATGCTTAAGATCGTATGAAAATTTTCTGAAAAATGACCAAGTACTAATGTCAAACATCATGGCATAATTGGTTTGTATAATTGGCACATGGTAGCACAAAATTAAATTCAAAAGAAAAAATTAAGAAGTTGTGTATTTTGAGCGTTCAAGATACTATGTTTAATGTGTCACATAATTTGCAATTTTAAACATTTTGGAAAAAAATTAAATTGGAATAAAAATTAAATTATTGGAGTTTCATTTTCTTAATTTCAATTGTAAGCAATTAAAATGAAAAACTACACAAAGAACTAAATTTTGGGGTCACTTTGAGGTTTTCATTCATTATATTTGGCCTAATAATAGGAAAGGTATAGACAATCTTGTTTTAAGGACAATGGAAGCATCCTCCGAGCAAAATAGCTTATAAGATTTATTTGAAAATGAAATTTTCATAGAGTAATAGAAGAAATTGTTGGACCAGGTTAAGAAATTGAAAAGTTATAGAATTCTCCACCTTGCAAAAAAAAAATGGCGGTCTTAAATTGATTTTGAGTTAAAAACGGCATTGTGTTTTTTATATCATGAATCACTATCAATGTTACCAAAATCATTGTCATCAAACGAAGAAGGCAAAAAAGTTAATAAGTATATATATTTATACATACATACATACATATATATATATATGCAAAAAGATGCCCAATGTTGTTTTTCCCACTACACTTTTTGCAAGTCCATTTTGAATATTGTTATGGACTTGCAAAAACATCACAAAGTTAAGTCACACCAACTTTGCTGGCATGTTTGAGTCCTACTTGCGTCGACTTTGCCTGGAAGGCGATGATCATCGTGGTGAATTTGCCCACGTCATCAATCGGTTTAGTACAACTCACAAATGGCCCATCCCAGATGAACACGTTCGATATGCGTATGAGTAATCGACCAGGTTTTGTAGAGAACTAGAGATATTGAATTATAGAAATATAGAAATATTCGGCAGCAAATGAGGACTGAGATCGTACTTGTACCCACATATGAAATACGTATCTCGTCCGCCTCCACAATGTATGCACGTTCATTTAATATAGTACGTGTACGTTTTGAATTGCTGAGTATTTGTGCATTGGAAATGATTTTATTTTTTTATGATATAAGTTCCCTGCCTATTCATGTGTTTCATTACCTGCAAGCCGAGACATAGTCAGAATCGGCTTTTCACTCTTCACCGGTTTTTTATAATGTTGTAACAGCCTAGACTTCGGGAGTACACAACATGGAATGTTTCCAAAACATAACATGGGTAATTGGATATACTATGCATATTTTTTTCAATAGTCCATTCTGAAAAAAAAATACATGAAGTAAACTAAAGGACTTATTTGCCTTAAAAATTCATAATAATTTTATTTTTCCTTCCAAATTATTGATGAAACAAAATATATATAGAAAATGCGTTCGTACAAATGTGCAAATGTGCAAAAGCCAAAAATATAAAAAATATGTGGAAACGTGTCCAACTATATTTTTGGACTTTGAACCTTTAGAAATTAGAACTTCTGATTTTGCCTCTATTTATTTTGAATTAATTCTTTAATATAATCAAAATTTTAGTTGAGAATGTGTGAAAAAAGGATGAATACTAGAATACGTAGTTTTCACTCACTACGGAATTGTTGGGGTCGACCGGTCGAGTACGTTAGTATGTTCCCGATTTAAGGAAAATGTAAATTACTAATAGCTGTAAGATGTAATTCAAATACACTAATCGGTTTAGGCTTACGATGTTCAAGTAAGGAATGTGAACCTTGAAGAAATTTTTTTTCTTGAAATTATAGAAAAGACTATCCCAAGTGAATCGCACAAGTTATTTTTGATAGAGAATACATTGATTGACCTAAATTAACAAATCCACATGGAATCCATCAAAGGTTTTCATGAAGCCCCGAACCTAAATTAGTAGAGAAAAAAAGAATGAAAAATAGATTGTTTACGACAAGATAATGTTTACAACCTAAAATGTAAATGTAACTATTTTCATGAGATTTTGCACTTCTGTAGTTCACCTAGAATCCTAGATGGCTAGTACAATGAAAATTCTAGGCTTCTCCTTCTCAGGCAAGGTACCTTCTCTTTCAAAGTGTATACCCTAAACATATTTTTAATATTTTTTTTTAATTTTTAAAAAAATCATACCCTAAAAGTGCAAAATCATGAGTATTATAGCCAAATTGTCCAAAAAAGGGCAAGGGTTTCTTGCCACTAGGGCACTACCGCTTTGTAATTTTCCACATACAATACACAAAAATATGGTTTAATTGAATGAAGGCATCTTAATGGCTTCATTCGTTGTTAATGGAGAATGAATTAAATTCATTTGCCTTCAAAGGAAAGTGAGAAACCAATATGAGTCCATAGAGCAAGGTTCCTTTTCCTTTACTTTTAAGTCCTAAAAAATGTGAGCCATTGTAGAATGGTCAAACATCATGATTGCGCTAAATTTACTCGTGGAAAATCCGTATTAGATATTGTGTTCAAACAATAATCCTATATATTTTTAACTTAAAAATCTGCACTCTATGTCACTTTGAGAAATATCTATTTACTTTGTGATAAATTGTTATTGTTATCAATTTCGTTAAAGAAATTAAACATAAATGAGGAAAAATAACATGAACAACCCAAATTATTTCAATTTTTTTTCAAAAGCVAAAAACACCAAAGGGGATTAGTGGCAAAAAAATTCAATTTCATATTTTATTTTTTAAACCGTAAACAACCAAAACAAAGACCTTTAAGTCAAATTCAAATATTAAACCAAATTTTGGCTTTTATGCGGACGCAGATGGGCGGACGGGCACGGGCGGACAACCGCGCGGACAGGCAAACGACCTAACAGACCGTGGACGCAGACAGGGAACCGCGAACGAGCAGACGGGCACGGGCGGACAACCGCGCGGACAGGCGAACGACCTGATAGACCGTAGACGCGGACAAGGGACCGCGGACGAGCGGACGGGCACGGGCGAACAACCGCACGGACAGGCGAACGACCTGACAGACGCGGACAAGCGGACGGGCACGGGCGGACAACCGCACGGACAGGCGAACGACCTGACAGACTGTGGACACAGACAGGAGACCGCGGACAAGCGGACAGGCGGGCAGTCCGACGGACTCACGTACGCGCGGACGGCCTTGCCTGTCCAAATGTCAGGGGACGTCCAGGGGGCTGCACCCGTGGACGTCGGACGTCCGGACAACCCTGCCCTTGCTCATGTGAACCACATTATTTAACCCCTAAAAGACCATTGTTCCCTCGGGGAACAAATGGGATTTTGGGCAGGTACCTATGGGCTGAATTTTTGTTCAAAATTTTTTATGCAGATAGAAAAACTTATAAGCTTTGTGGAAATATATATTTTTTTGCAATTGGTGCGTGGGAACAAAAGTCATGCCCAAATAAGCTCAAAACAAGTGAGAGGGATTTAAGCCAAAAAATAATGTAGAAATTTGCATTTTATTTTTTTATTATTTTTTGCCATAGATTATATTTTTCTCTATCTAAGAAGCTTTGATTCTTTCCATCTGGATTTGTTATAAGAAAGTTTTAGACAATCTTAGTTTTCGAGCACTTAGAGCATTTTATGACACGAAAAACTTGTAGGTTTCATTTCCGAATGCATTTTTTACAATTTATTTTTCAAAAAATCCTTGTGGTTTAGATTTTTTGCTTGAACAATCTCACCAAAGTCACTAGTGGGAGTAATGCATTTTAATTTTATATAAAAGATATTAATATTTTAGATTTTCCTACTATCTCGTACGTATTTCTACTTAATTCAATTTTTTAATAATGAAAATCAAGTGTTTTGGAATTTCCTTTTTATTCCTAGACTCTCATTTGAATTTTCCAGTATGAAGATTTAAAGCTCAAAACTTTGTAGTGCAAAAATTTAAAGTTTAAAATGTTCAAAGTCAAAAAATCTAGTCCTACATTGAAAGACTTGTTTTTTGCACTTTAAATGTAGATTTCTTGCAATTTGTGTGGTCAAAAATTTAGAATTTTTTCTAAACATTCTCATACTAGTCCAGCGTAGGATCCTACGCTTAGACGTGAAAAGAAAAAAATTTGAAATTTTTGTTATTCTTTGCTTTAGGCGAATGAATTTAATTCATTCTCCATTAATGAGCAATAAAGGGGCCCTCGATCAATTGAACGATATTCTTGCGCATTCTAGGCAAAAAGCACTAAATCCTTTTAAATTGATAAGTAGTAACTTCCAATAAGGGGGGACTCAGGTTCACGTGAAACACATTTGGTTAGGGTTTAGCCCAAATTTAAGTAATTTTTTGTAGAATGAAAGGAGGCCCTTGTTCAATCAAGCCATTTTTTGGTCATTGTGAGTTTTAAAGTATAGGAA
This sequence comes from Pleurozium schreberi, assembly GCA_006891605.1. Taxonomy (NCBI): domain Eukaryota; kingdom Viridiplantae; phylum Streptophyta; class Bryopsida; order Hypnales; family Hylocomiaceae; genus Pleurozium; species Pleurozium schreberi. Next base: position 59,301 of record VACF01001881.1, on the reverse strand, counting down.
GGGGGGACTTTGTTGGCTTGCTCAATGCCACACTCAGACTTGTTTTCTGTTGGGAGCTGGGTGAATTAAAACAGTTTAGAATTCACTTTATAAAAAATCCATATTCTCTGAATCAACAACTTCAACAAAATACAGTATTCTGATAATCAAGCTAGATGTATTGTTCTGAACATTTAAATCGTTTGTTCACACAATGACGCAAAATGTTTAGATTTCTCTGGATCAACTTTATTTTGTAATTATGATATGATTTATTGCCAATTCATTTTTATATTGAAGAGTATTATTTATTTCAAAGTCATTCTTTTCTGCACCCTACAATTTTTGTTCAATGGTTCTTTCAAAATTTTAAGGTGCCCGCAGCTAGGGTTGTCTCGGACGTTCATATTTTCAGAAATCACGTCTGAAAACCGGACGTCCGGATGTTCGGACATCCTATTTGAATGGATGCTCGCGGACGCTAGCGAACGGTGTGTTGGTGTCCAATCGCCGTCCAGCTAATGAGCGGACGGGCGGACCCGCGGACCGGCGGACGGACGGACATCCGCTCAATGGAAATAGCAGACTTTGACTGCAATTTGCGGATTGAGTTTTTTGAATTTTGGGGTGTAGAATATACCATTGAAAAGGTGCTTTCAAGACCTTTTTAATGGTATGTTACACGCCGCAAAATTCAAAAAACTCAATCCGCAAATTGCAGTCAAAGTTGCCTGAAAAAAAATTCTCCGTCCGCCCAAATGGCTGAGCGGACGGCTTGGCGGACGGGCGGACGCGCGGACCCGCAGACGGCCGCTCAATGGAAACAGCAGACTTTGACTACGATTTGCGGATTGAGTTTTTTGAATTTTGGGGCGTAGAATATACCATTGGAAGGTGCTTTCAAGACCTTTCCAATGGTATGTTATCCACCGCAAAATTTGAAAAACTCAATCCGTTAATTGCAGTCAAAGTTGCCTAAAAAAAATTCTCTGTCTGCCCATATGGTTGAGCGGACGGCTTGGCGGACGGGCGGACGGCAGGGCGTAGTGGCGACGCCATAATTTCCTTGGATTCCCTGAAGCGCTTAGGATTCCTTTGCTTTTATGAAACCTTTAAACTTCAGATTGTAATGACCTAAACCCTACAAACCCTACATCCTAAACCCTAAACCCTAGACCCTTGACAGTTTAATTCCGAAGTATTATTTCAAAATTCATTATTTCTTCTTTGATTTAAGTTCAAATTGAAGTTCAAGTTCAAGCCAATTCATTATTCATATTCAAGGAATCGAGTCATGATGATGGATGAACTCAATTAAAATATTACGAAAGCTTGGGATTCAACTAAAATAAATTATAGTGTATTTCAACTGAACTTAAGAAATCAATTGATTTAAAACAAATTATTACACATCATACATGAAATTTGGAAACCATTAAAATTCAAATGCAATGCATGACATCCAATTCAATAAATAGCAACATTCATTTCAAATTCAAATACAACATTTCTGTCATTGCTCTCCAATCTGAACTTTTAAGAAATGGAATTCTATTTGTACGGATTGAAAATTTCAAATTACATTCACATTCAATCATTCCTATTCTAATGAATTTCCGACACAAAGTTGCACATGCAATTCATTTTCATTTCAAGTCCAATTGTAAATTTGTATTGTACTTGAAGTGATTTTCTAATTCAATTCCAATTGAATTCCAATTTTTGAATTTAGTCGAAGTTCAATTTATCGGGAGTTCTTATTCACATTAATTTTGTTTTATTCATAATTTCATATTCAATTCCAATGAAGGTCTTTAGACATTGCAATTCAATTCCACTTTGATGGAAATACAGTAGGAAGTTCAATGCAAAGTACATTTCAATAAGAATTGAATTGCAACATTTATAAACTTTCATAATCAATTCAACATAAAAACTGAATGCAATTCAATTGGCAAAACATGTAATCGTAATTTAAATCAACTTGAAATGCAATGAAATGTTCATTGAAGGAAAGGAATTGAAATCCTGCTGAATTCCATTGAACTGATTGATCATTCATTTACAAATGAAATTCAAGCTTGATCCAACTGTAAATTCAAGTTCATAGTGAAACCACATTGAATTTTCATTGAATTCAAATTCGAAGTAGACTTGAGATTTGAAATAACATTCATACTTAAATGATACGTAATTTATATCCAATTCAAATGAAACTGTAATGAGAAAGTCATTCTCGTGAAAAACTGAAAATGTTATTTACTTCTCAATTCATTAGAAAATCATGAATTCAATACAAAATTACAAATGATTTTAATTCAACATTAATTAGAATGAAGTGTTTAGGCATGTTGTACGTAATTCTTATTTAAATGTAATGCGAATTTCAAATCCAATCTAAAGTGAATTCAACTCCAACTTACAATTGTAATTTGCAAGAACTATGGAATAAAGGAAGTTGAGTTAAATGTCTCAACATCGAACTTCAAATTAATTGAAATGTATGTTCAATTTTAATGTAGGAAGACTCCTTTAATTCACGAATTCAATATTCACATAAGGTAAATACAAATTTCTAGTAATTCAATATTTAGTTACAATAGTTTTATAAACCCACTGGTACAATGGAATTCCATATTATGATACAAATTGTGACGTAGTGTGATCTAATTCTTTTTTTTTCAGCATACGCATTTAGAGTTTTACTTCTCAATTTCTCATCTCTTATGAACTATTGCGATATTGCTTTCTTTTCTAATATAAAATTATCAGGAAGAGTAAATGAAATGTTGGTAAGAATTATATCCCAATGAAATTCAAGAAGTTGTCAAATAGTACCCACTTTAACATTTAGTTTTTTATAAAAGTCATGAAAATATTTACATTTACTCTGCTCATTTTCATTTTTGGGAACCTTTCTTGCCTTCGGGTGTGGATTGAATGGATTGCTTGTTTTGGACTCTATTGTAATGCCTTGGATTCCCCATTCGCTCCAACAAATCAAAATTAAAAAAAAAAAATTATTGACATGAAGTGTTGTATTGCTTAACCCCAAAATGACCGTGTGGACAGAAATACAGAATGTGTCCTTGACCAATTTTTTAAGTTAAATAAAACCTTACCAAATTACTATTTTTAGTAGTTTATATTTTTGAAAAATTCTTTTTGAAGTTTAGTTTTAGCTTAAAAAATCTGTTTTTGGAAATGATTGATTATGATTTTTCTATTCAAGATTTTGTGCATGGGTGTCCATTGCAAATTTGCAATGGTGACTTTTTGTAGTGTTGAGGGCTCTTGGGAATGAGCCTCAAATACATAGATCTTTGAGAAAAAATGACATTAGAATTTCATTTAACAAAATGGTAGAGTACATTTTGAGATGCCATGAATTGATTGGGGTTATGCATGATACTGCATTTAACCTCATATTTATTTGGTGACCAAATTTTTAGATTTGACATGTGAAAAGAGGATTGAAATAATGAAATACTTTAGATCCCTTTCACAGTTTTAACACCCTCATGATCAAATATTATAATTTTTTAATTTGTAAGATATATTGTTGTGATTTTTTTCTAATGTGAACTCTAATATGTCTAGTTTGATTTTATACGGTTACAATTCAGAAAGAATTTGTACAACGTATCAAAATGTTAGCTTTTGTTCAATTAAGAGAAAATTCTAGGAGCTCAAGAAATTCCAGGGTCATTTTGGAGTTTCGGGGTTAATTACGGTGCCCAACATTATATTCCATTATTGCTGTAGTTCTGAACCTCTAACATTGAATGCTACAAGTTAGGAGCGTTTCTGAATTTAAAACAACCTAACATTCATGAATTCATCAAAAAAAACAGGAGGAATCCTATGCTTCAGCCTGGCTGTCTGCTAGGCCACCAAGCCGTCCACTTAGCCATTTGGGCGGACGAAGAATTTTTTTTTGAGGCAACTTTGACTGCGATTTGCGGATTGAGTTTTTTGAATTTTGCAACGTGTAACATACTTACATACCATTGGAAAGGTCTTGAAAGCACCTTTCCAATGGTATATTATATGCCCCAAAATTCGAAAAAACTCAATCCGCAAATTGCAGTCAAAGTCTGTTGTTTCCATTGAGCGGCCGTCCGCCCATCCGTCCGCGGGTCCGCGCGTCCGCCCATCCGCCCATCCGTCCACTCAGCCGTCCACCCGTCTACCCAATCGTCCACCCATCCGCCCGTGTAGCAGACGGCTCCTGTCCGCGCGACCGCCTGTCTGTCTATGTCTCCGGACGCTCTAGGGGCAGCGAACATGGACGCTGGACGTCCGAGCGTCCGTGCAACCCTGATCGCAGCATTTACCATATGCCCATGCTCTTTTGCATTCAAATTTGTTTGCTTACTCAACATTCATAAATTCACAAAAATCATGCAATTACCATGATGGAAGAAAGACCAAATTTTATATTACAAGTTTTTTACCATACGCCCGTGTCTTTAAGTATGAAATGTATAGCAACCGCAAAATACACATGCTTGATGCTCTTCTAAGCACAAAAATGTGGTCTTTCTATAAAATTGCCACATACTAAAACTCAAAAAGTACAAACAATATACTATATACAATAACAACAATCACACGTAGTCCAACAGTGAGGTGCCTTCTTCAGAGTGTCTAGAACATCAAACACAGATGCCCTCTTGCCTACATCTACTTTATAAAGGCTCAGCATTTCAGTCCTCAAATTTTGATACTGCTCTAGGTTTAGGGTCGTAAAATATTTGGAATGCCATTCTTCTTTCCAAATTTGATATGCTATCCATCTTGTTCCATATGCATTAGTGGCCATGGAGTACAACTGTTTTTCTGCATGAGTTCAAGTGAGGTCTCCAACCCTTTCTCTTCGTATACGTAGAACAATTTGGGGGCTACATTTTTTCATTGATTTCTCTCCTTTTCAAGCTCTTTCATAGTTTGATAAGCATATCTTGATGGCTCTTTTCCTATAACTCGGCCATAATACCCCCAATCGCAAATCCCTATGTACACCATGCTCTCTTTCCATTCATCAAAATGGAGCAAATTGTTGGATGGAGTAATGTCATTGTGAAAACGTTAAGCTTCATGGCATTTTCCCACTGTGACAAGCAATGATAGAGCCAAGTTCATGCACTTTCTGCGATAAATTGTAACCCAACCAAGTTCTTCTTGCGTCAACCCTATATCATGTTGTCTCTTGATGTCATCCACGTCGAATGATTTGCTCACTTTTGAATTGCACTTGGTCCAAAAAGAAATTACAGAACCTCCATTCTACCATAGCGTATAGCCTCCCATTCTTTTGGGATAAATGTATGCAAGTCTTATGATTCCAGAATGTATCACTGGACACCCCCCGCCTCACTCACAATATCTTTGCCCTTTTCCTTTTCATTTGAGGTCTTCAAAGTCTTCTTGGCAAAACAAATCCAACTGGAAATGCTTTGTAGTCTCCTGAGCACCACCTTCCTCACGATCCCATATGGATTAGTCGCAATCTGGTTTGGCATGGGATTCACTTTCATGCAACTTTCTAGCCACTTGAATGTTCCGCTCACGCAATGGGCTCGTATATGGTCTTCAAGCGTTGCTTTCATGGTGTTTGTTTGTTTCTACACAAGGAAATATAATGTTGGAAGAAATTCTGAATTTGCATGAATCTCGAAGCAAACTCTTTGTCATGTGTGTCCCAATCAGTACCATCCTCTTCCTTCTTCGTGTGATAAAACCAATTTTCTACAATATTGGTAGTCAGCTGGGACATTTCTTTATCCAACCTCACAGAGTGCAACCAATAATCCTGATAATTGTTGAATTGCTCGGATGCTCTAAATTTGGTCTCCAACTCTTGCCGCAATTCAACAGTCAACTTGTGGTATCCTTCTTTGTTTTAATTCATATATTCTTTGGACATCATTCCAGAGATTTGTCGTGTGTAAAAAATTATTGTTATTGCTCTTGCCTCGAGCACATACTTGTAAGGGGGTACGTCAGGATTGGGTTGATTTTTGCACTTCGACATGTTGATGATGAGGAATTAACACTATATTCAATAATTTGAGAGAGGACGACCCTCTCAATTTAGTATTTACCATTTGGACACCCAAACTTTGTGTTGCAGCTCCATCGAATTTAGGTAGATAAACATGAATTTTAATATGTACAAGGTGTAATTTCCATTAAAATGAGAGCATTTAGAGAAAAGGTCTTCATTGATAACATTTAATTTGAAGTAACAATATTTGCCTAAATTATATAAAGATAGGTGATGCCATTAGTTTAACACCAAGTCAAGAGCACTCTTGTTGGTTGTAAGAGTGTGTTGTACATCGAAGTGGTCAGGGTCCGATTCCCATGAAATTTATATGAGCGCTTAATCGAACTACATGACTTGGTGCTGCTAAGTGAGCTTTGCAGGCAGGAAAGACACAACAACCAACTAGCCCCTACCTAACATTGTGACAAGGCTAAAGAAGTTAACAACAGAAAGTGGTTATTTCCACTACCCTTTTAAAGAAAATTGTATTTCATTCTAAAAATGCAACAATTGTATTGTAGAACCTATGCTTGTAGTACTTCAAAATGAAGTACTACAAGCATAGGTTCTACAACACAATTGTTGCATAGGTGTTTGAACACCTATCATGCACTTCAATACTTGTTCATCAATAAAAACAATACTTCAAACTTTCAAAGCCCAATAGGACGTATTGTAAATTCAAAGGCGCCAAAAGAAATCTATGCTTAGAAATAAAATAAAATGCAATTAACCTATTGGGATCACCACAATCGTAATATCCAAACCCACCATTTTAAGTTCTTAGAATCATATGCAACTAAAACAATTTGAGACTCACTTATATTGTGATAAGACATCACTTAACAAAGCTTAGACACCATCCTCACAAAGTGGGTTCTAGGATATTTAGGAGCTAAAGCAAAGAACAAACAGTCCTAGAGAGAACACATTAACATGCAAGATAGAGCGAACATTAAAGAAGCCAAAGTTTAAGGCATAGGATTCAGCAGTCTCATTATAATCCTCGACTCAAAGATAAACTGCTTTATCTCTTCACTAGTATTTTTTTATAAATAGGTAACAACAACTTTTAGAATTTCATTATAGGATCATTATTTGAGTATCATTTATTTTTTATTTCAATTACTATTTTTTTAAATGCATTTTTCAATAATTAGCATTTTGTCTCAAAATCTGCAAAAAGTCTCAATATAACGAATATGGCCTTATATGTTTAAATAAACCAATCAACATAATTTGACAATGGAAAGAAGATTTTGTATATTTGTATTGTCATATACTACACTACGTAGTCGGTCATTTTCATTGCAATTCCATTGATCAAGTACGACGTCACAAAAAGCCAAAAGAAAGAAAAATATACTACATTATTATAAATTTCTTCACCAAAGCTGAACTAAGTACACTACATTTAGTTCAATTCAACCTAAATCATATGAATATAGAAATACATAAGGTAGAACCACCCATTACCGATCACTTAAGCAATTTTAGACATGATTTGATGTAGTGCAACACAAAGCAATATTTTCAGAGGTGCAATGATAGAGTGCTAGGGATTGCAAAAACTTTGATAGTTGTATCGCTTGAATTGAAATTATTATGAATTTTCAAAGGCAAAAAGTGCACTGGACCCATTGCCAATCTTTAGACTCTTCCAATTCTAATCACTCAAAAAATTGCTTTTCCACTAATTGCTTCCTACTTTCTTGCGCACTAATTTTGGACATGTGTCACGAACTTTTAATCCCAACCTTGAAAAGATGAAAGGAAAAACATTCTAGCCTTCGTTGGAAATTAGTCAATCTAGTATTGGCTATGGGGCACTAATAGAAAATGGGTGCTTTTACATTCGAAGGTATGCAAAATAAAGTCAATATTATTGATTCAGTCACCAAAATTAAGAATTAGAAAACCTCCGATAGAGTACCAGGCCAAAGAATGTACGATTAGTCATCAGTATTGACGACAAAAAAATATCCACCTGTTTAGGTCGACTCAACTCAAAACGTACCCTCACTCTAAATGAACCCAACGCAGTGATAAATCTAAATCGTAAGACTAACGGAATACATTGACACGAATTCAAGAATTCATAACAAAGTGTATATCTTGTGTTTTAGATCGACTCATCCTAAAGTGCATGAAAAGACACATTGAAAAAATGAAACTTTGGCGATAGAAGACGCACACATTAGTTTCTTAGCAATATAGGAATTTTGAATTAGACAAGCCAATGCTTGATGCAATGGTTACATGCAAACGGAACTACGAAGGCAGACATTTTCCAGCAAAAAAGCATAAGAACTCAAATCCAATCAATACTACCTACCATAACTATACTATTCCACCGCACAAACGATGCAACATCACTGATGAGACATACTATACGTCTACATTAAACCAACAAATCAAGTATATAATGCAAGGCTGCGGTTGATAACATCAATTTGAGCAGCCGGGATTTTCAACAAGCATTGGCGGGTTTCTTTCTTGATTTGGGACTTCCACGCACTCATCAATGCATTTGTAAGTTCCCAAGTTGGTGGATTGTTTATATCCACCCTCCAACGCAGACCTCTTTCACTATCCCAACCAATGTAGAAGTCTTGAACATCCTAGTCCCTTGATGTTGGCCAGAAATAGCGAAAGAGCACACAATTCGGGTTCTTTGGGTCGCAATTTTGATCACTCAACGCCCGTGCAATCCAAACCGGCCTACTATCCCCATCAGATGATCGAACTGCTACAAAGTAGCCTTTGAAGAGATCGCTATCCACCTTAAATGATGGCGGCGAGCGTCCCCGTAGAGGCCCAACATAAGCATCATCCTATCCAAATTCTTTGTTGTCTTCTCTGTCATCATCTAATTGATCAACGTGACTTGCATTGACACAAGTAGCTGGCTAGAAATCTTCCTTCAAACCATGAGAGGTAGTAATTGGCTCTTGTAGAGCATCTCTCACACCACGCCAATAATACACCACATGCTTGTAACGCCTTTGACACTCACCAACCACATCTGAATTGTACAAATTGTCCCAATACTTTACAAACCCAGCTAGGCCCTTCTCGATGTCTATGATGCTTTTCATTGGGGTCGGCGGAATTGACAAAGGCATACTATGGGGCCATAAACTTTGCCCCTCTGAGTCCTCTTTCCACAACTTGATACCATTGCCATCTTCCCCTAACCATTCCACATCAGTACAAAACAATTTGTACTTCATGAGTGGAGTTCCAGTTGAATCCAAGTAGAACTTCACTTGTTGTGGCTTTGTGTGTTCCACTAGGATATCGTTGCCGTCCACAAATGTATCAACAATGAATCCCTTGAAGTCAGGCACCTCCTCAATGAGGTGAGGAATAGTAGGAATGGACTCCACCTCCATGAATGACTTCATGAGCGCAGGAACTGTCAAGACGTTCTCCTTCTTCAACAACATACTCCATCTTCCAAACAACGCATCAATGTCATCATGTGTGTGACCCACAATCATGAAGTTCATGTACACTTCCCAAAATATCTTGTTTGCCACAAGGAGAGACTAGAAACATAAGACATCTCTATTCTTGTTGTCGCATGTGGCATTGTTCATCTACACATTCAAAATTGGTGGCAGAGGCTTAGCTGGGAGAGGGACTTGTGGCCGCGGAGGTAGCAATGCTTCACACATCCCTGCACCCTTGAGGACCTTCTCAAATAAAGTCGTGGACCCAGATCCTACAAACAATTGTCGAGACGAAGACTTGGATGGCTCTTCAAGATCTCGCAGCAACTTTGCCATGGATCCAATGGTATAATTTGAGTCATGGGGAAACATATCCAAGCCATAGTGTGCATACCGGATGTCACCATGACCAAGTGCAATCATTCCTGTGACAGAAACCGGCAACTTCATGAAGCCATCGGTTTGCTTGGTTTTGTGAGAAAAAACTGGGATGGCCGTCTTGGCATGATCCATTTTGTCGTGCATAATAGTGAAGCACTCATGTGGAGAATTGTTGGAGAGGTACCGGTTCGCATAATAGAACTTTTTGTGAGCACAAGCAATTGCAAGATGTTTGTCTCATCTTTTGGTCCATTTCATTGCACTTGTTGACTCAGCTAGAGAACTCTTTTTGAGCTCCTAAAGTTTGTCACAAGTAGCACAACAAGCAAAATTGTCCCCGAGCTTCTTCACTTTGAACATCGGAGAACTTCTTAGATCTCGTTTTGCTCAAGTTTGAAATTGAGATGTCCTTCAGATCTAGAGCCGCGTTTATGTCGTTTATGTGTTTCATCTGACCCTTCCACTGAAAGGTTGAAGGCAGAATCATGGAAACAACCTTCTTGCTTGACTTTGTAGTCCTTGTCTTATGTAGCATGTGATCCGCTTCTTTGTCCAAGATGCACTTCAATGTAGCAGCGGCTTGCTTAGTATGTTGTCTTGGTTTCAGCAGTCCAGTGTTTCCATGGACTCTTGCTTCTCGCTTCACATACTTCTGGTAGCGGTAGAAAGTAGTTTCAAGGACTCCGGAAATGAGCATCCATGCTCGCATGCACACATCAATCCCTTCCACCGTCACCACCATCCTCCCATGGAAGTCATGATGAACAGATTTGTGAATGTCAGTGTTCATGTGGGCTTTGAACTTGAAAGTGGAACTGTGGTACATGCATTTGCGGACAACTCGAATGCTCTCTCTTGAAAAGGGTTGATTCATGGGAAAACTCATTTTGCGTTTAGCCTTGTTTTTTCCACACAAGATTAAAAACTTTTATAAAAAAAAGGCCATCGTATTTAATTCAAGCCAAACCGTAGAAGCGTGTTGATTTTTATGTGCAAGCCTTGCCAAAAAAATTAGTACAAGCTGAAGACCTTAGAAAGGGTTGAGATTCATGGGAAAATTAACTTTGGGCCCTACCCTTTGTTATCCACACTACATTTAAAACTTTTATAAAAAAAATGCCACTGTATTTAATTCAAACCAAACTGTAGAAGCACGTTGATTTTTACTTGTAAGCCTTGCCAAAAAAATTAGTATAAGTTGGTAGTATATTCTTCAAAAATTGAAGGTGGTAGATCTTATGGGTCTCTACAGTCTCCATGGTCATTGAAAAAGTCTAGAAGGATGTTTTTTTGTCCAATGTCAGTTGGTCAAACAATCCTTCTACTTTGTAATGTAGAGGTGGAACTATTTACCTATTAGTCTAATCTCTTTCAAATATTAGGAGGTTTGATATTGTAGTTTGTATACCACTGAATGTTTTCACATTTTTAAAAGTCAATTATCCACAAATGTGCAAAACAAAATAATTTCCATTGATTGTAGAAGGTGATTCAATGTTGAATGGCAATTGATTCATTCAGCATTCCAAAATTAAGGGATGAAAGTATGCTTTCTAGGAACTTGATATTTACACAATTATTAGGGCCAGATTTTAGGGTACAAGTCATGTTGTATTCATATAGAATTACTAATTTATTATGCTTTTGTTACACAAAAAAATTCAATGTCTTTCAATTATGATGCTTCAGGTATGAAGATAGAAGTGCAGGTATGAATTTAAAATGGCGGTTCTAAGTATAAAACGTCTATACTCCTATTGTGACATTAATACTCTCTACCAAAATGGAAGACTTTGAATTTTTTCAGGCCATATGAGGGTTTCTATTACCTTATATTGTAGACGATTGGGTTGTTTTTTCACATAACTTAAAATAGTGTACAATTTCATCATCTAAAAACTTAAAAATTCTGAGATTTTTGGCTAATACCAAACCGAGTATCAGTGAGCTCCAGATATTCATGGCAAGTACTAGGGTGGGTCTTACTACAACCCTGGGTACAAAGGAAAAGTATTGGACCGTGTATGATTGAGGTCTGGGTATTTAGGGAGAGTTTCTTGGTGGAGTCTTAATGGGGTCCCGGCTATTGTGCTGGTTCATTGTATCGAGCCGGTTCTTTGTATTGGTCCCGGGTATTGAGCCGGTTTTTGGTGGGTGAAGTTGGCGCTAGGAGTCTGCTGCACGTTTTGCTATGACTCTCCGCTTGTGTTCTKCTACGCGTTTTGCTGTGACTCTAAGCTTGTCGCGAGGTTCTGGAGTTCGGGTTTGCGTTTGCCTTCTCGTGTAATGGTGGAGTTTGGGTTCGTGCGGTTAAAGATTGAGTTTGCCTTCTTGTTTGCACACTTGTGTAGTTTGGATTTTAGGTTTGTTTCAATAGAACTTCGAGGGACCAGGGTTCCTTTTCTGTTGCGAGCAGAGGAGAGGTATGAACGAAAATTCTTCCCCTGCGAGCTGAGGAGAGGCACAAACAAAGGTTCTGCAATTTAGTGGAGGAGAGGGGGATCTCACGTCTACAGAGGTGAGTCCTTTCAAGGTGGCAATAGCTCAGCATTTCAGACTTGTAAGCTCCCTCCACCTCTCTAAATTCTATTTTCATTTGGGTCTGAATTGTGTTGTGACTTTTGTTGTTGCGGGTTGAGGTACGAGTAAAGGATGGCTTTGCATGTGACTTTTGTTTCTGTGCTGCTTCCTTCCTTGTGCAAACTATGGTTGGGCCATTAGGGTTTGAAGTATTGAAGTTTAGGATAGATCTATTGTATTGATTTTCATTTACTTAGTTTTGTTAACCACCTTCAAATTGGTTTTGGACAGCTCTTACATTACAAATTTGTTGTTGCGGGCATTTCAGTTCACTGTATGGTGCTGGATTGCTAGAGAAGCTCCTTCAAGCAAAACATACAGGTGAGAGTTTCTTTCTTGAAGTTATATTTGCAATTGATGAGTTTCTTCTAAATCAACTTTTAGAGTTTGGCATGAACTTCAATTTTTGTTTCAGTTTTGAATTCATGTTGTTTTATAATGCTGATTCTAGGTTCTAGGAAATGAAATGTGTGCATTCCCTACATTCTTTGCAGAATATCTTGACCATTCTTTTTCAAATTGTGCACACTTTAAAGCACGGGCTTGTAGTGTTGATTGCATTCCTTTCATTGTTTAATTTTCAATGTTTGTTGCAGTGTGCTGTTGCAGGTTCTTTCCACTGAATCAGAGTTAAAACCCTAACTAGACAGTCTTCGCTAGCAACAGGTAAGAAAAGCATATGAATGTACTAAACTAACTATATAACAGATTGATCATTTAGGTCGACGTCACTTTAGGTGAAATGCACACATTAGCAGACTTTGTGAGCTCATGTAATGAAAGAAGGTGTTGATTTAGCTTGATCCGACCTAAATGATCATGTAGAACTCTTTGAATGAATCGACACCATTATAAAACACCTAAGATACCAAATTGTAATTAGACAATGCATATAAGTGTATGTATTATGAGAGATATCAGTTCAAAAATCTCCACAATAGGAGTCGATCTAAAGTGCTCTAGTGCATAAAAGGAACATGAAAAAGAATCCTCACAAATATTGGATAACGTACAAAACAAAAGATCTTGTCTTAGGTCGAGGCGACCTGAAAAAGAGATCCAATTATAGTAATGAACTAAAATCCACATTCATCAGCAACAACTCTGACCAAAATTGAATGTTAAACTTCAAAACATTAAAGACTGAGAGACATAAAATAATCACCATAACTAAGAGAAATGGTCATTTTTTATACCCAGTCGAAACGTTCAATAACTTTTGACTTCTAATGAAACAGACCTATGAATAATGTTGAACTAGGTCGACTCGACCTAACTAGTAAATCTTAATAATACAGTCCTGAATCCTACAAGATGGAGGAGCAGGTGCCAAAGCTCATGCACTTCTTCAAGAAAATGAACATCACTACCGACAAAGACGATGGAGATGACTTCAATACCAAGGGAGAATATTGGGAGCTAATAGATCCTGACGCGGTGGAGTGCTAGAGACTGAGCCTCATTCCCATGACCATTCTGTACTACTTCACCAGAAAATACATAGACAAGAACCCATATTACCCAGTCTCCTATGAAGAGAAAGTGAAGGAGGTTTTGCCCGACATTAGAATAGTGATCAAGATCCACTGTGTAACTGCCCAGGTCGGAAAAAAAGACGATGAGTAGTATCATTTTACGCTTGTCATTGACTCGGCAAAGATCCCTTTCTATATTACCCATTTCATTGAGAGTCTAGACAACACAGAGTACAGCAGCAAGATTTTGAAATTCGAGAAGAAAGTGGATGGTGGTTACTGGAAGACAAAGAAAGAAGTGCTAGTGACTGGCAAAAATCTTTGCGACAGGCTTCAACATCTCTTCGTCAATTTTGCGGTTCAAAAGGGAAAGGTAGAACTGAAGAGATCAAAAAATGTTGGGCACTTGGTGTCTTATGATCCGCCCAGTCTACTAGAAGGGCAAAGTTCTCAAGGAACCCCTAGAACTTAGTAGAGTCATGGAACGAGGAAGAGTCTTCAAGGAAGCACGCCAGTCACAAGCGGCAGAAAAAACAATCTAGCATTGACCTCCGCCATGGAGACCCCTGAGAATGATGAGAGTGAGCCAAGAAAGGTGGAGCTTAGTTTTGCATTGGCTGTGATGAATGTCCCCGCTGCACATGACCCCAAGCGAGAAGTGGATTCCAAGGAGTCGACCGAAACCTACAAAAACTATTGGGCAAATTGCAGTGATGCCTACATCTTCGTTGTGGACGAGAAGAAGAAGCTTTCCATAGACCAGCTCATTCTAGCACCTGCTGATGTAAACATCTGCAACCTCGAAGAGCGTCTTGTGTTGGACATGTTTCATTTCCTAATGCACATGCCTGACAAGACCGGCAAGCAAACCCTTTGTGTCATGCTCGTCAACGAGGCCAAGAAGCCTGGTACAGAAAACTGGGACCGGGTTAGTAGAGGCCAATTCGACATAGTGAATGGGCAGCACAGTGTGTCGGCTAGTAAAATGATGATAGAGAAGGAAGTGGATGAGGCCATCCTGAAGCATTTCCGGGAGTGGGATTGCTACATTGTATGGTCTGACAATAATGAAGTCCTCATAACGTTTTCGGCGTATTACAATCGTGTTAACCATTTTGTTGTCTTAAAACTTTCGTGGTCAACAAATATTCTTGGCGCGAGGAGTTGTTGGGTGAATATGGGTAGTCCAAAAAATCCAAAGGATGCAACCCCGGTTGGAATTCTCTCCATTGCTCGGCGCAATGCCAAGAACAAAAAAAACACTATAAAATTCAAGGTGCGTGTATTTAGGTCGACTCGACCTTCACAGTCATTTTCTGTGTAATTCACCATGAATGTGCGTATGATGGCTATTTAGGTCGCACCAACCTAATCTGGCACTAACTTAATTTTTGTATTCCTCCACTTTTCGCAAGAATTCACCAAAGCCATAAACGTCCGATTCGCCATGTTGGATGTGGTGAAATCCCAAAAAACCTCAAGGGAAAAAGACGCTCAGGAGAAGTTGAAAATAACAAACGAGATGAAGATAATCACCGCTCCTGCCTCTGTCTTCAATCTTTGAAGCGAGATTATTTTGAGTGCAGCTCACGGAGAGCTCCTTGACCCTGACACTCTCTTGAAATTCAATGAGAGACTAGGGTGGAAGTCTGAGAGTGGAAACCTGACACACAAGTTCTTCAAGTGGTTGGATAACCTCTCCTACGAGAACCTAGCGAAGCTCGCCAAGCACATTCTGCACATGGATCCCAAAATGCAGAAATTGAAGTACCCAAAGGTCACTGTGAAGATGATCTTCTCGGTGCTGGAGAGTTACTACACAGCAAAGGACTGGGTTGAGCGTCGTAAGCGCAAGTACCTGGTAGAAAGAAAGGGGCTACACCTTCTTAACCCGACACTGGGATTATTCAATTCCTTCAATGACCTCAATGTCGAGAAGTGGAGCGAGTTCAAGAGTAGTCGCTCTATTACAAGCGCCACCATAAACGTTCTTCTAAAACAACCTGCAGAGGACTACTGGAAGGACGCAAAGCAGACCAAGTTGAAGAAGAAGACTGCTGCGGACTTGTCTCCCTACGCGGCAGAATTTTTCAAGGTCTTCTTTGAGCGCAGGAGCAATTTTGTGAAGTCGCAATCTGTCGCACACTACAGAACCTACGACCTTGCAAAGGAGAAGCACCGCGACTGGACGTAAGATGCGTGGAAGGAGGATACCATTACGGACCTCCATTTCAGAGTCATTGACTTCCGTTACATGCCTGGAGTGCTGAATTAGAGGAAGTGCACGCCCATGATGCCATATTTCTACGCAATCACGAATTCCTTTCAGGAAATGAAAAAACCTACGTTGGAGGAAGTCCCAAGTTGGATGTTCAACTGTGCAGATATGGTCGAGCAGACCCAAGTCATTAGCTTCATCCAGCAAAATGACATCCTGAAGGAGTAGCACATGGACTTGGCAGATTATTGGCTTGCAAAGAACGAAAGGATGGGAGACTACTCTGCAAATAACAGCAAGGCCGTGGAAAGAGTCTACTTGAAGTGTTTGCAAGACAAGACCAAGATTGACGATCTACTTTCCAGGCCAGCCTACCGAGCACCAGAGACGGACATGTTCAATGAACCATGTCTATACAATGAGCTCCTCTACATGATTCATAATACGGAGCTTCGGATGGAGTTTTATCTGAATCTCTTGGGGAGATACAGTTTGGGGTCTCGAAGTGTGATGTCCATCTTTGCTGGCGGGGAGTTTACCTATGCAGCAATGTTAAGGACATTCAGGTCGAGTCGACCTCATCTATTGCAATCCCGTTCCTTGTTGTAGTTAGGCCACATTAGGTCGGGTCGACCTATCATGCTCAGTTTCTCGGATTATCCATTGCAGTACGCTATGATTTGCTACGATCTCTAATACAAGTTGAATTCTTCGCAGATGCTCGGATTGAAAGTCTACGTTGTTGGGGCTTTAGACGAGTCTAACAAATGGTAGCGTTGTGGAGTTGAGGAAGTCATTAGACAAGAATGACTTCCTGCCCAAAGGTTATTTCGTGGATGAGGAGCGCTTTCCAAGAAAGCCTGTAGGAGCTTCAACTCCATCCTCTTTCAGGCGCAAGAAGTCGCCGTAGGACCTCCCAAAGACTCCGTCTTCCAGGTCACGGAAGACCAAAATCGACAGTGAAGAGGCTTCTGAAGAGGACATATACTCTTACAAGGACCGGGACCAACTAGACCCTAAACCCCTTGATGTAGAGCATTTGAGCACGCCTCCTCCAAACCTCTCACAAAGTGTTTGGGGATCCTCTGCTTCCTCAGGGTAGCCCCTGGAAGTGATCCTAACAATCACTCCCACATTGAACGTGACTCCCCAGAAGAGGAGGAGGGGAGTAGTTGACGACGACGACGACTACAAGAGGCAGTTGGACAAGATGCAGGAAGACAGGAAATAAGACCGGGCTATGAATTTGAAAATGCAAGTGGAGAATAATTTGCGAATGGATGAACTGAAGAATCTTGTGAAGATTCATGTTCAGAGAACGGACAATCTGCACGAGGCAATCCTTAACCACTTGAAAGGCATGGCTCCCATTTCGTCACTTCAATCGGCTCCAAGTGTAGCTCCGTTGATGATCCAAGGTGTAGGAATGGCTTCATTGCTGGGTGGGGTGGCTAATCATCCCTCGCAAGGGTCTCCATTTTTGGTTCCCCAGGCCCCTACTCCTGCACTGTCTGATTCCACACCGTCCGCATTATTGCCTACTGCTTCAGCTCTAGTCTCCCCTACACAAGCACCTGTACCATCTACTCCGACCCCGACGTCGACACCCGCCGAGGAAGAAAAGGATGAGCCTCCTCCTCTTCCATCATCTAACCCGGTCTCAAACACCCCTCCACCACCACCAGATTCTGAAGTGAAGCTATGGAGGAGGTCGGGCCTAATGCAACTGAAGCTGAAGCTGAGACATCCATGGAAGGGGATGAGAATGAAGATGATCCAGTTGGGATAGTCAACCCCTCTCCAACGTCCGTTTCCATGGTCTCATCTGCAGATGCTCCACATTCATGATCTAATATGGTTTGGGCGTTTTAGGTTGGCTCAACCTGGATTGTATTACAGCTTGTATAGGCCCTTAGAGGATGATAGGAGAACCATTATCATGGATTTTGTAGATCTCCATGTGGAAAGAACCACGGAGTTCTTTATTTTGAGTCTTGAAATTCAATTTTGTATCATGAAAACTCATTTTTCGAGAAATTAATACACGGCCTTCTTACTTTTTCCCTATTATCTTTCCAATTGCAGGCGCTATGGATGCCATGAATGGGTCCACACCTCTTCAGTCGCCAACTGCAAGGCATACTATTCCAAGTCCAGATCCTCATTTGTCAAAGGGAAAACAACCTTGTGTGAGCAAAGATAATATCGCCAATCCAAATGATATTGTCCGCTTGGCAGAACCTACACCTGCTGATACAATCATTCCGGATGTTACGCTGCTGAAGGTGGAGATTCCTCTTGCGACAACTGAGGGTGATTCGCAGACAAAATCAACAAAATTAGGAAAGGTATGTGTCTTTTCTTCAAACTTGGGGGATCGGCAACTTCTTACTTCTTTCATGCTTGCTTTTTGAGCTTTGTCTAAGGTTTGATTTGTAATGCTTTGGGAGGAGTCAATTAAGACAGCAGGATAGTAACTAGCTTCGCGTTTCTCCGTTTGATAGCAAGGATCAGCCCCTCCTTGTCATCGTGGAGGAACGTCAAAGGATCTTCCGGTCGCAGTGAGGTCATGGTTGGCGGATAGGTGGCTCCACGTCGTCCTAGATCTCAATGGGATTTTATATGTCACCGATGATGCTAAGTGTAAAAGATGGTTTAAACACGTTGATGATGCTAAGTAGCCGCATTGTGCTACCATCCCCGCGGTTGTGGGGCCAAAGTTAGTTTTTGCTCGTTCCAATTGTGTGGAATTCGTGCGTCAGCTAGGAATGTTTGCTAACGTCTTGGTGTGGAGCTCGATGAAACTCTCCACCGCTGAAGAAATATGCCTTTACCTTTTCGAAGGCATAAAATTCCTCGATTTTGTATACGGGCAAAATTCCTGCACGATGTTGAAGTGCAGGGAAAATTCAGACTATCTCGCCACATTCAAAGAGCCTGGAACGACCAAGGAACTCTTACTAAAAGACCTCAGTCATTTGTTCAATGTCCAGCGAGGAAAATTCACATTTGCAAATATCGTCATAGTGGATGACAGTCTGATCAAGCACATTCTAAACCAGTCTGAAAATGTAGTGCTTCCAGACACATGGACCAACTAGGGAAATGGTTCAAAGGACACGTTTTTCCTTGACATCCTTCTTCCGTGGTTCTAGCGTCTTCATCTCGCTTGCGACAAGGGCCTCAAATCATTCCGCGAAAATAGCTCGAGGAAGATGGGGCGCCGAATGCTATGCAATGAGCAAAACCAACGAGAATATAACAGACTCATGGAGATAGTTAGACTCTCAAAGAGCTTGAGACAAGGTCT
The DNA here is from genome assembly GCA_006891605.1 of Pleurozium schreberi. Classification (NCBI taxonomy): domain Eukaryota; kingdom Viridiplantae; phylum Streptophyta; class Bryopsida; order Hypnales; family Hylocomiaceae; genus Pleurozium; species Pleurozium schreberi. The sequence goes on along the minus strand of VACF01001881.1, from coordinate 39,851 downwards.
CCATTGTTGGGATGCGGTTCAGGAGGTCTTCAGGTGCTTTGCACGGTAGTTGTTAGCTCTATGAGTATGCTGGTATTTTAGTTCGGGGCGAACTAAACTATAAATAGGCTTTGGGTTGTGTTTTCCATCAAATTGTACAGATTATCTTTGAAATATATAGTTGAGAAAGATTTTTCACTACAAATTTGTGCTCCCATGTAATTTGGCTACACTTCTGCTATCTTTGTTGTATCGTTGTCAATTTTGACTTCTTTGTTCATGATTTTGTTGGCATCCTATAATTGCCTTTTGGTCTTAGTGTTTCCTTTGTCTGCCAACTATTTGCAGAATATTGTTGCAAATGCTAATGCGGTCCAATCATCCGGCCTTCCTTGTTCAACATTGGCTGATTCCTCTCTCGAATACAGCTAGAATGCAATCTTGAAGACAAGAAACTTCCTTTGCTCGGCAGCAACGGCAAACTCTACGATGGACTTCTCTCTGGTGCCCATGGACGAGGACATCATGGACAGTCTGCCAAGTCAGGCTCCCTGCCTGCCAAAATCCTGCTCTCCCTTGCCAGTTCGGTCCAGGGATCCCTTCACTGCTCGAGTGTCACCTTCCGCTGCCGAGGGATTGCCACAAAGGAAGCTATGTGATGACCTTCAGCTACCTCTTTCTGTGATGCTACCAACCTCTATGGTGCCCAAGGAATCAAGTGGACAGATCATTCATGTGCGTTCTCATGGGACCTTGCATCCTCGTCCCCAAGCCCGATCCCTGGGGGTACAAAGGGCGAAGACACACGATGGAGTTTCCCACAGCCAAAGCACTCATCCTAGTTTTGATGCATGGGATTGGAAGTTTTTAAAAATGCAAAGGCTCCAATGTCTACGGGAGTATAAGAAAATTGATAATGGATATAGTTGCAGGCCAGAGATTTTGAAGGCAATGGAGATGCTTAATAGTCAATCACACATGTAGTAGTTGTCTATATTGTACATTGGAAGAACATTCCAAATATATGATTGCATTGTGCAGACGTTATATAGTACACATTGCATGAGTGAATGACACTCACTACAGTTTTATACACACTCATGACAATTTTTGCAAATAAAAAAAAATATGTGAACAAAATTTATGAAATGTCGAGCTCACTTTTATTACATGAGTTTTTTTGAACTATCACGGCATTGTCCAATTCATAATTCATGTTCATATGCTGTGTTTCTGATTGTATTACAGTTCATTTTAGTGGTTTTATTGTGCACTTTTGGATGAATGATGAATCTTATGACCTCCCATTTCAATGTAAAACTCTCATTTTAATGAATATAGTGTTGATTGGATGACCTTGAAGCCACTAATACGTTTGTGAGTGGAAGTACCACCTCAAAAAATGCATCCAAGTCTACAAACATTGGGCACTGACCCAACAACCCATTCCCTTTTCTTGCTATTGTACAATATTTTGGAACCACCAAAGTGGTAGAAAAAGTTAAAAAAATGGGAGTGCTATATGTAGGCCAAGCCCGATCACCCACCAAACTCATGTCCAATGGTCACTTGCGCAAACAAAGGTGTAAGGCATAGGGCGTGGACTTGGCAAAGAAAACCAAGGGACCAAGGCAAGTTTTATAGTCCCCGTTCCTCTCACATCTCTGCCCTAGGTCAATTTGTCCCCGCCATAGCTCAGCTTGTCCCTGCCCAGTCACCCCTACACACGCGTCTCCGCCTTGGCTCGACCAAATCTCTGCCCAGTAAACCGTTGTCGTGATGTGGGCCATCTAGTTATTGAATTTAGGCATTTTGTTCTCTTTTAAGTTGAATCTAAGCTTTGAGAGAGGACTAGGTGGTCAAGTGGGTAGCTTCTTTGTGAATTTAGTTGCTTTTAGGATTTAGTCTCGTTAAGACGTTAGGTCCTGAGGGTGGCTAGTCTCGTAGGGAGGTTAGGGTTTTGAAGGCGGCTAGGGTTTGTAGGAGGGTATTTAAAGGCTGGGCTTCCACCTTTGGGGTTCTTTTCTTGAGCTTTCTTTGGCTCTCTCTTGTACTCTGTTGGAGGGTTTTCCAACTTGGAACTTGAAAACACCTTTTCTTGGATATGATTGTCTTTTGGTTCTGTAGATGGTTTGGAGTGTTCATTTTGCAAAGGTTGGGTTTTTATTTCCTTCAAATTGTTGAGAAGGCTATTCTTTTGAGTTGACAGGATGCAATAGGCAAACCTGAGTGGGTTTTGGGTGCTATTGTAACTGACACAATTTGAAGTTGAGGTTTGATTTGTGGTTAGATTATAGAAGCCAATTTCTTTTGGATTTCTTGTTGATTTAGGTGTGAGGATAGGTTTCTTTTAGAGACTTTCTTTCTCTTTTCTTTCTCCTTTCTTTCTCAAACACTTACTACAGCTAGGAACCTCATGTTTTTCCGGATAGACCGCAACTCTTACAACACCGTGCACAAACCTTCCCGCCCAGTTGTCCGCATCCGTGCCCTGTTGCAAATACGTCCCCGCCCTGTTGGTTTATGTCTGCATTCCAACAGGGGAATTCTAAACCCTATATAAGGCTGTCTCCGCCTCATTTGTCCCCGCCCTGCATATTTCAAATCCTCCACTTATTCACTAAGCTGGTCGTTGGCGTTGTGCAGGGTGGTTTTCATTCTTACGTTCAGTTTTTGCCTGATTCTTCCACAATGGCAACACCACCGGGAACCAACAAAGAAGAATGAGTCTGGATTCAACAAAGGCACGGAAACAAACATCGGTAGAGATTACACATACTTCGAAACCCTTGCAAACTTGCATTTAGGGGTTGGAATGAAGTTCCTGACCCGTGGAGTTTTGAGACTTGCACCAATTACATCAAATGGTGCTACATTAACAAGTCCTCCCGTGAAGAACGACACATCTTGCATCGCCAGTTCCATAAAGCCAATTTGAAATATTGCATTGATGAGGCCTTCAAACAACCATGCATTGAAGTATATTAGGTGTTATATGACGTGTTTTGTATAAAAATGAATGAAATCCACATTTTCATTGCACAAGGTGTGCATGCGGAAGTGAGATTGAACAAGCGGGTGGATTGGTCCACTTTGAAGGGCACGCCATTTGGTAACAAAATACCAACACCAGCAAATGGAATAATTGCAAGGGAGGTTATGAGGTATCCCAAAGGAGGGTTGGACAAGATCAACACTCGTATTGAGCCGCCCAACACATATGACACTCCAGATTCTTCTACGGACGACGACTTTGATGGAGCTCATACTCTAGTGGTACTAACCCATAGAGGACAACAACGTGTACAAAAGCGGAAGGCTCAACGTGCACTTCTTAGAGAACTTCCGGAGCAGGATGCTCATGTGCAGTTCCATGGCCTTGATAAACCAATGGCTGGAGTTGTTGAGGCGCAGTTCAAAAAACCTGATGAACCAACTATTGGAGTTGTTGATGTCATGGCTGCTGCAGACATCATACAAAGCTTGAGGGTGTTATTACAAGACAAAGACGGTGAATTGCATTCTCTGAATGAAGATGTGTACAAGTTTAGGGAAGAAATCACGCGCAAGGACAAAAAAATGCTCAGCAAGCATGTAACATAGAGGAGCTTTGGCAAGCTCTACAAGCAGCACAAATAATGAACAAAGGTCAGAATCCACGAGGACATGCACAAGTACCTCCTTGCAATTCTCAGATTTCGGTACAAAATGTTCATGGTATTCCTGCCATGTCTAGAGAAGAGGATTCATTGTCCTTTGGCGGTTTACTTGCCACTGCCAACGTACTAATACAATCTGAAGTTTGGAGCATGGTTATTGTCGTACACGCAATCTAAGCCCAAGTATCCTCACAGCACCCAAATGTTGGAAGATGACACGAAATATCATCTCAAGAGATCCTAGTATGCTGTTGTAAGCTCAGATTATTTAGATTAACTCTCTTACCCCTCTTCTCATCACTTCTCATTGTTTTCCAAATTTATATCTATCCGGAATTCAATCTGGAATTGTCCTTTTCCGGTTTCCGATTACGTCCTCTCTCATTAAACTGGTTTTTAATACCTCTATTTTACCATCAGAGGGTCCGCCTTTGGTTGTATAAAAGGGTAGAGACTCACCACTAGTTTTCCTCACACTCTCTCTTCACTAAAACACAAACACCCATAGAATAATATGTTGCAATAAAATTAATCCGGAAACACTTTCACAACTATCCAGATGGCCTATCCGGAAAGTAGGTCACTCAGAGCCATTTCCATCATTCCTCACTATAACGACAAATCAGGAGATACTTGGAATCCGACTTGAGATTGCTCTCTAGAAGTTAGACTAATCTTGTGGTTGGCAGACCTTCCGATGTGTGGGGATTTTTGCTGGCAGTAGTTTATCTCCGCACAAAATCAACTAGATTCTACAACTGCACCCACACCACTTCTTTTACCGGATTACAGTTCCGATCATCCAAAGGCACCACGCACAAGACCTCTTTCATGAACCTATCACCTTGGTACGAACGTTCACAAACAGCTTGACCCACTTTCTCCAATGTCCGGATTCCCTTTCTTCTCACTTCACCCTTATCCGCCCATACTCAAGCAAACAAACTAGTCAACAACTCTCACAATTGACGTCAAAAACCAGCATGCTCATTGATGGTTTCAGATTAAAAAGATGGAAGTGCAAAATAGATGATTGAACAATCTAGGATGGAATGGAAGGGCAAAAACCTGCCCACTCTTGAAAAATCAAAACAAAAAGCAAAAAGCAAAAAAGCAACCACCCAGAAACTTAAGCAGTTAATCAGATGACCCTCCAAGATTCCCGTATAATATCAAAACTACCAATCCTAAAATAAGAATTCGGATCCAGGCCAAAGCTCAGAAACCCATTCCAGATCTGAAAATCAAACACCAACCAACTGAAAAAAACGCCCTAACTACTGTCCCTTCTTTGGCTTCTTGGAAGCGCTATCGCCAAATAGGGCTAGATGCGTGACTGAGAGCTTCACTGGAGTCGTTTTCGAGGTTGAAACCGGAATTGTCTTTGTGGVTGCTCGGGTCTGAATCTTCCGGGTTTTTGGTGGAGGGGAGTCATCATCAATCTCTTTGTCATCTTCAAATTCGTCCCCCACTGAATTCTCGATGATTCGGGTCCCATCTTCCTCTTCTCCCTTGTCAAAATCTGAAATCCGTACTGGAAGCTTCAAACTCTCCCGTATTGGAAAATCCTGCTACATATAATCGAATTTCTTTGGATGGTCTTTAGCCAAATTCAAGGTTGCCAGTCGATTCAAGAGATCAGCCTTAGTAGGCTACTTTGGTTCCTTAAATCCGCCACCCGGAGTTGTATTGGTAGCCGGAAACTTTGGTGGAAGGGAACTTCTGGGAGTAGTTGGAATACTCTTCCCTTTCAACCTCCTTTCCAGTTCAGCGCTTGCCCTTATACTCGTTTGGGCTGGGATTGTTTCTCTTGTAGTCTTCTCCACCTCAATCAAAATGTCCCTAAATCCTTTTGGCTGTTTTTTTGTTTGATTTGGTGGAGTCTGCTTACTCAAAATCTCCTTGCCCTGGTTTGTATTGACATCTAGCACATCCTAAAAATCGGAGAAGTCCATCGATCGATCCGGATCGATCTGCTCCAACAATTGCTGCATCTATGCTAAAACGGCTTCCATCCAGGCTAAAAAATCAACCAAGATGGTTACCACCTTGGATCTGATCACTGGGGCTTCCTTGGCTATTTGGGCATTGAAGAGGGCAGCCCTGTTGATGACCTCTGCTAGTTCCGCCACCAGTCTTGACAACCCCTTGACTAGGTGTAGCACCTCCTTCTCCTTTCGCCTTGATGTTGATAGCTCTCCTTCCAACTAGTTTACCCGGGTTTGGATGTCATTCTTTTCTTTTCATAGGCACTCAATCTCTCCGTCCTTCTCCCACACTGTCTTTGGGCCTGGCCTCTTCTGGATTGCTTCTAAAACCTTATCCGTATCACAATCCAGCTCTTTGGTAACCTACACCAATATCTCAGTATAGGTACTGATATATGTCTTGGCCCGTTCCACCCAATGGATTCCAGATTCATAAAACTTGTCCAGATGGGATACAAGTGGAGGTCTTTTGGAAAGATCTTCCGGACTACTTTCCGACAACCGTTCCCCAAAAGCTGGGTTAGTAGACTTCCACTTCTTTTTCTCCCTTTTGTCAATTAGGGTCTCCATTCATTCGAGCTCCTCCTTGTTCATTCCATGCTGCTCTTTTTCTACCTCACCTTGAAGTCCATACTTCAGAATGGCGCATCCGATTTCGTATTCGAGRAGCTCTCTTTCCTTTAAAACCTCGTGTTGGTGATGCATGTGGAAGAGGTAGGGGCTATTAGGACTATGATTGGTTTTTCCTACGTTATCCGTCAACTTGCTTACCAGGCCCGCTATGACTTTCTCCCGGTGCATCACCCTGACCACTATTGCACCAAAAATGGTGTTGGCCACTGTAATCATGATTTAGGTTGGCTTGTCCGGATACACGATTTCAATTAGAAATTGTAGTATCCATCTATGCCTCTTGCTTGCGCAGTCCGCGATAGCAACTCCCTCTTTGGCATAAGCCAGATTCACAAATTTTCCAACTGAAAATTTATCCGCCCGAGAAGCAAGTCCGACTTCAGATTTTAGAAATCCGTAAACTTTTGCCAAGGCCTCCGCAATCCAAGTCTCACGCCTAGCCCTCACTATCCTCTCATATTGATTTGGAGCTCTAGAAAGAAGCTCCTGAATCATTTCCTCATTCTTGAGGCTCCATGGCATCCGGATTAACTTGTAGTAGCCCATCCCCACCAAGTCCTTGTCCAACTGCTTCCAGATGTTGTCCTCCTCTGGGATGGTCAGACAGACCATCCAAGCTGTAACCGTACACCTCCGGTTACTCCTTTCCACCATGAAAATCCTAACAGAACCAGTTGGATCTGTGCAGATTCACCAACTCTACTGCTACGATTGCTAACTCACCACTCTTTCTCTCAGCTATACAGGCGCATGAAAATACTGTGAAGAAAGAGGAAAAAGAATGAAGTGGCAAGCGGCTTAAGTATCCATCGCTCTGTCAACGGTTCGCAAAGAGAGCCATTTTCCATAACAGTGACCTTGATCCGTAGGTCGGATTTAGAGGTCGAAGGTATCTGCAAGCCGGGTTTTTCCAGATTTCCGGATCCAATTTGAATCCGTTTTATGGGAATTCTGTGATACCTGTCCAGAAAGTGGCTAAGCCCATATTTATATCTGCATAGCCCTTCTTCCAAGTTCCTTACCAAAAAAATTGAAAAATCTAACCCTATGTATATTTTACTTTATCCTAACTCTATCCGTATGCGGAATATGCACTTCGACAATTATAGTCAACAACTATGAGCTGAACGACTTGCGAGCCAAGAAACAAAAATTACAAAGTTGTTTGCATGCCTTAGTGGAGCAGTATTACCAATGAAAGTTGGCATGTGTGTTCACCGTCGACAGAACCCAACAACTGGATGTAGAGTTCAAGAAAATGGACCATTGTTACAGTCAACACAATCAAGAAAGGGTGTTTGGCTTGACTTTTTGGACTCTTGTGGATGATCTTCTCAATCCTAACATGGCAACCATCAAGCTTGATGTCGTGAAATCAAACATTGATCGGTTCCAACACAATGGAGATTACAAAAATCAGCTTGGGTTAAAGGTAGACTACCAAGGAAAGTCCTTGTGGGAGTGGACAAATTCTTCAAGTTTTGTGCAAAACGGGTTCATATGCCCCACTAGTATGAATTCATTTGGCCCTGGAGGTGGAATGCACTTGGGCACGTGCAACCACTTGTACCACTTATTTTGCCTCATTAGTCGCATAATTGTCCATCGTCGTTGCGCATTGTGTAAAGCTCCATTGTACAAGCTCTTGTACGAGTTGTTTGGCTTAGTTCCATATATGCCACCACATTGAGAATTCAATGCCACGAATGCCCTCGATCACTCTAAAATGTGGTGAACAGACTTTGTGTGGAGCTGGAAATTGCAATTGACGTCGTTGGAGAAGACACAGGTCGCTGCTGAATGTGGTTGGGACTTGGGAGACTGACCCAGATCAAATTCTCTAAGTCTACCACCACTTGCTTCCAATAAAAGACAAGCATAGACAAGGACGACGGAATCTTTTATTCCAATTCTTCAATAGACATTAGGACAAGGTCAGAAAGAAGTTTCAATTTGGACCTATCCTAAGAGATGGTTGTGGGAGGTTGATGGAGTCCATGTCACAGATGACAACAAAGTTTGTATTGGGGAAGATCCTAACATGCCAAACCTCTCGGAGCTTGCTCAATTATCAGAATCTGAGTGGGGAGAAACGATTAGAAATGAAGGGCTAGATTTCTTACTTGAACAGCATAGCTAGGATACACGCTAAGCTCTAGAAAGCCTCAAGCAATCGCAAATAATGAGGGCCGTTTTGGAAGAAGACGGACCAACGAGAAGAACTTGGTTTGTGATTATTAAAATTTCTATGTGAGGAATATTTTAAAAAAAAATTAGGAAATGTAGTGTCATAAAAAAACGGAAGTAAACATCATTTTTTTTTAAATTAATAGAATAGTAGGGATGGAAAATATATATTCTTGGACATTCCTACGCATTATTTAACACAAAACACATTTCTTAGACATCCCTAATCATTACTTTGCACAAAGTCGTTCCAACAAAAATAAAATTCAAATTTGGATTTTGAGGAGGTCCATGAATTAAAAATTTAATTTGGTGCTATCAATTATTCAATTTCAAAAGAAATGCATTTATGAATTAAAATTTTTTTTGGTAGTATTCAATTTGGTTAATTTTGGATTTGGGTGATTGCAAGAAAGACCGGTCCTACTTTGCGTCACACTAGCAATGACAAAGTTGTCGCGTGCTATAACTTTTGGAGCATGAACCCAATCAACTTGAAATCTTTATTGGAGATGTCTAACTTGATAGTAATTAGATCCCTTATTTTTCAGAAATTTTGAAAAATCATTTTATATTTAATTTTTGATTAAGCTAACTTGTCACACTTTGCGGTTTAGGGTTTTTTAGTACTGGGGAGTATCCAAAATTAATGATCTAGAGACAAAATTTCTATGGTCTATTCCCACACTAGGCATGCATGTATCTACCAAAGGCAATTTAAAAAAACAATATTTTATTTCCTCTACATAGGGCTCCGTTGCGTGTGCACTTCTGAACAAACAAGATGGTTTTAAGATCACTCTTTTAGAGAAATCTCTTCACTGTGAAGTCTTTCCAAATTGACAATTTTATGTTTTTAAAAAAAATTATTTTCCCTATTTTTAAAAATTAAAACATCAAAGTACCAATTTTCATGAGAATTTTTACTTTTCTAGTTCTCCTACTTAGAGAATTTTTCTATACTTTTCCTTCCTACGGTACCTTCTTCTTGAAGGAATATGCATTAAACATGTTTTTCTAATTTTTTTCTAATTTTTTTTTCTAATTATACAGTACTACTGAAAAATCATGAGTATTGTTCAAAAAGCTATAAAAACCGGTCGCTCTTTCTTGCAATGACCCCTTTGAGTACTCCTTCTATTTCACTATTTGTATAAATTTGAGACAATTTTAAATCAACCAAAATCCAAATATAAATGGAGAGGTATTTGATTTCAATTCCTAAATTCAAACATAATTAGACTATTGTTATTGAAATGAAGCATTGAACGTTTGAACTCAAACCAAAAAACAAGTAACTTGAAATTGATAACAATCCCTAAATCCTTGCAATAGTTTTATCCTCCAATTACAAAAGATATAACTTGTAATTGATAATTACAAATATTGACCCCTGAACTAGAATTGAAGAAGTGAAGATTTTCCTTTCTATATTTCAATTGAATACCTAGCCGGCCAACCCTTGTAGCCTTTGATTACAGAAGTAGACCCTGCAAGGCTGCAACTTGAAACCCCAAGAACTATATCCTATATTTCATAGGAATTCCCTAGACCTGTAGCTTCTACCTAATACTTACAAAAATAAATCCTTTAATCATAACCGAATATAAAATAACTTGTATCTGCTTTGAATTCTTAATTGGTCAATCCTTGTATCTTCCATGAACAGAAATTAAACCTTGAAGTAGAACCCCAAAGTTTTAACTTGTATTTCAAGGGATTTCCAAACCTTTATAACACTTACTTCAACTTCAAGCTGTTGAAGTACAAGCACATAACATTTAACTTGAATATGATTTGAATTTTAAATACTTGGAGCAACAATTTACCAACACCATAAAGCCTTCAACTATAACTAAACAAAACATAACTTCTATTTGATTTCAAATCAAAACCCTTAAAGCATCCAATAACAAGACTCTAAAGCCTTGAACTTGCTTCAAAAACACTAGAACTTGCATTTTGTTTCTTTTTCAAATCTTTGTAGCCTCTATTTCCAAAAATTAATCCTAGAGCTTCATTTGAATACATTGTAATATGTGAATTCCAATTTCCAAACCCTTGTAGCCCCCATTACTAAAAAAAAAACCATTCAATTGAAACTCTATAAAATATAAGACATATTAGATTTGTTTTTGAACTCTAGATCCTTTTAGTTTCTATTTGGAGAATTCAAAAATGCATCCTTCAACTTCAATTTTAAAAAATGTGTACCTTGTCTTTTGTAATAAATCCAAAAACTTCTAGCATCTAATTTCAATTCTTTTTCTTGGAGTATGCAAGTTAGTTTTTGTTTTTTGAAATCTCCTTTCTTTTGGAGTGGGTCCTAGCTGTCAAGTGCTTGGGGAAGGTAAGGAGAATTCCGGCCCCAAGAAAGGAGCGACATACTCCCATACATTGTCCTTGAACTCAAGAAGTGGTTGGATCTCTTAATGCAGCCATTGGCTTGAAGATATTCTCAGAGCTCAAATGAAGGGCTAATTGCATTAATGGGTTCTCCTTTTCCATGGAACCAAAAGAGAAATCCCATGCCAAATTCAAATGTTGAAGCAAAATTTCAGTCGCCTTTGTTGTCTTGCTCAACGTCCACCCTCTCATCAGTTGTCCGCGCCTTAACTAGTTGTTCGCGCCCTGACCTGTACATATGCGTGGAAACTTATCCAAGTGATAGTACTGAACTCCCTCCAAGCCAAATTTGAACTCTTTCCAAGCCAAATTTGAACTCAAGCTTGAATATGCAAACTCACAAACTTAATATCTGAACTAATACTACCCTAAGCCCTAAATCCTAAATCCTAAACCCAAACCCTTCTAGGATCCCATCGCACAATTAAAATTTTCTACTTGAATGATTGGATTCAAAATAACTTGACTACTATTTCATTTCGATTCCAAACCGCTTTGGTATGCCCATTCCAAATAAATACCGTTGAACTTGAATTCCAAAATAAATTAAGTTGTATTTCATTTCAATACCCAACCCTTCTAGGATCCCATTGTGGAAATAAAATTTTTAACTAGAATGATTGAATATGTGAATTCTAATAAAACTTGACCACTATTTCATTTCAATCCCAAACCGCTTTGGTATCCCCATTCTAAGAAAATATAGTTGAACTTGAATTCCAAAATAAATTAACCAGTATTTCATTTCAATACCAAACCCTTTTGATATCTCCATTACAAGAACATAGGGTTGAAGTTTTGAAGACCCAAACCTTTCTAGCCGCTTTGTCCAAAAACAAACCCATCAAGTATATTTCATTGCAATATAATTTGTATTTGATTTCAATCCAAACCCTTGTAGCTATTTATCTCAAAATTAAAGCCTTGAACAAAAAAATTAAAAAAAATATAAGTTGGTTATAATTTGATTTGTAAACTCCGACTCCTAAATCCCAAATAGGTTATATTTAGAAGAATAAAAAAAGAATCCTTGAACTCAAATTTGCACAAACTCATACCTTCTCTTTCATTAGGACTCCAAATCCTTTGGGATTCTCCTCACACAAATTTTGTCCTACTTGTTTGGAAGTTCAGTTTCATTTTCTAAACTTTTTTTTATGGGTGAGTCCTAGTTCTCAAGTGCTTGATGAAGGTAAAAAGGAGAAGTCCCACCCTAGAAAGGGAGCGACATGCTTCCATTTATTGTCTTTGAACTCAAGTGTTGGTTGGACCTTTCAATGCAACCATTGACTTAAAATATTCCCTGAACTCAAATGAAAGGTTGGTTGCATTAACAGGTTCCTCCTCTCCGTGGAAAAGAAAAATCCCATGACCACGCAAATTTGACTTCCTTCCATACTTTGGCTGAGGAGTGGAACGTCCGCACCTTGACGTCCATGCCTTGACAAGAAGTCCACGCCCTGATGGGAAGTCCACGACCCCCCGTCCGCGCCTTGACGGGAAGTCCACGGACACCCATCCGCGCCCTAACGGGAAGTCTACGCCCCCACATCCGCGCCCCCTTCACGTCCTTGACTGTAGACGTCATCTACCAAACCCACCTTAGCTCAGCTCATCCCCGCCCTTGGACAATAGGTCTGCGACCCCGCACTCCCAAGGTATAAAAGCAACCCTACTGTTGTGACTCCCCTACATTTTTCATCTTGGCCTCATCATCTTGGACTTCAATTTACTTTGAGCTCCTTGTGAGTCTACATGGGTGGCAAATGGCCCTCGTTTGCTACTGAGATGATGCAAAAATCAGTTCAAGCAGTGGATTGGCACTAATTATTACTTTGTCCTCTTCATTTGGTGTAACACATTTGCATTTGTCGTAAACGCAATGGAAAGTCAACAAAAGCAAACAAAAGAATGGCAACCGTGGTATAATTTCTTTGAGAATAAGAGTAAAGAGAGCTGTGTTTTTTGCAATGCGACATTCAGCAATGCGAGCGCGCTTTTTCTCACTTTGGATATGGCGCAAAGTCCGTGAGGTCTATTTGTCGTAGTGCGCTACTACTTGTGAGCCACAGATTTGCAAATTGTGCAAACTTTGTCCCGCAATAATTGAGTCCCGAGGACATGTACAAAGGAGAATCGGTTCCAAGTGGTCCATCAAGAGCAATTCCAGTCGCAAGTTCAAGCCAATCCATGCAATGCAAAGTGATGGAAGGGGGTCCTGGTAGAAACTAGGCTAAAGGAGCTTCTAGAGTCTTGCTGCATCAAATTCCACAAGTTCTGGGACATTACTTCAACAATGCATGAGGAATGTTTTTAATGTTGTAAAGAGGAAGGAGTTGGATGACAAGTGGGCATCGTTTTTTTATGAGGCGAATGTGCCATTTAATGTGGCAAAGAATCCAGCCTTCATTGAGGCTGTGAAGGCAATCTCAATGGCAAGGTTCAAATACAGTCCACCTTCTTATCATCAACTCAGGACTAAGTTGATTGAATCCAAGAGGTTGCAAATCGAGAAGCAAATCGAAACCAAAGTTGGTTTGGCATTGAAGCATTACGGGGTGACAATATGCACTGATGGAAGGGATGACGTGAACCGAAGGCCCCTAATGAATGTGATGATATCGTGCCCTACCAGTGATGTATTTTTGGGAGCCATTGACACTACTAGACAAAGGAATTCAATGCGCTACATAGTAGACCTGATGAAAGTATTCATTGAGAAAGTGGATTCAAAACTCGTCACGTAGGTTTGTACGGAAAATGCCACTAGAAGAAAACTATGATTAACTTGTCAAAAAATGCATTGAACTTGTCAAAATTGCGTTGTACTTGACAGAAACTAGGTTTTACTCAACATAAAAATGTGGGCTAGATTTTGTTGAGTTCTCCCTTCATAACACAAAATTCTGCGATTTCAGCATTTTAACACAAAATTTGAAAAGTGAAATGCAGAATTTTGTGTTAGAATGAAAAACTTTGGATTACAAAGGGAGATCTCAACAAAATCTAGCCCGCACTTTTATCTTGAATAAAACGTAGTTTTTGACAAGTTCAATGTAGTTTTCTTCTGGTGTGCAGCGAATATGCTTGGGGCATTGGACGATATCGTTCGCACGTAACCGCATATTTTAAAGTAGGGCTGCATGGCACATGCTTTGGACCTCTTGTTGGAAGATTGGGCCAAAGTAGTAGAATTCAAAGATTTAATTGAGAGGGCAAAAAGATTGTGCCACTACATTTGTAACCATCACACGACCATGTCTATTTTCCGGGAATTGAGTCCAAACCTTTAGCTCGTAGTGCCAAACAACCCCCGCTTTGCTTGTAATTTCCTCATGTTGGATCGACTGCAGAAACTTCAAAGAATCCTGCGGCAGTTAAAAGACAATGTGCATGTTCAAAATTACTTTGCTGGTCTAAAAACAGACAAAATGCAAAGCAAGTAGGTATGGCTATACGTATTGTGGTGTCAACAATCAAAGATGTATGCCATATTTAACTACTTTTGGACTGTCCATAGTCCAAAAGTCACAAAATGTAGTAATCTCCCAATGCATAAGATAAGAAATACATCGAGAACTTGCCAGATATAGTAATCTTCCGATGCACAAGGCAAGGAAATACATCAGGAGCTTTCTAGATATAGGGTGCAGTTCACGCTTCTAAAGTGATGCACGGAGAGAAATTCCACAAAGTCTCTAGAATCCCCTAAATTCAGAAGTCCATGGCTATGCCTGACTTTCCATAAATGCAACGTGAGATCTCCCGATGAACATGATTGTACCATATTCATGCTACTTCCCTTAATCATTGTAGGACTCCAATTTCAGATTCTTGATTGTAATGACTGATTGATGAAAGATGCTAAACTTTAGAATTTGGAAGTTGAACAGTGTGAGACACACCTTAAATCATTCATGAAGTAGTTGATGTTCAATTAAACAAAACAAATGAGAGTCATACATTGTGAGAAAAATGCTATCTTGCAAGTTCCATACAAGCACATGCCACATTTACGAAAACAGAAACTGTGAATGACGAAGTGCACGGTAGCACTTCAAATTGAGGCCCCGTGGGGAATGATGTACTTGGAAATCCCTCGATGAAGTATTAACCTCATGAGGCAAACGTAGTCAAAATACACAGTTACCATGAATAATGCATGTCATATTTCTTCTATCAAACTTGTTTGGAAAAAGGCATTGTTTTATATTCTTTCTGCAGTAAACTAGTGTAGTTGAACATTGCAGATTTTACAGCAGTAAAGCATTAGATTCTAACTAAATATTCTAAATACAGAAAAGCCAGTCACTAAAGGTAATTCCAAAATATTCACGATTGAAATTCATATTGATAATAGTGCAGTCACCAAAATTGACTTGCAATATTATAATGATCGCTGAACGGATCGATAACAAAGATAGCATACCCAAGGTACCAAAGATTGMTCACCTACTACGAATGTCAAATGACATTCAATGGATGCCCTCAAGGACTAGCAAGAACATAGTATTCATGTCTTCAGTTTAAGATGAAGATATTCCATACCCAACTACCTTGAGAACCAATTGTAATGACTAAACTAAAAACAAATGAACAACTTCAAAAACTATCCAATGCTTGCACAGTGAAGCCAACTGAACAATGCATCCGGAGATCTCCAGATGCCAACAACAACAAGGTCTTCGTAGACAATTAGGGATCCACCACATTTGCCCTATTCAAATTTGCCAAAGCAGCCTCCCTACTTTTCCTAGGTATTGTTCTTGATTTGGGATTTACAATCCTCAACCAAGTTCTGTATACTACACAATTTGCGTAAACCCAGGTTGGGGGTGTATCCTCAACAACCCATTTGCCATACCAACAATTCCGGTACCTCAACGCCAAAGTACCTTCACTATTATCCGGTCTCTAGTACTGTAGCAAGAACTTCCCGTCATTCTCATCTCCTGGCACTCTGCATACGGTAGACAATGCTTGTCCTTGCCAAACCTCACAGATTAAAGGGTCCTCGGGTCTCAGAAGAATCCATGAGTCCGACCGTATGTTGACCCAAGGATTGAAGCTCTCTCGTGGCGCCTCATTTGCGGGCCCACAGTAAGGTTCAGGCTCTTCTTCCTCCGAAATCATGTCAATAGGATTGATCGTCCGCCCCCGGCAAAGTAAGTCATCACCCTGTACCCTCCAATTGTGCTGCGGCCAGAACCCTTCCACTAATTCTAGAGGACATTCCGGAAGAGTTTCCTTGAGCTCACGCAATACATGCTTCCGGTAATCCACGTATGGACCAAAGGCGGTTGCAAATCCCTCGCAGTTTGACATTTCATTTTGCCAATAATGAATGTACTTCTCCAATCCTACCATAATTAAACACTTATTTACGGTAGCTTTCCGTGCCACTTCAACAACCTTTTCTTGACTTCTTGATATCCAGTTTCTTTCGGAACTTCGCTGCCCCACATATGCTTGAACGGTATAGGCTTTGGGCAACCACGAGGTAGCATTGGTCAACCAACGCGGTCTTTCCTCTACAGGCATCTAGTAGTCTTTTCAGACGGGAGCCACTGTGTATCAACTGCTGATCTCTTGTACTTCATAACGGGGACTCCATCATTGTCTACATAGAACCTGAAAAGATGCATTTGCCCCAAACCAATTAATGTAGTTGCGCCACTACATAGACAACCTTTCACAAAGGATTTAAAGTCCCCAATCTCTTGTATAAACTCCGGCATGAAAGATAGTTCTTGGGACTCCATGAAAGTTAGACTTCATAAGATCAGCAAGGACAAAAGTGTTCTTGCTCTTCAAGGCCTTTGAGAGATGGCTAAAATAAGCATCGATATCCTCGTGAGTGTGTCCAACTAGAAGAAAACCAACCTGAATTTCTTTGAAGACACCTCGTGCAGTTAAATATGACAAGAATGCCATAAGGTACTGGTTCTTATTATCCATTGCGCAGTTGTCAAACTGCAGATATAATTTTTGAGGAAGGGAGAAGGCTCCACGCCGACCAATAGGTTCAATGAGCTTCAAGCTGTCCATACACCTTGATTTCCTTCTAAACAGCGCTTCAAACATTGCGTTTGCCGGCGGATAGGGGAAGAGGTTACCCGTCTCTCAAATTGGGGGACCTCCAGTCTTTGAAGAAGTCTAGCCAACAAGGAAATGGTGAAGTTCAAGTCTCCTGGCCAGCATGATGGGCCAAAATGGGCATATGCACCGTCCCCGTGACCATGAGCTACCATTCCAGTTACACCCATAGGAAGCTGACCCAACCCTTGCATGGCCTTTGTCGTCACCCGCATTCTTGGTAGAGCTGTCTTAGTTGAATCCATCTTGTCATGTATAATGCACAGTATTTCCCGAGGGTTCCTATTGGACTCCTCACGCCACAAAGCATACAAGCGACGGCAAGATGATTGAAGGTTCATATGTTTAGCTTGTTGCTTTGAGAACTCGACATACTCCGGGCTTCCTTTCAGTGATTTCAGAATAAACTCCTGTAGCTCATCACAAGTAGTGCATTTTGCAAACGAGCTTCCAATAGGCTTAACAGCAACATTGTTGAAGTGCTCCTTCTTAATTTGGGTAATAGTTGACTGGCTGACAGGGGAGAGACCATACCCTGCATTTAATTGCCAAAAACACAAAGCAAGCGTCAGCATCGGGAAATTTCCAAATAAAAGGTTACTTACAACCTGCAGGCCATCCAGATCACCTAAACAACAGAGAAAAGACTGCAAACATAATCATCTGGAGTTCTCCCGATGACAGGCTACATGGACAGGTCACACTACAAGAATTTCAGCATTTTATGACTGCATAAATGACTGTGTTTTCAGTCATTTAGGACATCTATGACTGTGTTCATATTTAAAGAGCCGTAGTCATTGTGGATGAGTCGTTTAGGACAATGACTAGGGATTTTATATCACCAACAGATTTTGGAGATGGATATACATCCATGAAGCTTAGAGAATTTTTTTTGGCAAGGTCAAGCAGTTGCCCATTTTTTGAAAAATTTGTTCGACCACTGCTGACGTGGACTTTTGCGTGAGTCATTCTGTAGTCAATCTGTAGTTGTGAAGGAGTTGAATTGACAAATGCAAGGCTGACACGTGTCCAGTCATTCTATAGTAGTGAAGGAGTTGGATTGACCAATGCAAGGCCGAGACGTGTCTAGTCATTCTTTAGTTATCTTCAATGCACGGATGACAGTTTGACATGTGTCCAGTCATTTTATTGTTGTTTGAAGGATGTGCTTCCAAGATTCTCCAGTCATTTTTAAGTGACATACATAGTCATTTTGAAGTATAAATAAGGACCTATCATTCTACACACATATGAATACATTCAAAATTTTATAGCAATACACCATATACTAAATACAATACACCACACATAATGTACAAAATACAATATACCATATAGAATATACAATACACCATACATAATGTACAAAATACAATATACAATACACCATACATAAGATACCAAATATATTAACCATACACCAAATACAATGTACCATACACAATATATGAAATATAATACATCATACAATATACACCATATTTGGCTTATGTCTTGCATGAGTGGATAAGTATATAGAGATGAAATGACAAGCCTTTTATAGACGTAGAATAGTAGTAGGCAAGACAAACGATGTGGGATATGTAAAATGCTGAAATTGTGTTACAAATAATATTTCAGACCTCATTGAGGTATAGTAGATTAATTTTTTCCAAAAAACTTTGAACTAATGAAAGTTAGGAAATCAGTTTCACTTTCATCTCCAAAAATTCATTTTACATTTTGAGCCTCAAATCAAAAGTTATAGACAAATTTGCTAAATAGTTTGAAAATGATTGCTTAAGTATAGTAGTTCACGCTTGGGCTCTACAGTCATTTATGAGTAATGTCATAGTCATTCTTGGAGGTACATGCAGTCACTTTGGCTCTACAGTCATTTATGAGTAATGTCATAGTTGAAGCACAACTAATCTACCACTAAGACGGCGTACCATAAGGCTTCAGAGGTCTACGTCACTCCTTTGATTGAATTACCTCCAAAAAACATTCAACAAAAAAATATAATTTAAATTATAAAAGTGCAAATACCTTTGTCTTGATTTCCATTTTTTTTCATTATTCCTCCGTCATATATTCAATCCAAAAAATATCTAGGAAGAATGAAAAAATATGAAATTTAAAGGGAAAAGTGCAAAAAGCCTTTACCTTAGTTTCCATTTTTTTGCATTACTCCTTTATCATGTATTCAGTTAGAAAAATATCCAAGAAGTATGAAAAAAATATGAAACTTAGAGGAAAAAAGTGAAAAAAGCCTTTGACTTTTTTCCATATTTTTTCATTATGCATTCAGCAAGAATTCTATCCAAAAATATCAAAGAAGTATACATGAAATGAACCTGAAATAAAAAGGTAAATAGGGCAAATATAGTTTTCACTGCATTCGTTGATTTAAAAAAAATTAATCCTACATRTATAATGTATGTACGTCGATAAATATGAAAGATGCATGAAAAAAATATGCAATAAAAACAAAAACCATGCTAAAGGCTTTCACTTAGTTTTTTTTCTTTCTTCCCTTCACATGCTCTTGTATCCCATAATGATTTCAATATTTAAAATATATATATATATATATATATATATATATATGTTCACCCAAAATTAAAATAAATTTCAAGTACACCTACAACCGCCCAAACCTTTCTCTGAATTTCCATTTTTTTACCTCCATCATTTATTCAGTCCAAAGAAGATGAAAGACTATTCCAAAATATGAAATTAAACAAAAAGAGAGAAAAAAATATCATGCACACAACTCCTTGCTAAACTTYCTTACAAAGGGAATTGAAGATATACGTCTAGTAATATTCTAGTCATTTATTAGAACGCACACAGTAGAGACCCAATTACTACCCAACTCGTTCACAACTGCGTCCAGTTGCATTGACATGTCATCATGTCTACGTCACTACATCGAATTCTTCACTAACTGAAAACTGCCGGATGAGCTCTCCCGGCCATCTCCCAACCTTGCCTCTCATCCACGCCACTAAAAAATGACTGCACAATGACTACTGCCTTTATCACCTTGGGCTGCCGGTGCAATTATAGAGTTGCAGTCATTTTTCAGTTGTTTAGGACACCCAGTCATACTTCAGTGGCTTGCATAGGACATGTTTTTCTTGTAGTATTACCGAAAGTAAAAAGTCCAAGTCGTATCTCTTGGTAAACACTTACATTACAAGAATTCTAAATGACGATGCTAAAGGCAATGTCTCCTTTTAATGCACCTTGATAAACAAAATAACTTGACCTACCTCATTGGCGTCAATACAAACACGGTTCCAATCGTTTCCAACAGGCATATACTTTAATGTGTCCATTTTCCCGTTTCCAACATTGCGCATCTGATGGGGCATTTGGTCTGCGGTGTTGTCAATGATTGCCTTCATTGTTCCTGTTGCTTGGATGGTTCAAAGCCTTGGGCGCTTTATCCCCTTGTTTCCGTGTGTCATCGATATCACATCGTCAATGTACTTGTTAAGGTAGTTGTGAAATGTCGACTTCGGGATTCCATGAATGATGTACCACGTAGTACCACACACCTCCACCATCTCCAGAGTTATATACTTCCGCTTCCGATTACCTGGCATACAATGTAATTGGCCGCCAACAGCGATCCCATATTTGCGGCGCTCTTCAAATGACTTCACCCAAAACTTCTTCCTCACCCTCAAGATATTCTCACGAAGAAACAGTTGGCAAAATCAACTCTCACAGCATCTCTCAAAATTGACCTTCCGTATTTTTTCATCCACAGTCTTCCGAACATAAAGAGAATCATTGTGCTGAAGACAAGTTCTACGGACAATGAAGCAATAAGGCGCCTTCTGTCTTCCTCCAAGATAAGCTAAGGGGTTCTGAACATCAGGAAACGCTGCAAAATGATCCAATGTCTCCTTCAATGATCGTCCATTAGGGAACCAGCAGCCCGATATTTGCCATCGGACATGGGCCATTACTGCGTCTTGATTACCCACAAAAAACGTCCAGCACTGTGACACCTACCTGCTTCTCACCAAGTGATGAATCTTGAAAATTATCCTCTAGCCGAAAACAATTTATCCGACCCAACGACAGAAGCAAACCCGTGGAATCCCTCAAATGAACCTCAAGCCCCATCTAGTCTTCTAGACAAATGTATGGATGTGTATCAAAGGCGGGATCCTCTAAAACTTTCAAGACACCGGCGGCTCTCCACAATACGGTCTGGTCGACAACCTCCAGCAACGTCCAAAGACCCCTCTAGCAAGGTGTAAGCCTGAAGTGCTGAGCTTCTGCAACGATTGACTGAGACCTCAAAAGAACAAATGACCAAGGCTCCAACAGGATTACCACATCCAGCCACTCACCTTGAGGTCGAGCTTCTACAACACTAGCTTCACCAACTTCACTAAATCCTTGAGCATAAAGCTTCACTACATCACTAGTTCTAAAAGGTGCACTTCAAGCAGAGGATTCTTGCGAATTATCCTCACCTTGACTACCACCTACGTACGGGGTTATAACTCCATCGATTGCTTCAGAACAAGAACCCATGATGCCGAAACCCCCTTCTCCAGAATACATTTTCGTGTATGACGTGGAAGTTGACAATCCTGCAAATTGTAACAATACATATCAGAGATAGACTGAGTACATCTTAAATGTACACTAAGGCAAGAAAAAACTACATCATGCGCATTGTTTAAGGGAATCACAAGGTTTTTAGAGAGCATTGGTTGGCGCCGACAAAGACTACAAAAAGAGAAAATCAGAAGACTTGCACAAGGAAATCTCCCCATATAGATTTCTGCCATCTAAATAGAAGACCAAAGATGTATGAGACGGTGTAGGGATCAGGAGTTCCCCGGTGGATGTGTGAGGCGCTCGCTTGATGAATTCATCGGAAGATCTCCGGATAGATGAATCCAAGGATTGCGAGAAGACCTCATCGAGGAATCATCCAAAATGAAGTCTTCAAGACTGATTATTAACTGCATCGGGAGATCTCCGGATAGGCAAATCGGATGACTGCGGAAAATCTGCAACGGGAGATCTTTTGATAGATGAATTTCAATTTTGAGAAGAGCTCGTAGGGTAACTTCATCGGGAGATCTCCGGATAGCTGAATCCAACAATTGGTGAGTGACCTCATTGGGGGATCATCCAAAATGGATTTCTCAAGCCAGCTAAGAATCTACATCGGGAGATCTCCCGATAGAACAAATCGGGGGACTGCCCAAAAGCTACAACCGGAGATCTCCGAATAGATGATTTCAAAGATATCCGTATACATACGAGGAATCATCCTGCGGTACAGTGGATTACAATATACAAGGCTCATTGTACACCCGCCCGACTACGTAAAGATTGTATATGGACGTTATATTCTACGGTGCGTACACTTCTATCGTGTGATGGTGCCAAATGCACTAACACTTAGATTAAAGGTGCACAAGACAAACAGTTTGGAAGAGCCTCAAGTCCAACAGGTTGTCTGAAGATCAGATTGCAACGAACTCACCGTAGGGCGGCCACTGGTTTCAGGGTGCAATCGTTACTTGTTAATATTATAGCATTGAGTTCCTAGGATCTTACTTCTGGATCAGCATCAGAGGGACAACGTAAGCGGATCACTCTCTAAACTAATAATTAAGGGGTTCACTGCAAATCGATGGACACCAACCCATTACAATAAAACCTTTAACCAGATGAACTGCATGATTGCCCTGGAATTGTATGTCTGCCAATCACATCATCATAATCCAATATAGAAGTAACAGAACATCTGTAAGATATCTGCATTGGAAATCAGGAAGGAGTACAAGAATCATACCTTCTTTCCGAATGAGAGATTGACACAAAGCGTACTGCGCTTTTACCAGGAGGCACTGCCCTTGCCAAAATGGACACCTTCCTCACTCATGTGCGTCCAGCGCTCCTTCACATGCGCTGAAAAGAAAGCTACAGTGAGCCATTGGGGGTATGATTGAATGGTCCCAGGAGTCAGTTGCTCTAGCTTCCCGCCACAGATGTGGGAGAGTCGTACATGCCTAACTTTTGAATTTTAGATTAAAATCCTCAGGTGCGCGCCCAACTGTCTCAGGAGAGTATCTGAAGATGCGGTCCTGTCTTTGGAATGTTGACTTAGTTCTTGGATGTCGTGCTGATTTGAATCCAAAGAGACGGAGCGTGTGGTAATTTAAAAATCCGGAGGAGGAATAGCGGTCTTCCAAATCGAATCTTTGGAGGATTTTTGAAATACAAAATTCTCCGTCAGTCACTAAAGGTATCGTTGCAGTAATTTGTTGGACTGCCACTTGGCCTTGGCTATCTGTTGAAGTATTAATCACCATCCTCAGCGTCCCAAAATGCTAATTTCAGCGAATGTCAGTCGCCTTAATATAACTTAAGATCATAACTATCAAATTAACTACTTGTCAGATGTACATTGTCAGTCCTGGTTCACGAATCTGGCATTAAAAATAATAGAGGGCCAAGGGTGTACGGTAACGATAGACATTGGGGATTTAGGGTCTAGGGTTGTGGGTTCTTTGGCAAAGGTTAAAGTGTTCAGAACTTGCACTCTCAAGGTGAAAGTCTCACCAAATTTGGTTTTAGGTAACTCGGGTGGATGGGAGGGACATCCCTATACAAGGCCCTTCCTATCCATTTTAAGACAATCATAAAATTAACGAGACTTATAATTCCCAAAAACTACTTGACAAGACAGAACCTGCTTTGGTCAAGCCATCAAATAACAGATCCTATCAAGTCATCTTCAACACTTCTTTGTAAACTTTGGCAAAGAATTATTTTGCAATAAACCAAATCTAATTGACAAGATAGAAACCTCTTAGGTTAAGCCATCAAATCAATAGAGTCCTCACGACCTCTTTCACACTTCTTAGTAAACTACTAAAAAGAAGTGTTTACAGCAAACCAAAATCTTATTGACAAGATAGACATCTCTCAAGTCAAGCTCTCAAATCAACAAAGCCATCACAACGTCTTTTATGCTTTTTAGTAAACTTTTGCAAAGAAATGTTTACAACAAACCAAATTAGATCACATCAAGATCAATGTATGGAATGATTTCAACAAATGAAGATGTCAAGTAACTTGAAACTAATTAACAACAAATCATGCTATAAACTAAATCTTGCAAAAGCAATATGATTTGGAACCCAGAAAGAGAGAGAGAAGAGGTTGCCATGAACTTGGACTGAGCTGCAAATTAGTGAATCAACTCAAGAGGCTGTGAACCTCACATGCACCCATACAATCCAACAAACACGTAGTCAGTTAGAATGCGCATGTCAGGTGTCTACAGCTCACAGTAGCGTGTTATAGCAATTACAAAAGGAAAAACACTAAGTACAGCTCAAACCTCAATTAGTAACATGGCAACCCCCTCATAGTCTCCCAAATTGCCAAGCCAAGGGTTGAAAAACCTCACACAATAACTTGGCCAACACATCATAGTCTAACAAATTGTCAAATCAAAGGCACCTGTGAAGACGCCGTATGTGATCTCCAAACACCCGTAACAACTAAATCACTTCTAAAGCCCTTGTAGAGAGCAGCGCCTAATGCAAAGTGAAGAGGATCAACAATGGTTTTGGCCAAATATTTATACTACAAGCATCCAACCATGGCCAAGCCTAGCCATGGCCAGATGTGCGTTGGTCTCCAAGCAAAATGAGGGGGAAAAAATTAGGTCAAGTCAAACGAACTTGCCCGAGAAGGTTCCCACATAGACGATTCAGTACCGCTCATGACTAATTTAAGAGCCATCATTTTTAATAGTACTCCCATGTGAAGTCCCTGACATGGATGGTTTGAATAAATCAATGGCAACCAATGGATTTAAAAAGAATAAGTCTCGTCAATAGAACTTGTACTATACTTTATGCAAGTTTAAATCATAACCCTATGATTAAAACTAGGACCAATAATTAGAAAGGCTTTTCACCTTTTCTAAAATGTAAAGTCCTTGCCATGGTTGGTTTTGAATAAAACAACAATCCATGGATTCAAAGGAACATGTCAAGTCAATTTATATCCAGACTTTTGTAGTAAAATGCCTACTATTTTACAAAGAAATTAAAAGAACTAGAAGGGTGGGTGCGAAGGACACCCAAGCCAAAATGATAAGTTTTAGCACATTACCTCCTAGTCTTTGGAAAAATTAATTTAAATAGCCTATAATTCAAGGCATGCTATTTAAAAAGAACAAGAGTCAAGAATACATGCGCCTGATAACAACTCTTTTTTTTTCTTTTCAATATTAAAAGGAACCACTTAAGTTACAACCTTTTAAATAAACCAAAATGAAAACTAGACTGAGGGTTTAGGGTTTAGGGTTTAGGGTTAGGATTGGGGGTTAGGATGTAGGATTTCAGGGATTAGGGGTTCAAGTTTGTCTGAGTGAATTCCACTTCAGTGCACAGCAAAGCAATGCCAATGTTGGTTTCTAACTTTTAATAATGACTGTGCTATGTATTGTAGATTCCATATCAAAGAATAGTAATTTTAGTGCGAAGTTGCAAATGCTGAGGGTATGGGATTAATTTCAGTGAGCTTTGTGGAATTTTAATGGAGGGTTTTATGCGCATTATGTTGAAGATGAGATGAAATAATTTTTCTACATTGGCAACCTATAAGTTCAGAGAATGTAGACATGTTATAAAACACTCTATATGGCATTGTGAACACAACATTATCAATTTCTATTGTTGGTTAAGGGTTTCCAATTCTTGAGTATCTAGGGTTTATTTCCGAGGACGATGCTTTGACTATATGGAAAGCCAAGATTTCCGGGGACACTTTTGCATGTGTTCTTGAATTGAAAAATCACAATCCAAAATTTTCAGAACCGGATTTTTGATGCTAACTAAATACTACACATCAAACCATCAAAACTATCAAACTATTAAACAATCCACCGTTGCCTCTTTGTTAGGGTTTATAGAGCATGGTTGTTCGCCCGGACAACTCGACAACTCAACGAACACGACACGTTCGACGTCAAGTAGACCTCTTCGTCCGTCTAATAGAGTCAATGTCGAGTTGACTGCCCCGTAAAAATTTTGACCCTGCCCGTTCGCCACATGTCTGCCAGTTGGCAACCACATGGCAAAAACCAGGGCGCATTCGGATGTGGGCGACCTCGGATACATGGCAACTACGGGTAGGGGCGGATGCAATAGGGGCGACCCTTCACCATTTGCACTTGCCCTTTCTCCATGCGCAGTAGCCCCTTCACCACCCGCACTTGCCCTTTGGCCATGCGCAATCGCCCCTTCACCACTCGCACTTGCCCTTTTGCCATCCGAAGTCGCCCCTACCTGTAGTCACCTTTTTTGGACCCGCGGTCGCCCTACCCGCAATCACCTTTTTTGGGCTTTCCACGTCGGATGAATATATTTGCCCGTCGGGCAGAAAATTTTCAAAATTTGGGCGACTGTGGGTGTGGGCGCCTTCGAATTTGTCGAGCATGTCTGACACTCGACATACTCGACATGCGATGTCAAACAGACAACTCGACACCAAAACCTGAAAACGCGTTTGACAGAACAACCCTGTTATAGAGTAATCTCCATGTTTTGCAAATACTAGATTTGGGTGCCTCAAGCAATATTTGTATTAGAGTTTCAGAAAAGAAATCAGTAACTGTGTTTTCGGATAATTTCCTATCCAAAAGCTTGTATACCTTACTAACCTCCAAACCATGCATGCATCACATTAGTTGATTACTATTTTGTAGATTTGTCACAGTCATCTATAATGTCATTATGTAATTACTGCACGTTATATGACCACATAATTGTATTTGATGAAATCTCCTTTCTATCATAATTATTGTCTCTATTATGATAATTATATATTTAATTGTGATTTACAAGGCAAACCTAAGTAAGTATGCCCGGAAACATCCGTGTTCAATTATCATGTAATAGCAAAATAAAAATTTTGAGGTCGATGTTCATCACTTTGTCCACCAATAGTAATTGAAGTCATATGCAAATTACATTGGTGGATATGAATTGCACTAATATTGAATCCGTAAATTGGAACGACTTTGTAATCAACTTCCACAAAGTAGGAAAGCCTTTAGAGTGAATTGGGTTATAGAGCTTCCTCGACATATGTAGTTGAACTTCTAAATGTGAACACGCCAAAAGGAAAGAACTTGTCTAAAGTGAATTGGTTCGTTAGGTCCTACCTTTAACCCATGAAAGACCTACCAATTGAAATCATTAAAAGAATTACGAATCCTTTCAGGGGTCGGAATCAACATATAGGTACAACTCTGCATGACTTCTATTAGTGCTACAGAATTGAAGCCCTCCAAAACAATCTTCTAACAACATGAACTACTTGTAGTACAAAGTGTAGGGTTCATAATATGATGAAGTGATATCTTCAGTTCAAGAAATTAAGATGTACGGATTGTAGTACCCATGATTCATCTTTTTCTCTCTTTGGAGACTAATGGTTTGGAAAATAACCCATGCATGAAAGGGTCTTGGAGTTTTCAATCCCACTTTCTCGGACCCTAAGTAAGAATTCATTTATAATGTACTAACTATATCTAGGGCTACAATCAATTATCCAAGTGCATCAATTTTCCATGATTGTTGATATTCATAACAAGTAAATAATGATTGAATTTGAAGTTCAATGTACATTTGTAGATAACAACTATGCATGTACTACCACTTAATTCAGAGTGAGTATTCAAACCCTAGCCCATATTTAAATAATGAATTGGGAGACAAAATCACAACTAACACAGAAGAGAAAAATATAGAACAGTGGAAGATAATAAAAAGCAAAGACAAAAATATAGCTGAAGGTGGGAGAAACTATAGTAAGGTACAAATATCTTTGGTGGGAAAAAAAATAAAAGTGAACTATAGATAGAATGTGGGCAACTACTCACACTCATGAAATACAAACTCCAAGGAAGAAATCAAATAAATGGAGTCCTATTTGTCCAAAATAGAAACAATGTAGATTCGTAGGAGAAGCCCAATTAATGTAGTATCATTCTATTGTAATTATTAAATGTGCGTTCGGAAAAGAACATAGGTTGAAAAAAAATATAGGTTGAAAAAAATACATATGGTGAAAAAAAAGTATAGGTTGAAAAATATATAGGTTGAAAAAAATATAGGTTGAAAAAATACATATGGTGAAAAAAATACATATGGTGCAAAAAAATATAGGTTTAAAAACACATAGGTTTAAAAAAATAAAAATGGTGAAAAAAAATATAGAGGGTGGAAAAAAATATAGCTGGAAAAAAATGAAGAGGGTTGCAAAATATAGAACAATGGAAGATTTGGCTTGCTCTACACGAGAGTTTCTCTATGGTCAGTGCCAGAATGAGCGCAAATAATCAAGGTAGAAACATGAAATATAGAATCTATAATTAATATAAATAATATCCTAGTCATAAAGTATGTACCATGTCCTCATGAATTACAGGACTAGTTCGATGTTACATTCATTTGTAATGATTTGTTTTATTTTAGAATGATTAAAAATTGGAGGATATATTTTTTTTTTCAGCGTCTATCGTGCAGGAGTGGCTTTAGTGGAAAGCCACTTTGCAAAGTCAATAACTCCTGTGCACATTTCAATTGCTTATTGAATATGTACATTCTCAGTCTACCATCATAATTATACAATTGTCCAGGTTTAGGAGAATGGATTATAATTCCACAACATGGAGTTCTAATAATTATGATGTTCATTATAATTTAGTTCTCTACTGTAAACAAGAATATCTCAGTTATTATTTAGTAATAGTTGTTTCAATGAAAGTTTTGTACAAAGCTGCTTATGAGATAATCTATACATTTGCAAAGTGATCATGTAGTAGGATGAGTCTCTTCATGTTCAGATGTGCTTACATTTATTCATGGACTGCATACAAAAAAGTATGTATTTCATCATGTTCAAATGCTTTAGACCTACCTCGCTTTCAACACATTCGAAGACATTGTCAATATTACCCCTCTCCATTTCAAAGGACTCCTAGCGACATTCGCGTCCTGTGTTACTGTTTAGCCTATTTTAATCCCTAGTCCCAAGTATCCCTTCGGAGGACAGTTGGGATTTTGGGCAGGCTTGTGTGATCTCAATTTCTGACACAATTTTTTGAACCTTTTTTTGATGATAGAAAACCACATTAGCTTTTTGAAAATATAATTTTTGTCTCAATCAATGCCAGGGGGCAAAAGTTATGCCATATTATGTATAAATTTCAGTTTGTTGGGCAGAAAAACAAAATCACAAAAATATAATTTTTTTTACTTTTCATTTTTTTCTCAAAGATTATATTTTTGTGTACTTTTGAAGCTTTGATTCATTCTATTTGGCCTAATCATGAGAAAGTTATGGACAATCTTGTTTTTCGGGCAATCTAAGCATCCTCTTGAAAAAATAACCTATAGGATTCATTTCAAAATGCAATTTTCACAATTTTTTGAAAACTTTTTTTGGACAACGTTAATTTTGCTTGCCAAAACAATCTCATTGTTGGGATTATTGTGTTTCAATCCCATCTTAGAGCTATTAACCAAATGTTTATTTTATTTTTCCAATCTTGGACCTACTTCTACTTAACAATTTTTTAATGATTGAACATCAAGTGTGTTTTTCTTGAATTTTTTACCCCCAATCCTCAACTTGAATCTTCAACACATAGAATTTTAACTTCAAGCTCACTAGAGCAAAAAAATTTGATTAGGAAGCTCCAAAGCGAAAAAATCTACTCATAGAATGTATAAAAAAGCTTGTTTTTTTCTCTTTAAACGTAGATATCTTACAAACTATGCAGTCAAAGTTTGTGAAAATTTTCACACACATTTATATACTAGTCTAGAGCAAGATCCTATGCTTAGATACGCAAAAAAATTGAAAACTTTGAAAGCTTTGCACCTTGCAAAAGAAATGGAAATTTTGAATGGATTTTGAGAGAAAAAAGGCCTTGGGACTTTAGGGGTTAAGAATGTTACACCCTACATATTTCATATTTCATACCTGAACTACAGTAGTCAATACACGTTTATATTCTGTCCCAAAATTTATAGTTTCCAAGGGGTTTAAGGCACCCTCTATGTTATTTTCCACACGCTCATTGTATAATTAGAATGATACTAGTCTACATTATTTGGGCCTGTCCTAGGAATCTACATTGTTTCTTTTTTAGAGAAATAGGACTCTTTCTATACGATTTTGTCCTTGGAGTTTGTATTTCATGTGAATATTTGCCTACATTCTATCTTTATTTCACTTTCCATGTTCTTTCCACTAGTGATATTTTCACATATTACCTCTATGGTTCCTCCTACCTTGAGCTATATTTTTTTTCCCCAATTTCTATTATCATCTACCGTTCTATATTTTGTAATCCTTTGACTTCATTTTTTTCCTCATATTTTTTTCACCTTCTATATTTTTTTTCACCATTTGTATTATTTTTTTTGCACCCTCTATATTTTTTTTCCACAATTTCTATTTTTTTCCACCAATATTTTTTTTCCACCTTCACCATTTTTTTGTATTTTTTTCACCCTCTATATTTTTTTCCACCATTTCTTTTTTCAACTTGTATTTTTTTCCACCCTCTAAATTCTTTTTAACCCTCTTTGTTTTTGTGCACCTCTATATTTTTTTCCACCCTCAATGTATTTCCTCGCCATTCGTATTTTCTTCCACCCTCTATAATAATGTTTTCCACCCTCAATGTATTTCCTCACCATTCGTATTTTCTTCCATCCTCTATAATAATGTTTTTTGTCCTTTATTATAATGTTAGGCACTACAATAGAGATTCCTAAAAATATACCTCTCTTCCTACATTCATCCCTGAACTTGGCTATGTTTATCCAATTGTACTTGATGATGATGATTGTAGGTTTTCAGTTTGGAAGTTCTTCATGATACATGAACTCATTCAAGTGCATGACAAAGGAGTCACATGTATTTGAGTCCACAAGTCCAATTTTCAATTGTTAAAGAACAAACAAGTTTCCACCGCAGTAGACCCTAAACATGTGATGTGCATGAATGTGCTTGTTGTATTATAGTTGCATGTCTTTGCATTGACTGCTACATTTGTGTATGAGTACCATTTACATGTTTCATATGCTTTTGAAATCAACATGGTTAAGCTAATTTACTACAAGTTTACAACTTTGCCATCTTTGTGTAAATTGTGAGGTTTATGTTAATGAATGTGAAATATATACTTAATATTTAACAATTACGAATTTGGGGTTTTACATATGGCATAATAATTTTGGACCTACATCATAGTACATGATAGACAATTTTATATACACGATACTAATTATAAGTACCCCCGCATACCTTTTCAAATTTAGAGTAATTAATATTTGATACATGTCATGATGTTAACTATTTGTAGAATTGAGGGTTTGGATCATTCCCTGAATCCTAAATCATTTTATATGATGGAGAAGGACCCTACCTAGAGCATGGAAATGTTTGACTGTGTAGGGGACAATCATACCCTAAACACTCATGTTCACTACCCAGAAGTTTTAAACATATTTTGCTTAGGCAAATTTCAAAATATGTACATGTCATCCATTTAGTCGAGTTATAGGAATTATTGTTTCTTTGTTCAAAGTATGTCTCTGCCATTGGCTTCTAGAATTTACATTTTCCATTTTGTTTTGAAGGGCCTATACTCCTAATTAGTTAACCAATTTCCCAACAATTAAGGACCCGAAGATGGAGAACTGGAGACTGGAATCATGGGAAAAGTAACAAAGCAAGACACAAAAATTGTGCCCATGAAGTGGGTCGTAGAAGGCAATGTTTGGGTTCTTAAAAGTAAAATAAAGCCCCACGTACTGAGCTATAAGTAGGGTACGTTGTAAACCTCTCTTGCCAAATTTGGGGATCATGAATCTCCAATCCGAATTCAGACATTGCCAAAAAGAAGTTTTGCAAAAATTAAATTTTTTTTGCATATTTACCAAAGATCATTTGGGCCCATTTAGAATAATTAGAGGGTTTACCGTCCTCCAATGAAACCAGCCCACAACAATTCCCGCAAGCGGTAATGATGACCTGCTTGCGTCAGGTAGTCAATTCGACTTGACAGCCTCAACCTGGCCATTACTGCGAGCGGTGGCACCCATACCACCGGCTCCACCTAGAAAAATCTGCGCTCCCGTTGGGCCATTGTTTCTCTCAATGACCTGCACCCGCGGGCATTTTTCATTCTTCCGGATGGCTGTAGCGTCGGAGCTCCAAACTCCATCGCCATCTGCGTTCCATCTCTTGTAGGCGCTATTTGGGCTACGTATGCGGGTGAAGACGATAACGCAAGGAAACGCAAGTACGCAAACAAGCACGAGTGAAGAGCAAGCGGGCGCTGCACAATTGGGAGTCTCTGAGATTTCAATTTCGATGGAGCGAAGTTCCACCTGATCGAACTTTGAAGCTTGCATCGCGGCAACTTGCGTGGTCATCAGGTACGATTTCAGTTTTTGATTTTGTTTCAAGCTATACGCTGCGTAAGTGTCTGCTTTGCTTCTATTACTGTTCCATGTCTTTTGAGTGAGTTCCAGCATTGATGTTAACAAGAAGATAGTAAGTAGTATGAGGAGATTGAAATGCACACTAGCAGTGCCGCTGGCTCGGAAGTTCTGCGCTGTTCGACCCTGTCTGCAGAGTGCACTCAATTTTGCGCAAAGAGTATAACGTGCTTGCATTGGAAGTTAGAAACATTTGGTAGCGGAGTTATTACTAGGAACTTAATGCATTCCAAGCTACTCAATGATCTTCAGTGATTCGCTGCGGTCTAGAAGTTGATTTTCGGAAAAGGCTAGTTAGTTCTTAGATGCAATGGAGCGCACAGGAAATGGGGTCCCGATGGTGTGTGACTAGATTGCAATTTCCTTTCGTATTGCAGGATAAGCTGAGTCCAATGCATGATTGTTTCTTTGTGTTGGATTTACTGTATTTAGAATCTAGTAAGTTTGTCATATGATTCATTTGATGCACCTGCTTACATTCATTTCAATCACTCCCAACATACATGAATGCAACGTTGTCCCCGTCTCGTCCCGTCCGTCCGGACGTCTGACGTCAATCCCGGCGTCCGTCAGGATGAAATCGACGACGATATCAACGACGGAGGATGAAAAAACCGTCGACGACGCAATTGGAGGACGGACCTGACGGGGATGCCTTGGAGAGACGTGCCTAGTGGATGGTTTCTCTGGAAGGTCTCGATTGCAAGGATGGACTGCATGGACAGACTGCATGGACGGACTCTATCGACAGTCCCGATGGATGGTTTGGGTACCGTGGCGGATGGTGTAGAGTGGACTGTCAAGATTTGCTGGATGGACTTCAGAGACGACCTCGGTCGACCGTTGATGGTAGGGTCCTTTTAGTACCATCAATCTTAGAACCGGTTTAATATTTTTAGCAAGTGTTAATTTTTGAAATTTTTGTTTTTGAATTTACACCAAAGACATGGAAAAAACCCAGGAAACTGAACGAATTTGTTTGGGCTTTTCATTTTTCCCCTTTTTATATTTTGATTGGCTTTGTATTTTTGTCCTTGCCATCTTTTAATTGGCTTTGCATTGTTTTTCATTCACACATTTTATTTGGCGTTGTATTTTCTTTCCTTCCCGTAATTTTTGGGCTCTGTATTTTTTTGCCTTTCTACATTTTATTTGGCTTTGTATTTTTTTTTCTTTCCACTTTTTTGCGGGCTTCGTATGTTTTTCCTTTTCACAATTTGGTTGTCTTTGCATGTTTTTCCTTCCCGTATTCTTTTTGGCTTCGCACAAATCTTGTAAACCGCAAATGTTTTATGTTGTAGGGGTTTTAACCCGCACTTTCATCTGATTTCTGATTTGTCTCCTTTCCATGGGCTCAACTTTTTTTCCACTCTTAAATACAAAATTTGTGCAATTTGTGCAATCATACATTCTGAAATTTGATCCACGCTACTTTATGCTAGCTATGTAATATGTATAAGACACTAAGATCCTATAATTAGATCTGAAAAAATCAATTAAAGTTTTCCGGTACTCTGTGCTAGAGCAATTGCAGTTTTCAATGATTTTTGGTAGAAAAAAGTCCTCCATCCTTTACGAGTTACGGGTTACAAAAACAGGCCGAGAGATAAACGCAATACAAAATGCCAAAACATGAGGCCAACAATAGACAATAAACACGTTGGAGAAAATTACCAAGGAGTGGTAAACTAGTAATGTTTCATTGCCCACAAAAATGTACATTTACAACATGAGTAATGTGTCCTAAAAAATGTCATTTATACACAAGTACTATACATAATTTTGTGCAGCTAATAGAATTCCTCACCAGAAGGTACTTTGCCTTATTCTGGTGCTACAATGCCTCGCGCTATGCTATTTCTCAAAAAAATTTGCAATTCTTCTTTAGATTGCAAGGTCTCCAAAAGAGCTACTACATCGCGATTGTATTGATCTTACAAGTGGGTCAAAATGGCCCTCAACATTTGAGGCTCATAGAATGTTGTGTCCTTGATGTAGTTCATTTCCGTCATAAAATCCATTTCACCTTGGATTCCCATAGGGGTGCCATGGGAGTCAAAAAGAACATTTTGTGGATGAATTTGACGCACAAACACTTGTCGGTCTACATCCCAATGCCCACTAGCAAGTTGTCCAAAGTATACTCGCCGCCCATTGTCGGCGGGACCGATTACCCTCTTGCACACCTCTGTCAAATCTGCATCATCTAGAAATAGAATTTCAAGCACGTTTTGATAGGGGAGGTGTCAATTATCATGACCCCACTTCCACATCCCCAGCATGTCACTACCCCTACATTTTATATTGGACAGGCCTGGCAAATTTTCTTCGTCAAACTTGTAGTGGAGGGGCATGTAGCCTAGAAGCCTAAACATGTTGAACAGTCGTGGATGAAATGGAGCCGTGCAAGAAGCGCACTGCTTTCTTGTGACCGTGTGTAGAATGAGGCACATAAGGTGGTACACATGTCCACATGTTCCAAGGGTCCATCCACCCTCTGGGCCAAACGGTTCTTGACACATGATGCAGATGCTTCCATTGTGAACAAAGTCCGGGACGTTTGGCCACAAAAGTGGGTGCAGGCCATGGTGACCCTCTTCCACGTATTTGTATCGTGCCGTATTGAATTGAAATTGTAGAGTTGGATCCACATTCCAATCAATGCTCAAACTACCAAGGAGTGTTGGCAAAATATTAGGAAACATTTCTTCCAATCGCGGCCACGATGTCAATCCAAAGCGACGTTGATTTCCATCTCCAAACTTTGCAGCTACTCTTCTCACCTCACGCTGCATCTGCTCTACCTTGTTCATTGCAAGATTGGATGTCAACTTCATGTTGTTCATGGCAAGCAACATTTCTCCCCTCGCTAGATTTTGGAGTAACAATCTAGCATTCAGAGCCCTTAGATCCTTCATCTGGCGGTTCATTTCCCAAGTGGACCTTGATTGAGCTTCCACTTGCGCCTTGGCGTTAGCGCACTCCGCTTCTGCATGCTCGGCACATACCACCATGGCATCATGGATGACCCAGGAAATGTGAATCATTTCTTTGCCCTCTTGTGTTGTTGGTTGTGTGGCCGCATTAGAACTCTCACCACGGAAATGAGCTGGCGGGAACATATTGTGAGACCGCACCACGAAAGGGCTTGCGATAGGTGGGTCTACTTCAGTGTTTATTAGCTCGTACGTTGCCATGGCCACAACATCATCCAGGGCTGGAATGCCCTCTGGCCTCAACCGACTTGTACGAGCTAGCAAGTCAGTGTTATTTGCCATGAGTTTGGCATTCTCCTCCGTGAGAGCCTTCACTTGTGCCATCTGGGATTCCAGCTCTGCTCGATGCCGACGCTCTAATTCCATGCTCTGCACCTGCATTGCAACCAGCGACTCTCGTAATTGCTGCAATTCTTGGTCCACAATTGCCACTCCACTCACTAGGCCATCAAGGCCATCACCTGGCTGGTTAAACATGGGCCGGTCTAAATCCTCTAGACCACCCTCGCGCCCAACATCCACAACATCTACCAAATTTGGTCCCTACAATCCAGTCTGTATTGTAGCCGGGTTCACCGCTGCAACTACTTGCTCCACAGCCCCTGCTATGTCCTCATTGTTATCTAATGGCACTGCAGGATTTTATGGAATGTCATGTTGTCAGTTGGGAAATACGCCTTTCCGGTCTTTGTTGAGGTACGTATACCAATCCATATCCTTCCCTAAAAACACCTCTGCGTATGCCATTTGACACAATGAGAGGGTCCCGTCCTTCTTTGAGAGCCCTCCCCAAAGGAACAATGCCACCTCGGTCAACCGCTTCTTGAATGCCGGGTGTTGGCAATGCGAGATAACTGCCTGGCCGGATCTCACATGGACCTCGTGGTGCTCACGTGCCTAGTGGCGGTTAATGTGGGCCCAGTCAATGTAGGTCCGTCATGTGACCCGGGTCCACGGTGCCGTTATCACTTGCCACCTGGGCTTCGCCAAAATCGCCGCTTCATTGAAAGTTTCCCAATCAATGGTGGCCCTGTTCCCACGTCGCTTCCTTGGTGGGGGTACACCTTCACGTCTCGCCATCTCTTGATTCTCTTCCATACCTGCACAAAGACATAACACGTTCTGTATGGAATAAATGGACTATGCTTTGCCTTCTGTTGTGTGGGGTCAACTGAAATGTAGCAAAGCAATAGCCAACTACTTTGGCCTCCTCCCGAACTGCAGTGCAAGGCTTTTTCAAGTAAAGACAACACAGCTCAAGAGAGAAAGCAAGTGCAATGAGGAAAATTTTCAAACTTATACCCCCAATTACCAAGGCTGATTACCATCACGAATTTCAGTCTAATCAACACCGTAATCACCCAGCTCGGTGATTGGAGGCTGTCGATGGAGACGGAGATCGACAATCGATCCGTCCAGGGAGCTTCAACAGCGGTTCGGCAGGCTCTCTACAGGTTCGGCAAGCCGTCTGGAGTGGCTGTTGACAGGTCCGGAGTGGCTGTCGACAGGTCCGGAGCCGTCAACAGCTTTGTAAAGCAGAAATAATATTTACTCCGCCGTCCACGACATGGGACGGCCTCGATTGGACGATCCGGGGTGTTTCTGGACAACCTGCCCCGTGTCGTCGACGGTTTGAATTTGTTCTGGACGGCCTGCCCTAGGTTGTTGACGGGTTGAATTTGTTCTGGACGGCCTGCCCCAATTGACGGCCCAAATTAGTTGTGGACGCTTTGCCCGGAGTCCTCAACGCCCCGGATTGGTTCTAGATGGCCTGACCAGGGTCCTGGACGGCCCGGATTGGTTTCTGACGGCTTGTCAATTTTCAGGACGGTCTGCCCAGGGTCGTTGAGAACCAGCTCGGGACGTCCATGGCACTGGGCAGGCTGTCCAGAACAAAAGTGGGTCGTCCAGAACGATGGGCAAAACGTCCAGTACAAATCCGGGCCGTCAATGTCCATGGGTAGGCCATCTTGAATCTGAATGTTAAAATGGTTCAAGAGCATACGTTTTACGTTCTAGAATAATGTGAACAAAAAAAATGGGATTGATAAAATTGTTGAAGGCCACTAATTTCACGTTCCAGAATAATGTGAACCAAAAAAAAATGGGAATGATAAAATGGTTGAAGGCCACTAATTCCATATTCCAGAATAATGTGGACCAAAAAAAATGGGAATGTTTAGATGTTTCAAAGCCACTAATTTCACGTTCTAGAATAATGTAAAGAGCTAAAAAAGCGGATAGTTAGCCTGGAAATATTAAAAAGTTAAAATGGTTCAAAATGGGAATGTTAAAATGTAGAATTATTTAAGTGGTTCAAAATGGGAATGTTAAAATGTAAAACTGTCTAAAAGGTTCAGAATGGGAATATTAAAATGGGAATAACATAGATGCCCTGTTTCAGAACCCTGAAATTTTAAATCCGAAACCCTAAACCCGAAACCCAAAACCCTATCCCTTCAACACCCCTACATTCTCTGACTCCCCTGAACGTGGCAGCATTGAGGAAGCGGAAGACCCTGGGATATCCGGAGTTGGACGACTCGTTGGAGTGGCCATTTCATCCAGTCCCAGGCCATCCTCTTCGTCCTTGTCCTCGTCATCTTCATCGTCGTCTGAAAGGTCCTCGACGTCGTCGTCGACAAGAACATGCGTCCCCGTTCGATGACTTCCAGGCAAGCCTTGACTAGACCGGAGCTTCCTCTTGGAGGATGAAGGCTCTGACTGCGACCCGGGCACGGGATCTATTGAGGGAATTCGATACCCGCTCTCCAGGAAATCACTCTTATCCAGTGTCATCGCCTTGGTGCAGATTTCTTCCCACCAAGAAGACTCCTCCGCGGGACCCGAGGCGTAAACGTCGACACAACTCATCTGCACAAAATGGTTTCGCAAATTAGAAAGGCCAGGATTGCCATCTAGACTGATTACCTCAAGTTGAACCGAATTGGAAATCTAGGTGATCTTATATATCAGTGAGGTGAACACAAACATACAATGTAGATGGATGCAGTGGACACTTCAGCTCGATTCAAGCTGAATTGTTGTGCAGTGTCTTACCATTGCTGTGCAGGTAAGTTTCCCTCCAGCAAATCCAGAAAACACCTTCATTCCCGCGGAATAGAACTTCCGAATAAGCCACAAGTAGAATTCCATGCGCAATTCAACATTGTACATGCGGTACTGAAGTTCACTGTTGGCCCGTGCCTTCATGTACCGCACAGTTTCTGGACAGTGGAATTCCTCCGGTATCGGAACCTGCTTGGGGTTCTTGGGATTTTGGAGGAACATCAAGAAGATTTTTTTTGGTGTCCTGGATGCTGCGACATCTCCAAGACCATCGTTCTTCCCCGCATAGTAATCGGCGTACTGAATACCGTAGGAGTCCAAGACTTTGTTCATTTCCACAAACCTCAGCACCTGCGCTTGCTCCTTCTCATCGGCACAAATGAACAACCACGAAGAGAGCTCCTCAACTTTTGGCTCCTTCTTGAACATGGAGCTGATGACCTCGACGAAATACGGACTATCAACAGTCGACTTCTCTTTCTTCTCAAGCCCCGGAAGAACACGAAAGTCCACCACTCCTAGCTGCATCCTCTCCATGATTTCCCCTGTCCAAGCACCGGCGGGCCACTCCAAATGTATGTT
This sequence comes from Pleurozium schreberi, assembly GCA_006891605.1. Classification (NCBI taxonomy): domain Eukaryota; kingdom Viridiplantae; phylum Streptophyta; class Bryopsida; order Hypnales; family Hylocomiaceae; genus Pleurozium; species Pleurozium schreberi. The sequence goes on along the minus strand of VACF01001881.1, from coordinate 684 downwards.
CCCATTGCCTTCGTATGTTCGATAGTGCCCTTTTGCGGTCAGCTTCACAAACTTCAATTTGTGTTCCAAGAACACCTTGAAGAACAGAAATGCATCCTCGGAAAGCTGAGCACAAGATTTGTTCCTTGACCTCACCATCTTGGCCTCACTGAAGTATCTCTCGCCCGGTCGATCAAGCAGAACGTCCATAGTTGCTCTCGAGAACATACGGTCCGCCTTGAACTTCTTCCAGTTCTCCACTATGATTTTGTTCTTCACGTTTATAAGGCCAAGCTTAGGTTTAATTTGGTGGAGCTCCTTCTTCACCAAATGCTTCCGTTTCCGCCTTTCCGCCCACTCCTTTGTGGTGTAGCAGCTGTCCAACACCGAATTGATTGCTTTAATTGTCACCTTCGGATAACCCTGCTTCCGCTTGTCACCGCTCTGGTTGAGGATGTGGTTTGCAAGTTTTGCAAGCTCGTCATGGCTGAGGTTACCAAGGAACTTGAAGAATTTGCGGGTGAGCATACAATTGTCTGGGTTCCAATCCGTCCTAGCATTGAAAAGCTTATCGGTGTCAGGGTTAAAAAGCTCTTCGTGTGCGGCGGCAGTAATGACCTCCTTCCAGAGGTTGTAGACATCATCCGGAGCACTGATCAGCTTCATTTCGTTTGTGAGTTTGAGCTTCTCTTCCTTGTCCTTTGT
>VACF01001879.1:0-195286 GCA_006891605.1 Pleurozium schreberi | reverse complement strand
AAACAAAAATTCAAGAAAAGTTCACTTTTTTTCACTAAGCTTATATATTGAATGTCAACAAGCGACAACAGGCTACATCATGTTCAATACTAATTGAAAACCCTTCCAACACTGGACCTTTATATGAAAAGTTTTCAACACGGCTTTTACTGATTTTGCACAAATTTCGCAATTCGTTATTTTTTTCTGAACTTTTTACAAAAGTTTGATTTTGACATCAATTGATAAAATATGAAGGTTAGGTTATACAACAATATTCTAAAATTTAACAAAAATTAGCATTCTTTTAATAAGCTTAGCGACGACAAACTTGGAGAAAATAGTCTTATAGATATTGATCATCCATTTTTGCAAGACGTAGCTAATATGGAAAGATTGAAATTTTGCTTGTTTGAGTTAGTAGAATGTCTAGCAAGTAGAATAGAAATACTACGAGAGTGTTGCTTAATTCCTATTGCAATTACAATGGGAGTTGTCTCTCTCTCTATGAATGTCTCTTCCTCCCTCTCGTCCTCTCCAGTCCCTCAAAAGCTTCGAAGTTGCAACTATGGTGAATTATTTGGACCCCTCTCATATAAATTTTCTATAATTTTTTTATTCCATTACCATGTAGGAAGGGAATGTGGCACGACCCTTGAGAGGTTACCATGCAAGCACAAATTGAACAACTATGCATGCTACAAGAAGCACAAGTTTGATATCAACTAGACTTGCGACATCATTGAAGGGTGCATGGGCAAAATTGTGGAAGCCATTAGATGTTTTTTGGCCCGTCTAGAAGACTGCGAGTTCCCGGCCGTGGGAACACATTGGGAACTCTGGGAACTCTGCCACATAGGCAGTCTGACGTGGCACAGAGACTGCCACGTCGGATAATACTATTTAATTATTATTTTTAATTATTTATTAATCATTTGAAAAAAAATTTGAAAAAAAAAAAAAATTTGAAATCAGTTTTCAGTTGCTTAATACTTTCTAAGATTTCTGGAATTTTTCTTTTTTTTTTTTTTTTTTGAAATTCAAAATTTCAGACCAGCAGTGGCCGGTTCCCTGTGCAGTGAACAGTTTCAGGGAACAACCCCGAAACAGGCTCTTCTGGGGCTGAAAAAACATCTAATGCATTGGAGAGTTTTGGGAGCTGTATCAAGCAATTGAGTACATGAAGACATGATGCAAGATGAAGTAGCCCAAGAACAATGTGCTTTAATGTGTGGCCAAGATGAATGAGGAGAAGGAAGAGCGGCTCCATAACTCCATAAGTGTATGGTGGAGCAGTAAGTTATCATGGCTAAGATCATGACCAAAAATGGTAAAGATGCAATGGGTCGACGTTTTGATTCTTTTGCAAAATCAACGAGTTTGTGGAAAAAAGATCATGTGATCATAATTGAACAGTTCAACAGAAATCAACATTCTTTCAACAAGCTTATATATTGAATGTCATCAAGCTATGCCACATTGGCCACCAATTCAAAAACCTTCCAACACTAGTCCTTTATAAGATTTGATTTCGACATTAATTTATAAACTACAAAATTGTTCATGTTGGAGAAATTCTTGCCATGCCTAACATTCATTTATTAGAGTCATAGCAATGACTCATGGAAGTTGAAAAGACAAAGTCATGTTTTTATGGGTGACAAGAACGGTTAGAGGGAAGGGGTAATGTGACGAGAACACATGGGTGAGCCATCATGCAATACGGGATCTTGTCACCCATTATTCAAGTTGAAAAAGTTGTTTGGGGGCATGGAGGAAAGATTTTGTAGAAAATTCAAGATCTTAGATGTTTGATGTGGTATTTTTTGAATTTTATGATTGTTTTGATTTCCTATTTTGYTCATGCAATAGAAAATTTGTTTCACTTTTCAACAAAAACTGTGATGGATTTCATGAAATCATGTGAAAGATTATCCATGTATTATTCAAGCAATAAAAAATTATGGGGATATGATTCAGGAGAAAAATTTGTTGATTGATGGAAAGCATGAAAAAGAGACTAAATTCATATCTTTGAGCAAGGTATAATCCAAAATTTGCAATTGTTATAGGTGTTGAATTAATTCAGTAGGGGCCCATGGGGGGAAATAGATTTTTGGGGAGAAATAGGTCCTTTCGAGGACGGGAAGGTACAAACACTGGAAATAGAACAATGGCTGATCACGTTGTGGGGCAGTAAGAGGCACCAGCGGATGAAGACGTTGTCATTTGAGGTGTTAATCAAGCGGGTTGTTCTACTCAAAAAGTCCGTAGATCGAGTCGTTTGAATACTTGAGGGACTCATGTAGTAGGTCTAGGCTAGGAGACAATTCTAGCAATTGAAAGAAAGATCTATGGCCATAAAGAAGAAGTTTCTTAGATAACCAATAAACATGATGGAATTATGGATTCATTGTATTGTTATTGTACTTTGCAATGCATAAAATCTATTAAGTATTTTTGGTTATCATGATGATTAAAGGTGTATGTAATATTTTACAATTTGTCATGCGTGTGAATGACATTGGCCAATTGTAGTCATCTGGTGGATATTGCATTATTGCCTTCCTAAAATTGAATGTGATAGCAACATATGCAATTTGTTTTAAAAGTACATTAGTTTAGGATTTCTTTCTATACACCCTCCCCTTGCCCCCTCTATAGTCCACACTTATTCACTTAAAAAACATGATTGCACCAAAACTCGTTGAGCAGCTGGCAAGGAGTCCACGCCCATTCAAGAGAGGTTCCCGCCCAACTAAGTCCACGCCCGAATAGAAGACGTCATCCCTAAAATATTTACCGTCCCCGCCTAAACACACAGCGTTTCCACACTTCTGCGTCCGCGCCCGGGCACACTACGTTTCCGCACTTTTACATCCGCACCCTACTAAGAAAGTCCATGCCCGAACAGATGACGTCCACGAGCAAGTGAACTACGTCCACGCCCGTTCACGTCCGCGCCCACACAACTACATTCCCGCACCCACTCCTCGTCCCCGCCCTAGCGTTGTGTCCTAGTTCTAACATGGAATGACACGTCTCGCAATGAAGGTACATCATAATAACTTTTTTTTACCTTGGCAAAGTTCAAAGACCTAGGAAATGAAAGCCGTCTGGACCGTCCGTTCGGTCTGGTTCGCCCGTCTGTCCAGGACATCCGGTGACCCTTGTTCGTCCGATGTGACAACCTTGATTTTGCAATGATGAATTTCCTGCCTACAATCAAGTTCTTCAATGCTCACATGAGCAAATTATGATGAAGTGGGATGAAAATTTAAATTTGCCATGCGAAACACTAACTTTTGTGGTGGGTGGAGAGACACTATATGCGATGCATGATGGCGCCATGGTGCATCAAGAGGGATTTGCTGCCATTATCGCTACTATGCAGAATGATTGCATAGGTTAGTTGCACTCATTTGTTTTGTGGAGTTAGTTGATGTTGAGCACTAAAAACTTCATTTCTAATCGCTACCTTCTTTCTATACGTGTAGAGGCTGTAGGGAAATTGATGAACGACATGACAAGCATGTTTCCTGATTATAGTTTGATGGACGCGCTAGGTATTATATACCCGCAATACTAGCTGCAAGGGGATTGCAGCACTAGCTTTTGGAAGCACTTGGTTGTCATCAAAATTTCTATGGTGAGCCCAAATGTATTGGCAAAGGTGAGCATAAAAGATATGTCCCTGCCGTGCTGGACAAATTCCTTTTGGATTCGGAGCAGCCTTTGTTCAAGATCGCCATGATTGCAAACGCACACACTGGGAAGGATTTCCCCCCGTTGAACGCCTCTGTCCATCAACTCGTGAACCCGCTCACTAAGTCATACTAGAGGACCTTGGACGCAAATTCATCACTTGGCAAGAACTTTCACGAGTACATCAAACTTGCTTAAATTACCATGGTCCATGTTCTAAGGAGTGTAGAAGATGAGCGGACATTTTCCGCTTTGTCCTTCTTGAAAGATAGGCTGCGGAATAGGCTAGATCAACACCGTGGTGTGGTGGTAGGCATGCATTGTCAGAATGTGTTTACTCTCAAAAATTTCCCATATGGTGATTGTTTCAAGCAATGGRTGCTAGGCACTGAGCGGCAGCGTTATGCACTGATTGCATGACATCCACTGGTTGTAGATGGAGGTCATAGTGCACAAGTGCAAAGTTGCGTAAGTTATGCAGCTACAGGTTGTTAGCAGAGTTATAGGAGCAAGGAGGTGATAGATTTTTGAATGTCAGATGAGTTTTGCAAGAAGTTGAAGGACATGATAAGATTGTTGTGTCATCTTTATGAAATGCCACTTTCATTTGTTTATTGATCTTCTGTTATGTATCCATGTTTTTGGCTTTCTGCAAATGGAGGGTGCAGGTTATCTAACAATTTGAATTTGGTGTTGAAATTAATTTATTAATTGTTGCCCTTTTGTTTTGTTAGTTGTTGGTTTCTGAATGGGAGCAGTCGGTAATATTTATGCACTTGAGTTCTACCATGAATTCGTCATGTACCTTGTACTATCATCATAYATAGTGTACTTCATTTGCCAGCAAAAAAGTTTGTATGATTGGCAGGTATAGCTCAAATGCCATGTGCAGCAGACATTGGACTCTTGGACCTTCAATCCTTCTTTTTGTGTTTCTTCAGGTAAATTCACTTCATATGCCAAGAGTTTATTTTCATTTACCCTCCTAGACTAAATGTTGTCTGTGACGTTTTTGAGATTCATCAAAACTTAAGGCTAAAGCTCATAATAGAAAGATATTGTTTAGTTGTATTGTTGATGGACAACTTGCTGCCTTCAATTGATATATGGGATTGTGTGGCTTTGAAGTCTGCTTAATGTATATTAACTCAGTAGGGAGAGTGGAAACGGCTCATTAGTTTAGGCTTGGTTTTTTGAAGAGTATGAACTCCAAGTCTGTTGTCAACATGTCTAATTTCACTTGTTGTATCCCTTCCATTCACCTATTAACTTAGGCATATTAACTTAGGCATGGGAGTGTAGAATTGTGTTGGTTGCAAGTGATGATGACGACAATCATGAGGTGGAATGGAAATCAATCAAATGACAATAAAAAAACTTTATGCTGATTCATTTTGGGTGATTAGTAAGTGATTGTAGTGGGATTGTATTGATGTGGGTTTCTTAGATTGTGCTCATGTTGTTAACGTTTTTTCCATCTCTATTGTTGTTTACTAAATCAAGCATCGGAGTACTTGTGTTTATTAGTTAAGGAAAATGCACATGTGACTTATTTTAATCCCTTAGCCCGATCTCCAGATGTTGAGAGATTTTGATAGTAGAATCCAAGGAATAAGCTTAAAACATTCGGTTGAAAGGGAAAATATATTGTGAACAAGGCAACGCAAAATGTTGTGGGAAAATTGGGAGCAGCAGCGTACCAGGTGCGGGAGCCGGGGCCGTAGCCCTTGGGGTGAGAGTTCCAGACCGCTTCGTGACCCATGCTGGGCAGATGGTGAGGCTGCGAGGGCGAGGGGCGCAAGAAAGCGCAAGGCGAGCTGCGGGAAGCGGAAGAAGGCCAAAGAGGTAGAGGCGAGAGCGTCTCGACGTTTTGGAGAGAGAGGCGTTCGTAAGGGTTAGGGTTAGGGTTAGAGCCATGGAATATAGCGGAAAATTACTTCGATATCACCTTCTCATAAAACATCCTATTGTGGTCAGAATTAGGAGTTTGCCATCATGCCATCGTTGAAATTTAAACAAGACGTGTGGGCCCTAGAGAACGAAGTTCCCCCGTTACGTTCCCCTTGTTGGGAGCGTAAGCGTCTCCTGACGGGGCCCATAAAAAGAAACTCCACATAAACATAAGCGTGAGAAATAGCAAGAGCTATTAAACTTATATTTTTCTTTTGTCAAAGTATGAGTTTTTTAATGAATTTTTGAAGTGTTCACTATAAAAGAAACTATAGATTACCTCCAAACCAACAACAAAAAATGTATTCATAATGCTCATCTTACTCACCTAAAGTAGTCACATTATTTTTTAACAGGGAAGGCCTAATAAAGTCATTTTTTACATAGAATATACACAGGATAGTTAGAAGGTCACAAAGCCACAAATCACTTCATTAATGTCAAGTAAGACATTAAATGTGAAACACTAAAATCTCGTAATGGGGTCGTTCCCTAGGTGTTCACTAGACGGGCTGTTGACCACAATGGATTGTTCTACCTTATCACATTCCTAATCTTTTGTCAAACTTTTGTGAATGAATGCACCCAATCTATATCTTAAATTAGGATATTTATTTGTTATGAAAAGATTTATGGGATCATAAGTCACTCATCGCGTTTTTTGTACCACTCAAAAGCCTTTTGCAAGAAAGAGGTTATTTTGAGATGTTTAAACCTACAATGTGAAAATTAGTGAATTTCAATGATTTTATGATTTAAAAATTAGAAAATTACATTTTTTTTCTTTTTACTATACTGTGGCAACAGCATAGGGGACACAGTCTATACTTTGAATGAGTATTTGTTTAGTCTTGTTTGTTTGTTAAAATGAGATCTCATAGACCATATGCCCTCCAATTGTGTTTAGGATATCGTTATAAAGCTCCTTATATGAAAATATGCACAAGCTTTTATTTGTGGTGTTTGGACCTAAAATGATACAAAAATGATTGAATTTTAAAAAAATAGAAATTAAAAAATTAAAAAATTATTTATTTATTTTAGCAATGACACACGTAGGGCACACTAGCCCATACATTAAATTATTTTTATTTTTATTTTCTTATGGTGATATTTCTTAGACCATACATCCTTTGGTTGCATTTTTGGTACCATCATACACCCCTTTGCAAGGAAGGATGCATGGGTTTTGTTTCATGGCATTTCAACTTATGGTTGAAAAGATATCAAATTTTGAAGTTCTTCTATGAATTATATAATAAGAAATATGTTTATTTTTATTTTTTTTATATTGTAACGACGCAATAGGGCATATTTGTAGTCCCTTATATTCTATATATCAAATTTAATACTAAAACGGCTTAAAGGCCCTTTCCAGCCATATAGTATATTATGAATACGGTGGTATCTGATTAGAAAAACATTGACCAAACACTTTTCAATACAAAGCAAATTATTGATTATAATAGTACATTAATTACAATGTATCCCAATTCATGTATAAAATCACAATTGAAGAGTTATAAGACTAAATACAAATTGAATAAAAAAATACAAGGCCCTCTAGGGTTAATTAGGTTGTTAGTAACGTTGAGATCTATGAGACTATTTGTCCCTTAGTCATGTTTTTTGTACAATCAAAAATCTCTCTAAAAAGAGGGGTGCACAAGCTTTGTTTTGTGGCAATCCGACTTATGGTAGAAAAGATATTGAATCTCAAAGTTGTTATGAGTTAAGATTTTATAAAAATATTTTTATTTTAATTATATTATATATTATGGCAATGGCACAATAGTGTAACAATGGAAAGAACAAGTCATACCCTACATTTTCCAATCATCCATACTTTAAGATAGGTTGATTGTTTGTGAATTTGTGCGATCTTTTATTGCATTTTAAGTACAATCAAAAAGCCCTCGATCAASGGGGCATGGCCATTTGTTTCATGGTGTTTGGACCTACAGTGTAAAAATTATTGAATTTTGAAGTTTTCATGAATGAAAAAATAAGGAAATTACTTTTAATTTTATCCTAGTTGTGACTAATAGGGCACAGTAGTCTATTCTTTAAATAAGGTTGTTTGTTTTCTATTTTTTTGTTTATACAATAAAATCTCTTGGATCGTGTGTTTCCTATTGCATTCTTTGTACCATTGGAGAGCTCTCTATTAGGAAGGGTCCATAGACTTTGCTTCATGGCATTTCGACCTATGGTGTGAAAGTTATTGAATTTTGAAGTTTTTATGAATTAAAAATTAGAAAATTATTTTTACATTTATTTTACTATATTGTGGGAATGACATAAGGCACACTGGCACACTGGTAGAAATCAATGTTTGAAAGAAAACACAACAATATCACTTATGCATTAATATGGCTGCAAAGGGCCCTCTGCTTCTGAAGGATTATTTTGTGCTTTTACAATGGAAACGTAGGGTTTGAACTGAAGGTATCTTTTTGGATAGAATTGGGATGTCTAACTTATCATTCATAGACTCTTACCTGCTCCTTAATAAATGTCCAACGTCTTTTTTGCAAGTTTTTTGGAATTTAGTGTAAACAGAACCAAAAACCAACATTTTGATAAGTTTTACCAATTTAAAAAAAATTGTGATTGTACAAATTCAAACCAGACATATAAGAGATTCCATGGAAAAGAAAACACAACAATATCACTTATGAATTAAAAGATTATAATGTTTGAATATGCAATTGTTAAAACCCTGGTTAAATCTATGAATTAAAATGATTTGAAGCCTCTTTCAATCTTTTTTTCATAAAGTTAGTCAAATCTAAAAAACTAGTTACCAAAAAAAATGAAATTAAACCTTAATCCTAAAACGACGGGCTCGTAGCTATGGAAATCATCCATTTTGATATCATGGAAATCATTGGCTTAAAATATTCCAAAAGCATTCATTAGAAGTCAAGCTACTGTAGAAGATCTCTCATTTCCACCCTTGAGGATGAATAGTTGCACTTCTGTCCTACACAAGAGAATTCCTCATCATTCATCAGATGCCAAATGTCTGTGGCGTAGGTTATGGGTTAACACCTAAAGTTCCATGACTATGTTTTCACCCAAAATGCTCCCAAACTACCATTTTTAATACAAGTATCAAAGTTTTGAAACAAAACTTTTTATTTGATACATGTATCTGTAGGATCTTGTAGTATGATGACTTGAGAACACATGATAAATATTTCAAAAATTTCCACCAGGTGGATTGCAAGATATAAGCATTCAAATTTACTAAGATCACTTTTTTGGCCTTGCCAAAAATAGGGTAGCTTCACTTCAGAAGCTCACTTTTTTTATGAGAAAATGTCCAAAATGGTGGTGCTGTTTTGGATTTTTTTTTAGACAAGTGGGCCACATGCTTGAAAAATTTGAGATAATTTGGAATTGTACAACATTTAGGAAAAAAATAGTGAGTAGTCAATGGTAGAGAATGATTCAAAATATGAAAAATTGAAGAATGCCAATCTCAATGGTTGAAATGTTGTAATAATCAATTTACTTTCCATGATTTTATTTTTTTCCAAAAATATTGAAAATTGAGTAAGATAAAAGACTTTAAAGTTTATTTTAGAAATTAGAATAGACAATCCATAACTGCCCGCAAACACAAAATCCTCATAACTTTCGATTCATTGATCAAAATGGAATGATTCAAAGCTTTCCATGTATATATAACTCTAGAAAATCAATTTCAAAATTTTGTTTATGCAAAAAGTGATTTTTCCTAATTTGCTTGAATTGCTAGGCCATAACTTCTGACTCATATTTCCAAATGTCATGAAATTTAGTGCACATGAAAGATATTCCTCGATCCCACCTTCTATTAAAAATTGGACCAAAAGTATGGAAATCTCCAATCACATGTACTTGCCCAAAAATTCTATGTAGCCAAAAATTGCATGCTGGTCTCCTTTAGGAGTTAAAGGACATAACATGCATAACCCTAATCAATTTGTGGCTTCTCAAAATCTACTCTCCAATTTTTTAAAGTGAAGTCAGCTTTTAGCTGAGGAAGTTTATTGATTTATTTCGATGATTTTCTCAATAATGGTTTTACACATTACTTATCAAGCTATCACTCCTCCCTATTGAAGCAATATTGTTTCAAGGATTTCACAGTCTAGTATTGAAAGTACATTGTTTAAAGTACAAAAGTAGTACTATAATAATATTGTTTCCACTGAAACTACATTGTTGCAGTACTAATGTTGTACTACAACAATACTGTTTCAATACAACTTGAATTTGAAACCATTGAAACAATATTGCAACAGTACTAAGAGAGTGGGGGATTAGTTCCCGATGATCAATCTTCAAGCGGTTCAGCAGATCATCTTCAGGAGGTCTGCACGCGCGGAGAGAGCTAGAAAATCATCTTTCTCTTCAATTGAATTGTTGATTAGAAAATCCTGCTCCGTGCATTGATTAGGAAACTGTGTTTGATGATCAAATGTGAATCAAGACTCTTTCATGAGCTCTCGATCGATCCCAAATTCTTGCATGAATGTCATCCTTTTCGTTGCAGACGCTGCTCTGTAGCGGTCTTCGATCGAGCGCGAGGAAGATTGATGAGCAGTACTGAAGTGGTTATTCATTCGATCTCACCTGATGCACAGATGCGTGAAAACCACAATCGTTTGGTAATCACTGTTTGGACTAACTGACTCCCCTCTGCCTTGCATTAATTCGACGGGTGGTGGAAGTTAACTTGAGAATCGGTCAATGGAGGCTGATCGAAGCGGGATGCATGGAACATACCTAAACCGGCCGTAACTTGAGCGAGCGCGAGAATCTCACATACCTTAGCTTCACCAGTAAACAATTTGCATCCTGAAGAATTGATCGAATCTAAGTGGAGAATTCATGGGAAGGAAGCTCTTCTTCTTCTTCAATCAGCAGCAGTTCCTAAACGCATATATGCGACTTCAATTCGGGAGGGAATTGAAGAAAGACTCACTTGCTTTTCAATCAAACCCTAAAGCTAAGCATCCAAGGAATCAGCATTCAAGCCTTGTTTGCCATTTCTCTTGTGCTGATTCATCAAGTCTTAGTAGACCTTCAATATTGGATAACGATCTGCTATAAACCAAGAAAATAGCAGGTTAACGAGGTAGACCTGAGCCAAGACACAATCACCATATAATTATAAAAATCGTACCTCGAGAAGAGAAAGATGGAATATATCGGTGATGTATATCACTCAAGAAGAAACATCAAAGTAGAATCAGGGCACGTAGGACCTGAACCTTATGCAATCGAGGAGCACGCATGCATCCTCCTGGGTCTGGACCCATCAAAAGTCTTCAAAAACTTATGTAGAATTTTTCTGCTACACTTGGCAACTCGGAGGTAAAACAAAACACTGTAGGTCTGAAATTCTTTGATTAAGCACCCACAAGTAGGAATAGAATTAAAAAATGATGGCACTTGAAACTAGGGTATGCAGTAGAAAAGCACAGATCAAAAATGCAAAACTCACATAACAAGAAAAGTGCAGAAAATGATAACTAAGACCAATGCAATTGACATATCTACGTTACACGCTCCGAAAGCGGCCAGTTCTTTTTCCTTACGAGTACCCCAAGTGCTGGGCAGTGAAAAGCAACCTTGCCTGCAATTCACCGGGGTCAGTTGCCGGGGTGGAGGGCTGGAGATGCTCTTCTATTATTCAGTGAGTTCATGATGAGTTTTGCAGTGTCCGGCTTTGCTTCTTCTGTGTGCAAATGCGACGTGACGGCGACACTTGGCCAGACCCACGCACCCCTTGCGCCAAGTGGCCGCCCTGCACACACTTCTTCTCGCACACTCGTAAGTTGGGCTTCATCCTGCCATTTCTCTATCATTTCACACTCTTTCACTCTCATCTCCACTCAACCACACTCAAGGCAATCTCACTTTCTCAACCTCGATCAACCTCGATCACAACAGGCATCAACCCTTTCTCCCACTCTCGCATCGCTTTCGCGTCCCGCTTGATTTCTGCAGAGGAAGATGGATCCCGCACAGGGGAATCAGATGGAGAAGAACCAAGTCCCACACGCCGGGGCCACAGCTCCTGCTGCGGAGCGACATGCAGACAGGTGAGAGGGAGGAAGCACCTGATGGCCGTGGCAGGTTCTGATCGAAGTGGGGTTTATTCTTTCTTGTTGAACGAGTTTTGAGCGTTGGTCTGAAATTACCATGATTGATTGTGCACTACTGTAGTGATGAGATTGAATACTTTTAGAAGCTTAGGGTTGTGTGGGGTGTGTGTGTTGGTGGGAAGTGTTGGTGGGTATGTTGTTTCTGTTGGTTTGATGTTTCGTTAGGGTTTGAATGGATGGTGGGAGAGTGCGTGTTTGAATGGATGGTGTTGTTGTTGGTGGTGTAGGGATGACATGGGAGATTCATATGGCACGGGGTACTCGACACGATCGTCGGATGAGGGCTACGGGGAAGGCTATGGGGAGGCGGTGAAGAAAGTGTTGGAGAAGAAGGCGGAGAGGGAGGAGGTGCAGAGGGGCGTGGCGGCTAATCGAGACAGTCAGTCTGTGGATGCAAGTAAGCATACTGTTGCCATGGATACATTCTTTTCATCAATCATCTTCCCAAGAAGAAAAATTGTACACACAACCCTCTCTAACATCGTGCACACTCCGAATTCATTTGCACATTTCATTTATGTCCTCAGAATCCGTGATGCTGAGTACACATCTAATTGGACAACTTCCGCTTGAATGTCAAGTTGTGAACACATGTGAGATCATTTAGAAGCCCATTTGTCCTACATATGATGCAGTATTATTAGCAGACAGTGTTATTAGASAATGTTGATTGTATGTCATTTGTCCTACGGATTAGTGTTCAGAGGGTTGAGTGTATGTCATGTGTTTGAAGTATTGTTAGTTTGTAACTATCCTTTATTTTCTGGTTGCATGTTTTTGATCAAGGTTGTTTTTATGAGTGATGATCACCATTCTCTTTTGATTGTCTCTGACAGAGGTGCATTCCGAATATGATCGCTCGCAAGGTCACCCCGTAGCGCAGAAGGAAGATTCTCGCCATTTCACGAACCAGGACGCACTTTGAACCATGAGCAGCAGCAAACTGCATTTTGCACTGAGTTAGTTAATATAATTTTGTTCATTCAAAGAAGAGTTTGGTTATAATTGTAGTTTCTGTGAATTTTTGTGACAGAACATTATGTGGACTGCAGCAATGATGTGACGCYCCTTTCGATGTACCAATTTTGCGCTTACCTACACTGAATAGTGAAATTAGGTTGCCCCTCACTAATTTCTCAACATGCCACACTATTTAAATATATATGGCTAATGTACAAAAATATCCTACTTTTAAATTGGTAATTGGTGTATTTGGAACTCATGAACTTCCATGTGCACAAATAGAAGTATTTGTAGAAATATTTTTTGACTTTGATGGCTTTTACAGTCAGTTTCTTGGAGGAAGGCAACCTAATTGCAAATGCAACCTAATTTCACTATTTAGTGTAGCACACTGTACACTACTGATGGTAAATAGTGTTACCCATAAGATAGACTGCTCTTAAAGCAACCATTTAAGGGCTGATTGTGTTTTCAAGGAAGCTTAACTCCTTGAAACAATTTTCAGTAAATTTTTATAGGAAGGAAAAAGGAATTGGCATCTAACCCAAGTCGTTTCATATTTTTCAAACCTTCCATGAATTAGTTACAAATTTTTGAAGTTGTAATGCAGTAGTCACAAAAGCGACCACCTCCTGAAATGTACACTGCTCGTACATTGAAGCAAAATGTACTTCTGCGTCATGATTGCTTTTAGAGCATGGGCGCTTTGACCCCTAAGTGCTCAAACGACCATTTTTTGGTCACTGCCCGACTTTGGGCAGAATTTTCGGGCAGAAAAAAAACTTTTTTTGAATTTATTATTTTTTTTTTCCTTGAAAATATTGGGTTGTCTTTCAATATTTATATTCAAAACTAAGATTGCTACGGTCGAAAAAAATTCATAAGAGAAATAGCACAATGTGTTTGGAATTTTCAAGTGTTGAAAAACTTAATATTTGAGGAACGAATTGAAATTTTTATGACTAGATCTTATGCATTTTTGTACAATTCAATAGAAACCACTATTTTGACCAATAAAAAAAAATTCAAGTGTTAAGGATAGAAATTGTATTTTTGGTGAATTTTTGAAGTTATATCTTCAAAATTCATTTGAAGAGAATCTGAAAATAATTTTATAATTTTGACCGTACGGATATTTTCTAATTTTTGTGCTTCAAATAAACTTCTTTGATGCAAACTTCAAAAAAGTTATAGAATTTATATTTTATAACACATTTGTGTTTTGTCCAAACCCCTTGGGCTTCTAGGGGTTAAGAGCAGTCTACCTTACTAACTATTTTAGAAATGCTATAAGTTTCTATTGTTCATGATTATTTTTATAGAGTGCATGGATCCTAATAGTACTATACTTGGGAAAACTTTGTACCTATAGGGGAGGCAACCCATTTCCGATCACCTCCCCATTTCCAATCAATAGATTGTTGTCTTTCCATGAAGTTATGGCACAGTACATAGAGTAGTTGTGGCTCATTAAGATTGGTTGCAAGGACCTCAATATTGCAATCAGCCCTTGGTCGATTTTGCAAATAGCCTATGGTCAGAAATAGAAAGGACTATATCACCATTATAGGTTGAAGAGAATCTTCCACTAARAAATTACTAGTAATTTCATTTTATGTAATAAAATTTTGGAAAAATATGCAATCCTTCCAAAGTCTATTGTTGTACATGGGAAAAATTCCACATTCAAAAAACTTACGCTCTAAATATGCACAATTGCTTATTTGATCAGAAATGGGTTGCCTCCCCTAGTTGGTAAAAATATTTGTTAAGAGTAAAAACTTATGACTATTTTAAATCAATTAGTGTAGGTAACACTATTTACCATCATTAGTGTAGTGTATACTTATGGAATTCTACTAAAGTCGCTGAAGTAGAATTGCCAAGGAGGATGAAGTTACCAAATAAGGAAAAATATTTGTAATTTTTGTGCAGTCCATTCAGTACTCCATCTCTGAGTGCTATGGACTACGTAACCTTTGAGGCCCGCTGAGCCGCCGGCCGCTTGGAGGTGGTAAGTGGGTCACAAGACTTAACCAGCTCAGTCCTTGAATGAAAACTCACATAATCATTGCCTTTGTGGATGAATATTCTATGGCTATGAACAAGTTATCTTGCTCGTGGATGAAGCACGTTCAAGCAGACGGATGCAGACAATCAAAGTTGGTTACATTTTTAACCCCTAAAGGACCAAACTGCGTTTTTTGGCAGCATAGCAATTTTGGGCAGCTCACTATGAATGGAGTTTTCATTGCTTTTCTTTGAAATTTTTACACAACATGTGTCCAAGGAGTAGCTTTAAGGCCTAAAATTTTTCGTAACATTTGTCTACATTGTCAAAAAGTTATTGCATGATGTGTGATTTTCTTTGAACTTTGGGCAACTCGAGTAGCCCAAAAAACTTCTTTGAAAATCACTTTTTGGAAAGAATAAAAATTTTAAATTGATTCTTTACAATTATATATAAGTGGAAAGCTTTTAATCATTTCATTTGTATTAGTGAGCTAAAAGTTATGAGGAGTTTTAGTTTGTTGGTAGGTATGTTTTTTAGAGACTCCATACTACCTACAAACTAAAACTTTTCATAACTTTTAGCTCACTAAACCAAATGGAATGATTCAAAGATTTCCACTTATATATAATTGTAAAGAACCAATTTAAAATTTTTATTCTTTCCAAAAAGTGATTTTTAAAGAAGTCTTTTGGGCTGCCCAAGCTGCCCAAAGTTCAAAGAAAATCACACATCATGCAATAGCTTTTTAATTATGTAGTCAAATGTTACGAAAATTGTTAGGCCTTAAAGCTACTCCTTGGACACATGTTGTGTAAAAATTTCAAAGAAAAAAAATGAAAACTCCATTTGTAGTGAGCTCCCCAAAATTGCTATGTTGCCAAAAAATGTAGTTTGGTCCTTTAGGGGTTAATGATAGAGAAATCCAAGATACATGTTGTTAGTAGGCACCCAAATCAGTGTGATAGATTTTGCTAGCATTGTTGGAAGTTTTTCAATCTCAAAGCTTGCAAACTATTTGCAAGTAATCTTGCAACACATGAAATGAAAAATAGTACTAAACAGTTTAAAAAAAACTAGTACTAATCTTTAGAAATCTAAGGGGCTTACTATGATGGAATGGATATACACTTATAGAAACGCTTGGCAACTTGGCACACGATGGAGCATATCCAATGAGTTTAGTAGCCACAATCAATGCTTGGGATGATGGTGATGGAGTGATTAGTGAGTGGAATAAGTCATGTTAGAAAATATTGTGATTGTTTCAATAGGTGAGGCATGACAATCATTATAGATATACTTTTTTTTGTTGGTTTGGGGTAGTCTAAAGACTCTTTTGGACCAATTAGACTATACACTTCAAAAATTCATAACAAATTCATATTTTGACAAAATAAAATAAAATTTCAATTGCTCTCCTATTTCTATCATTTTTCTTTAAGTGAATATTTTTTTTTTAAATTCAAAAATGCCAAAGGCAAACCAATCATTCGGCTTGAATGTCATATGTTGATTAATCTTAGTAGCACCATAACTTCTAAAGGAGTCTGTGTCCATACACTAGAAGGTGCACAATTTTGACCAAGTGTTGCATTTGGTGTGTTGGACAAAATTTGTTAATCAAAATTTCCTTGGAAAGCTTACAAAGTGCAATTTGCATTTTCACATTTTTACTTCATCAAGATTTGAATACAGTTTGTTAAATAGGAGTTGAGGTCGTGATGAGAGGGAGAATTTTGAAATTTTGTTGGACAATTTTGAAGGCAAGGCACTTCTTTATAATTATGGTTTTGGAATGTTTGAATATCTAATGCAATACACTTGGAGGCTATGAAGAATAGGGTTATCGAGGATGACATTAAATGAGATTTAGGGCCAGGGAAGGACAACGAGTTTCCAGATGCAAGATTTTTTTGGCTCCATGGGGTCAAATTGCACCATTTCAAAATAAATGTCTACTTTTTGGCCAAATAAAAGTAATCATTTTTTTCGAGAAGTTTCCCAATGTTATTTAAAATGTGGATTAAAAAGTGCATGAATATGATTGAAAAGTGTTTTTGGGTTTTAAAAATAAATGAATACTATTTGAATTTGCGTTGCTGCTTGTGTAGAAAATATAATGCTTCACGCATTACCAACAAGTGCCCCATAGCCAACCATAGATTGACTTATTTCCAACCAAGGCTAGAATGGTTTTTTTCATATTTTCAAGGTTGGGACTAAAAGTTCATGATACATGTTCCAAAGTAGTGCAAAAAAAAGTAGGAAGTAGTGAGTGGAAAGATTAGTTTTTTGAATGATCGGAATTGGAAGAGTCTAGAGATCAACTATGGGTCTGGAGCACTTTGCCTTTCAAAATTCATAGTAACTAGTGTGCCCTGCGCCGTTGCCACATGCAAAATCAAAGTTAAAGTAATTTTCTAATTTTTGGATGCATAAAAACTTTGAAATTCAATAAATTTTGCGTAGAAGGTCGGAACACCACGAAACAAAGCCCGTGCACCCCTCTTTGCTGAGAGCTTTCTGACGGTACCAAGCACGCCACCGGCGGACGCACGGTCCGGGAGATCTCAACGTAACAAACAAAACAAAACAAAACAAAACAAAACAAAACAAAACAAACAACCTGATTTAAAGGATAGATTTCAATTCATGCAATAAAATTACCAAAGTTTTAGCAGTCCTCATCATTTTTATCAACACACCTCTAAAAATATTTAGCTTACATTCTACTGCTTCAGATTCGTCCAAACAAATTCCTTGGTTGGTTGGTTATAGGTGGTTCTACCTTAATTGTAAGTGATCGCCATCCTGGCACTTTCTCAGGAAAAGGGGGTCTACTGTACAGTGGCCTACCGTTAAAATGAAAAAYTGGGTCGGTGGTAAACGTTTAGGAGGTGTGGCCGACTTTGTATTTTCCAAATTAAAGTACAGGTGGCAGAAGACGTTCCCATTGTTCCCACATCAACGCCACATCAAACCCCAATAGACAGACACTCTTACCAGACATTGGAAGCTTCCCTACACCCGAGTTTCGTCGGTAGACGGAGTACTATATATGTTGCGGATTTCATCATCTTCGGTCTTCCCCATCGCCATCGCCATCGCCATCCCCACATTAGTTTCACGCTTCACGAGTTTTTGTTACACAGAACCGAAAACTAATTGCAGTACAGGAAAGTTTCAGTGCAGACGGAGATCTTTGGTTTACAGATAATTTGGTGGTAATTTAAGTTTGTTGCTGCCATTTCTAGCTTGTTTGGTTGAATTGAGAGGGTTTGATCGAGAGCGATGACGATGAAAACTCSCCGGGTTAGCAGTGAGCGGGCGAAGACGTCTATATGTGTGCGTTTCGACGACAAGCGCGGGTTTAGTTGCCGACTTAACAAGACGGGGTTTAGGTCTCTGGTGAGGAAGAACCTGTTTGCGTACTTCGTCAAGTGCTACGAGCAAGTGTGTCGGGAAGAGTCCGTGAGTGCCGTATTGAAGAAGTTTGAGAACTTTCGGGACGTCTCCGAGAGATTTCCACCCTTGACGCCGCTCCCTGCAAGGTTTGRACTTTTGGAGCCGCCRGAGAAGCAATCGACTTTGATTCAGCTTGTTTCGGAGCAGTTGGACGACGCCGAAAGAATCTGCTTGCAGTTCCAGGTGTGGTTGGAAACTGGGAATTGACKTTTGATTTTGTTGGAATTGTTTGTTAGGGATTGAGGTCTGGAAAATTAGATTTTGGTTTTTAGACTGGTTTTTGGTATGGTTTTTTTCTGGTTTGGACCGACTGGCGGATTTCTGTCGTTGGTTAGGGTTTTTTGTGGAGGTAATTGGAATTCTATTTTAGCATGACGCTTTTGTCATTTCAGGGCTTTCTTAATTTGATTATATGTAGGGTGTTGACACTCAGGTGGATTTTCCTGACGACATGCAAGTGGGCGAGGCCAATGGACCAGATCCTGCCTCGGATCTGGTCAACACGTCGCCTCCTCCGGATGACTCCTCCTTGCAAAATGTTCTGCTCGGGAGTGTACGCAGCGAGGGCTCACCCGAGATTCCTCCGGGTTATGCYCTTGGTCTGGGAAGTTGCACATTGAGTCAGCTAGGTGAATTCCCGTCCCCATGTTAGGATGTTTTTTTAAGACACTGCCTGATTTCTACCTCACAGAGCTTGTTCCGTTCGTATGTTTGAAGGGTGAATTCGGGACATAGATACATTAGATATAATTCGATAAATCTTGTATGCTAGGATGTAAAAAACTGAAGATGTTGATCTTTACCATCCCCGCAGATAATCCCGAAGGTCGTCCACCTCCCAGTTCTCGTCAATGTCCTGATGSACTCAATCAGGCAATGAGCGATATGGAGTGCCGGGCATCCAGATATCCAGATATGWTGYCRGATTTTGATTGSTTGAAGCAGCAGCTCATKTTATWTGAAAASAAGTTGAAAGGTACAAAATCATCACATGKTTTACATGACGTCGGTGGAGAAGAGTTCTCTGCATGTCAATTTATTTTCTTGATTGTGTTCGTTGGCAAAGTCCRCCCTGCATTGGAACTGTCGACTGATGGATGCACTTGCATAGATTGCTAGTAGTTGAGATTCATCGAAGAGAAGGAACTTCTTCTTGATCTTTTCCTGCAAATATTTTGGCTCATGACATACGTAGCGAGCTGTTGCAACCTTTCTCTTGCAAGTCCGTGACCTGCATTTTTAATTTGGCGCTGGGGYTTGCTYTTAGATCGAGAAATGAAGGAGCATCTGTCGCTCGAATCGARAAAYAATCTRCTKAGAAGATGTCTGGAGGAAATTCCYTCGCGACTGCCCGAGGGTATRTTGGCTGAGRATCCGCAGAATCAACTCAGAAAGGCTTCGATGGAGGTGAATGGGTGCTCCTAATTTTATTTTTCTTCTTCCTGTTTTCCTAAGTTCTCATGCTTCTTTACTGTGTGTGTGCAGCATGTGTAGATTCTCGGTAAGCGTTGTCTCATCATACACGCAATTTCTTTCAACCTCCCCGTTATATATATTTGTGGTGGCTTTTGGGGTTTCAGGATGCTGGGTTCCAGGATGGATTCCAGGGTGTTGGGTTGCAAAGGGGCTATTATCCGGCAAGTGATTTTGGTGTGAAGTATATTGAAACTCCTATGCCGGATGCCGAGGAGGACGGTCGTCTGCGGAATCGATCCATTTCTGAAGCTTTAGAAGTCGTTCCGAGATTGACTGGACGATATAGAAAGAACGTAGGAGACATTCGCCCAGAAGTGTATGGTGGCAGTGTGGATGGGGACCTGCCAAGCAACGCAAAATCAGAGGTCAGTCTATGCCGCTACCAGTATAGTGCATGCGTCTTCTTTAGCTCCATTTCTATTTGTAAAGAATTTCGTTTGAAGTATCTTTACGTCTTCATTCGGCGCTCCCTTATCTTGCAATATCTGTGTACATGTAAATTACAGGGTTTCAGCMCTCAGGCGAGCGATCTTCAAGTTAACGATCTTTGCAGTGGTGGGGAGAATTTCKTGATTATGCCTAATCCTGGAGGGAACAACATCTTACAGAATTTTCAAATAGACCGTTTTGTTTCAGCTGAGCCATCTGCTGATGAACGAGAACAGTGGGCTGAGGACCAGCTATGTCAATTTGACATGCCKGGCGAGGAGGTCAGTTCCTGCTTCTGCTTTTCTTCTTCTCTTGTTTTAAATCGATGTATTTCCTTGCGAAACTCGTGACTGTCACTTACATAAGCTTTTGATTGCGCTCTTCTTATCTTCGAGATGCAGCATATTCCCTGTTTGTATTTCTTTTGCTCTGGCACATGTGGAGCAGCAAAGGATTTGAATACGTATTAGGGAGGATGTTGTCCTTTACGTTTCAGCGTAGATATTCAATGTTCTCTACATAAAAGCACTTGCGGTGTTGATGGATCCCAGGAAGCCATGTACAGATGGTTATGATGTCGTAGATGGATAGATATGGTTTTGGAGTTCCCAAGTTCATTTTGTGCGGCTGGCGTAGAATGGGAAGTGGTCTTGTAATTTAGCTCAGTTTTGGTTGTAGGGATATATTACCGTCCTCTAATTTGTGTCTGTTTTCTTCATGAAACAGAGCTGGAAAGATCTTTGGCATTCTCCAGTTCGTCACGTCAGCATCGACAATTTTCCTGCATGAGGCTCTACTCGCTAGCCAATCTTTTATAAACCTAGTCGTTTCCTTCCCTTAATATGGAAGCATCGTTTATTTGCCGTGACGAGTCTGGCGTCGAGATTACTTCATCACCTCCCCCTGCTAATACGTTAGTACTCCACCCTCCTCAGATATAGTACCGTATTTCGGCAATAGATACAAAATTGCTACAAAATCTAGGCTTTAGAGCTATTTTAGAACACAATTTAGGCTTTTCGTTTTTCGTTTTGATAAAGATAATGGGCTGCTATAATTTACCTACGCTTCTGTTCTTGTAGTACTTGTCCTAAACTATGTTACGGTTGGTCCAAGGTCCAAGGTTAGGCCCGAGGTAGGAAGAGGCATACCTACCGGTGCGGACTGCGGAGGAGCTGGTCACCACGCTGGCGATGGAAGTATTATTCAGTTGACTGAAGAGAATGCAAGGGTTCGACAGCTGCAGCTCTCATACTCTGGTTAACTGGTGGCAGATGATCAACATTCTGAAGCAAGCTCCTAGTCTGGTCTCAGTCAGGGAGGTCAGCAGACGGAGATTTTTCGATTTGGATCAATGACTTGCTTTTTTTAACTTACATTCGAATGAGGAGTTTCTCTCAGTTCTTTTTTGTAAATTTTTCACTCATTTTAAGCATGATGTATCTAAGTTATTACGTTCAGTTGATTTGAATTAACGATGTCGTTTTCTTGATCTTGTTATAATCGTCTCTTCGTTTTTAGTATYTCGAATTGGTTTCCTACAGGTGCAGTTTATCATGCCCCCTTGGCCCTCGTGAAGGTTTGTTAGTTTGTGAACTCTTTGAAAGTAGATTATGTTGTCAACATGGTGTTCAGCGAAACTAGGGGGGGCTTGAGAACTGGAGTTTGTACACACGAGACTCTTCTAGAGGTAAACCATTAGCAAATGAGGGAGCTTCTCTACTTTCTGTGGGAGATTTTTGTATGGTTTTCCTATCATGATGATCTTTGGATTATAAAATGCAAGTTCTGAATTTTATTTAGTATGCTATGATATGAATGTGAGTTCTATGCTGTTTTTCTTATGGAACCCACTTTGATTATTTTGAGAATTTGGGTAGGTTTTATAAACTTCATAATTTGGAATTTTTGTAGAATTTTCATAGAATTGATCTCAAAATAAATATCGCAGAAGTTGTTAGTTTAAGAAAAAAATYCAATGCCTATCCAATCTACGATCATGAATTTTATTATTTTTTTAGATAAATTATATGGATGTATTAAATAAATGATGGATGGATGAACAAAATTGATGATTTCTCTAATTTAATTAGTCATCAGGAAAGTATCCCCATTGAAACAGTATTGTTTTAATGGGTTCACAGTCCAACTTTGAAAGTTTATTGTTGTAGTATAGCATCAGTATTGCAATAATATTGTTTCAATGGGAGGCACTGTTTCCACTGAAACTACATTTGTGTAGTATCGCTGTTTCCACTGAAACTACATTTGTGTAGTATCGATGTTGTACTACAACAGTAAACTTTCAAAGTTGGATTGTCAGACCATTGAAACAATACAACATTAGTACTAATACAATGGGGTATTAGTTCCTGATGTACATTTGAGGATGCATTTTGCTTTACAAACAAGAAAATCAGAAAATGATGTGCATTTACATGCACAAGCATTCTCTAAGCTTTCAATACTTATTTATTTTTTTAAACTTTACTGTTTTTTTGAACCATTCTATCTTTTCATTTGTTTAGTGTAAAGAAGAGGGAACAAAGTAGGAATGAAGTAGAAACACCTAATTTGGATTGCAATCCAATAATTCAATTGATTTATCCTATAATTAGTGAGAAACAGAAATTAATTTCATTGCAAATTCCATTCCATTGAATACTTTTCTGAAAACTAATATGGACAACTAAGTGTTCCTAGTTGTGGGTGCTATCTTTTGGGTGCATAGTGGAGTACCATACAACAATATTTGGGGGTTCACTAATTTAAAATAATATGACTTTTGGCATATTAGTGTTATATAAACCAATGAGATTATACAATGTAGGGGAGACAATCCATTTCTCATCGAATAAGCAATTGTGCATATTTGGAGYGCAAGTTTTTTGAATGTGGAATTTTTCCCATGTACAACAATAGAGTTTGGAAGGATTGCATATTTTTTGAAAATTTTATTACATAAAATGAAATTACTAGTAATTTATTAGTTGAAGATTCTCTTCAACCTATAATGGTGATATAGTCCTTTCTATTTCTGACCATAGGCTAATTGCAAAATCGACCAAGGGCTAATTGCAAATGTTGAGGTCCTTGCAACCAATCATAATGAGCCACAATTACTCTATGAACTGTGCCATAACTTCATGGAAAGACAACAATCTATTGATTGGAAATGGGGAGGTGATCGGAAATGGGTTGCCTCCCCTAACTTGTGTTTTCATCATACATAAACAAGGATGTAAAATCATTAGTTCTAATTAAATTAATACCACCTAAATTTGTGTAACTATATAGGTTTGAGCATGATTCCTATTATTGAACTATAAAATAACGTTGGGTCATGTTGGTAGTCAAAGCAAGATTCTACCTTCCTTTTAGAATGCATTGTTTTTAACACCATATGAATATACTAAGAATTTTCAAAGTGTTAAAAAATAGGTATATCCAAAATCTACCCTATGCTTTCATGAATAGAGGCTATATATTTTAAAGAAGAATTTGTAGGGTTCAATTTTAAACACATGTTATAGGTAGGTGTAATTATCTTACTTGCACTAGCACGATTTTTATGCACAATTTTTTGCCACTTGGCTACGTCTAAAAGATGTTGGCTATTCTTTTTTCAATTAAAATAGCCAGATTTCACCTAGGTTACTAGTTCTGGTACAAATATCACCAAGTATCATCCAAATATCACATGAGTATTGAAGAAACAATGAACTCTAGCTACATGTGCTGCCACCATTGTACACTAAATAGGGGTATCAAGGGCACCAAACAATTAAGGGGACTAAATAAAAAAAAGTATAGATGTTCAAAACATGATGTACAACCCCGAACACTTCAGTAACAACCGATGTACAGTACCATCCAATAAGTCTTGCAACCCCACTATGAAGTCCTTCAAACTTTTCCTTTTAAGCTCAATTTTAAGAATATCCAATCAAAACTATCCTATTAAATCTATTGCTTTATRGAATCTTAACCAACATGTGAAATTTCAATGTCCAAAAATAGTAACTCCATTTTTGGTGAATTAATTTATTTCTTTTTCATGGATTTATATAATAATTAATTGAAAAATAATTATGATGATTTTTAAAAACTTGATTGCACATTTAATTAAGGAACATCATTGTTCACATCTTTCATGTTACAAAAACTCACACTATGTAGGTAAATTTTTTTCCTATGTGGCTTTAATGTGTTTTGCAATCTTCTTTCATACACATTTAAGACAAAGGTCATGAACTAAAAACAATTCAACAAATGATGTCAAACACGGTATCATTAGGAAGCTATAGTATTGTAGAAGACTATTATAACATAAATTTTATATTTTGTCTTGCTCACTAGCAACTATTTTGCAATAAAGTGGTACATCCACTACCATCAAGTACTACCACTTTGAGCTACTATTAGAGCTTGCATTTGGTTAGGCCTTGTAGAAATTGACCTTTAGATACTTTCTTGAGGTATATCCTTCCATGCCAAATTCACTAGTGTTCGCCTTTGGTCTTTGCTATGGATCTACATCTTTTTTGCACTTGATCTATGACTTATTTCCATACGTTTTCTATGGAATTGAGGTCAAAAGAATGTAGTGGCCATTCAATGAGATTTACACTATATCGTAGTGCAAAGTTAACTAACACTACTTAAAATTTCACTAAGTTTGCTTATAGACCTCCGAGCAATATCATATATACAATATTATAGACAAACATCAATTTTGCTCTCAAAACTTCTAGGCTACATCTACAAGCAACAATCACTAGAAGCACGTCTACAGTAATGTTGGTCCTCTCAACTCCAAAGCCGGTTGAAATTCACTATCTATGATCTTGTAATATAAGATTATTCAAATGTAGCATTCTACCTTCAAACTAAACTTAGTGTTTCCAAAATTAACCACATATCACAAAGAGAAATATTTCTAAAAAGTGGAACGAGTCACAACAAGGTACATGACTCACCTTGTTCAAGGCCAAAAATCTCAATCAAATATCTAAATTTACCTGCTACAATTATGTTTTGCAATTAGAGTGTTTGCCCCAAAACTAACATGGGGTTGCAAGACTTATTGAAGGCCATTGTACAATACAGATAGATATTTATATAGTGTGAAATGTCAACTAATTAGTATGGGTCCCCTTAATACCCCTATTCAGTGTAGAACTTTACCGACTTGTGCCAAAGAAGATACTCAGCAGAGTAGTCSCAAAGATGCGATGAGTCTGGATGCCTGGACATGGAATCTCCCTCGCTCAATTCCAAAATTCTGAAGATACCAATTCAATGAAAAATGATTGAATCCAGCCCTTCCGAATGCCGAATTCGAAATTCTCAGGTGGATGACTTCAGCACATCAGTGTAAAAAGAATTACTTACATATTATATTGGGTAATAAAAGAGACCAGAGCACTAGCAAAACACCAGGCAGAAGAAAAGCTCTCGAATTAAATGGCCCAATTTGAGATGAAGAGAATAATAGACCATTCAAAGATCTGAATAACTTGATTACAGTAATCTACACAAAAGAACTCCATGCGTTGCTCTTCCACAACAGGGCTATGGCGGCAATCGACATTCTAATAATCTATAAAACCAACACAGGTGAAGTTTGAGCAATACCGTGCCTTGACTCAAGCTGCACGATTGACAATTCACACCACCATCCACGATCACAAACGTTGCCTGTACACAGGTATTTTTCCTATGGACCGGAAGAAACTATCTCTCTGATGATAATGAAGCAAACATGAGATCTAAACAGAAACCAACAAGTTTGGTTCAAATGCAAACCGAACGATGCACCGCTCCACGAGCGCAGTATCAGCAGAAAAATAAGAATCAAGGGGAAACTCTTGCCATGCCGTGACAACCCCCGAGGCTATGAAGCACGCCGCTGCCTTAAACGAGCTTTTGTTGAGGATGCACAGCCGGTTGTTGAGCGCCACACAATCGAAGTCGTCCAGATTCACGAGGTGTTGCCTTAACAGCATCGGCATCACCCCTGCAAGCCGCCATTGCAACGACGCCCTCTCCAGCTTCCAGAGCGACAGGCTCTTCGTTCTTSCCCCAATGTCATCCTCACGGATCTCCTTCTCGATCAAAGCAAAAATCTCATCGCCAAACTCGATCACCTTGGCTTTCACGCAAGCCTCCCCGACTTGTGAAGGGAAGAAGATCAAGTCGCTCCAAGAGCGAGCACCTTCAACGTCATACTTCACCACACCCCACATGCCGCTCCTCTCCTCTCTCGCTACACAGTACAACATGCCATCGCAGTAGGCTCCAACGTGCTTTGTCAAGGCAAGGTTCGGAGTGGGTCGTCCTCTTTTAGTCCATAGCCCTGTCTGAGAGTCGTAGACCTTCGTCCGTTTCCGAGACGCCGCACAGAGAATTTTGAACGAGTTCTGCTCGGTGTTCACCACCAATTGCACCACATTCTCCGCGAGAGGGACCTCTCTTTGAGCTCCAGTCATGGGGTTCACCACCAGCAAGGAGCGCTCGCCTTGCAAGCACAAGAGACCCCTGGATCCTGTGATGACGCTTTTGACATCAATGGGCGATGTGAAGGGCTTCAGGGTTTGCCATCTTCTCCTTGTGGAGTCGTAACCCAACCATGACCACGTTGCGCTTTCCGTCTCAGTGGCCGGGCCTGTTGATTGAACTCCCGCAYTCTCTAGATTAGGGTGAGAGGGAAAAATCGGCTCTAAATCTTCTAATTCAAGCCTGCTCCCTGTACGAGAAATTCGTAGAGTTGCCTTGCCTTCGTTCCAGAATACCAGAGGGAAAAACGTTGCCTCTTGTTGACCTTGAATCTCAGTTCGAAGGGTGAGAAAAGGAAGATGGGTGAGGAGAGAGTGCCATCGCTTGCAGACAGGGCGAATACTGTAGAGGGTCGAAATGGGGAGCCGCGCGAGAATCAGGTCTTCTAAATCTTGGGGTAACCCTAGCATTGCACCCTCACTGCCGACCCGTTTCAACTCCTGATAAACAAAACGTACAATAGGAATTCGTAAACAAGCACGAAGCTTCAACAGCTGGACGAACAAGCAATGACACGTMCGTGAGACCTCTGGCTTAAGTTAGCCCTCTCAAATGGCAATGCCTCAGGAGAGCACATGGGCTTCTATTAGCATGTACAGAACTTGGCATGAGGAAGTCGCCTAATCGGATGTGCACACAACATAACATGACAGATTCTGAGGATGCACAAAGAATGTATGGTTGCAGAGTGTAACATCAGGGAGGGATTCAGTGTACCAAATTCTTGCCGTCTTCATTGGAATGGCCATGGCCTAACGACAAAGCTTCCACTGCTGGCGCCGTTCCTTCCAGCTCGTCAGGTGGCTGGCCATTGGCTTGGACCATGACGATGAGTGCCAGTCAGTGACCTCCTAATTTCTGCGGTGAATTGATTGCAAATGAACACTATGTCGAGTCGCAACAAAGACAAGAGCGAAACAAAAGGAAGAAACAGAAAAAGCGCCGGCACTCTCTCAAACGTCGAGAAAACCACAACGTCCAAGTCTCTACCCCAAGATCGCTTGAGCGCTCCTACAAAACAACAAGAGCTCTTCTACACCTGCTGAAGCTTTTCCGCACGGTAGACACGAATTGCAACAAACGCCGTTCTTCACTTCGCATGTAAGAATCTCGGAGCGAGAGGATTCTAAACCCTTGAARAAGTTATAAAGCTATGCACAAGAACAACAACCGTACAATCGACACCTACTGTACTACAAGTACCTCGAAGGATCTTGCATGATTCATAAGCTTGTGCTTTCCACGAAGTCTTGCCGATGAATTAGAGCGTCGCATGTGGCGCAAGCGGGGGCCATGTCCGTCCAGAGTTTGCCACACAGCCCGGACATACTGACAAAAAGCCGTTAACCCTMGAGGATATTTCCTCTCTGTTTCTCGACACACTCCCATCGTCACCACCGACCACAAATTCCGGAGAATATTTAGTTTATTTTAATACTCCCACCCAATTTATCTTACTTTAAACTTTTGAAGATTCTTTGGACAGGATCATCGTCGCCGAATCCACTGTAGCAATTTCTCCGCATGTGTGTCGGCGGTTCTTTCTTGRTTAATGCCGAAGTTAGCCGCCTTGGCGACTACTGCAACACATGCGATTCGGACTACAGTACTAGGAATTTGATTTCTCACTGAGTGTAATCTATACTATATTCAAATTGCAAACACAAGCGGACCATGGTGAACTTGGCTATGGCAAGCCCTAGACAACCTCGGCGATGATCTTGGCCAATGCAAACTGCGCTTCCATGACACCCTGGAAGCGCCGCGCGCGCCGGTCATCCATCTGCAGGGGCATGGTGGTCGTCTCGGTCTTGTGAGCGATGGCTTCTTCTTGGACTCAACCTTTTCACAGTATTATCTTCAAATTAAATTTAATCTCACTGCAGCAATTTCACAGCATCCACTTCAGGCGCATTTCGGCGATTTTCTAGCTTTAATTTGTTCGTTTACATTATGAGTGGAACACGGAGACGCAAGCCGTCATGGTAACGACTTCCACAATTTCAAGTCAAGCCACAAAAATTGATTTGCACACTAAACTGTTACTGAATCCGCACGAGCAAATGTGAAGCTTATTTGTCTCATTGAGGCAAATAGTTTCATTAACTATTATCAAGTGTACTAACATATTGATTGTATGTTTTCTTACCAATAAGTGTAATGGCTTAATATCTTTTTTCTATACAAAGGGATTGCAATCTTTTTGGAAGGACACTATACCAAATGGTTGTATTTGGAATGTCAACTATGATGTAGCAATCCATTAAAAAATGTCAACATTCCTGCTCTGACACACTTTAATTTTGTTTTTAAAAAATTATGTAGCAGTCAAATCCTGATGATCCACTAAAACTTTAATTGATTTGGACAAATCTTTGTCTTTAGCTTGGGACTGTTTCAATATTGAAGGACTAAAACCTGAGTGCATTAGGGAGGAATATTGTGAATATCTATCAACACTAACATCTACTTTAGATCCTTATCCAAAAACATCACATTAAGGTTCAAGCCTAAAATGTATTATACAATACTTCAGAATGTGCACATCTAATTAAGATCTTTATCMAAAGCCATCCTCATAGATTCTAAATAAAATATATTTTATATTGCTATGGAGTTATGATATGGATACATCTCACACATGCATGGACAATAATATACAAAAGCAATTTCAAATTGGTGCTACAAGTTGAAAATCCATCAAATTGGAAACTGTAAAGTACCATAGAAAAATCATGCATCCTAACTTACTTAACCTTGCAGACTTAAAATGTCCAATAATTGACTTCTGCATTAATTGCATAAACAAAAAAATACATCTATCCGTTCAATAATTGGAATATTTTGGTAACTTACTTTGGTCATTGGGTTTTCCTTCCTTCTATGGTTAAATCCTATTAAGCCTAGACCTATAATGAAGGTGGTTTGCCCCCAAATGATCCAAATATGAGATGAAGAAAAAGAGCTCAAAGGCCTTCTTTGGTTCTTCAAGATCCCTCAAATTTATCCCTTATAAGACTTCATCCTCAACTTTTACATGGCTAGGTTACGAAGCATTTACACGTTCAAAGATGAAAGTGTATACAGGATTTCAAAGAAAGTTAGCATTCTCTCAAAAAGCTTAGCATTAAGGACCTTGGAGAAAATTTTCCTCTCATAGATATTGTTTCATCCATTTTAGCAACACCCAATTTATATGGGTAGCTTGAAATTTTGTAGGTTTTAGTTAGTAAAATCACTTGTAGAGTAGAAATATTACCACAATGGAGCTTGGTAGTATTTCTACTCTACAAGAGCCATAAATTGATTGGAGTTATGCATACTATGTCCTTTAAACTCATATATTTTTGGTGACCAATTTTTTAKATTTGAGGTGTGAAAAGTGGATTTTAAAGACTTCAATTAAATCACTTTCACAATTTTAACATCCCCATGATCAAACATTATAATCTTTCAATTCGCAAGGGACATTGTTGTGTTTTCTTTTCCCATGTAATCTCTAGCAAGTCTTGTTTAAATTTATATGGTTAGATGAATTTGTACTAAGGTAGAAGGTGTGAGTCTATTTTGTTAATTTAAAATCATATTACTATAATGAGTACATTTAATATCCTCACTATTGCCTCTTGTGCATTGTTAAATGAGTTGAGCCTATTGTGTAAACTAGGAGCAAGCCCCATTTGGGCATAATTATAATGGTAGTGTACATTCAAGTTCTACCATGTACACCATCATTACAATTTTGCACACAATGGGCTTTTTTGATTGGTCAAAATAGTGGTTTCTATTTAATTGTAAAAAAATGCATACAATCTGGTCATAAGAATTTCAATTCTTTCCTCAAATAGTAAGTTTTTCAACACTAGAAAATTCTAAATACATTGTGCTATTTCTCTTATGATTTTTTTTTATCATAGTGATCTTAGTTTTGAATACAAATACTGAAAGACAAGCCAATATTTTCAAGGGAAAAAAAAAAAAAATTTAAAAGTGTTTTTTTGCTCAAAAATTCTGCCCGAAGTCGGGCAACGACCAAAAAATGGTCGTTCGAGCGCTTAGGGGTTAAGTATAAGGACTTATTATTGAAGGCTAGAGGTTGCTAGTTTTGTACGTATAGGGAGTGATTTTGGAAGTGTGCAAATTGAACCGTGATTGTTTCCAGAGGACACTAATCTCCAACTACTTTTCACCTAAATACTTAATTTACTTAATTTTCTATCAATAGGCATTGACGCAATAAATAATTTTTGGATGGACACTTCTTGCAATTCCATTTACATAAAATAATCTGCACCAGAAATTCAATTATACAACCTATTCTTGACACAAGAGTTTCAACTTCAATCACTCAAACATGCTTAATATCAGTTTACCATTGTTTAATATCATTCAGCTTACATCAATCAATCAGAGGAAGGTTCATGATTACCAATCGGTACAAACCTTGAGTAAGGTTTCTTTCCTTGCAGGAAAATTAAAACACAAATTGGCTGAATTCCAAGAAAAAGCTACGGCACTGTCAAAATCCTCAAAATCCTCCAAAACACAAGTTAGAGTACTCTATAATTGCCAAAGATTAAGCTCATTTAAATCTGGGAACCCTCTCAAAGCTTCGGAGACACATCGTGCTGCTGACATTATCGCTAGTAGCAGCAAGAATTAATACAGATTGATTTCATGCTTTGAAAATGACCGCTTCAATTCAATCCTCATAATTTGAAAAAAACACAATTCAGATGCCAGTGGCCATATTCAATGCCAAATGATTCAGTGAAAAATATTGTATGTATGGGTTCAACAAAAGCCAAATTTGAGCAAACAAAAGGTCCTCCATATGACCTACTTAAAAGTGCAAAGAGAAACATGAGAGTGACCCAATTTGAGCCTCTTTTGGTCCGTTACAGGTACTCGAAGTTTAGATTCTCAGCTGGATTATTTTGAGGTAAGCACATTCTACAGAATGATGATGAATCACCCACCTGATAAATCAATTGCACATGCTACTTCTACGGTAATATCTCAAAAATTGCAATCCACGCTGGTGGGTTAGGATTGCACGGGACTTCAAGGG
Organism: Pleurozium schreberi; assembly: GCA_006891605.1. Lineage (NCBI taxonomy): Eukaryota > Viridiplantae > Streptophyta > Bryopsida > Hypnales > Hylocomiaceae > Pleurozium > Pleurozium schreberi. The sequence continues at coordinate 163,512 of VACF01001879.1, read as the reverse complement.
TGAGAGAGAACTTCAAAATTATTTACGTTGTAAACCAAGTTGCACTTTGATAGCAAAATCACTCAGCAATTTAAGCAGCACCGAAAAAGACCAAGAAGGTATAAGAACTTCAGAGTCTATACACCCACTAGGAAACATGGTCTACGAACAACATTTTCTAATTCTCTTTCAGTAAACATAAGTTGGAACTGCGTGGTAGCAAAAATAAATAAATGAAACAAAGTTATTGCTAACGAAAGAAGAAATAAAACATCCTATTAATATAATTATCACACTCTGCAGCAGCAGCTGATATCACCCGAGTTGTCCCCAACTGATTCAATAGAAGGTTTCATTCAGAATTTGACACTCTTATCACAAACATGTCAMCCGAATTGAACGTCTCTCATCCACCAAAGTGACATTTGATGTTCGACAGTCTCAGCTAAAGAACACCGCCATCAATCAATGTACTAAAAAGCCACCCTAACTTGCATAATTACAGTAACTTTTTATTCGGTAAAAATAATCATTAAAGAACAATCATCCATGTTGTGACCCCAAGCTAGCCCTGAAAGCCAGACTGCTGTTGAGGCTGCCGCTGCAGTACACCGCCTGCTCATTTGTGATGTAACCTGGCGATTGTTTTAGGAGTCTCAGATCTTCAGTTTTAGTGCAAACGTCCGGAGCCAACACATCATTCACATTAATTGCCATCGTGTCTCGGTGATTGATCTTGCCATGTTGCGTCACTGGCTCAGCAATCAGAAGAAGTTGAAATTGAAGTTGGGTTGGCGCCGCTTCTCCCATGCATGGCAATCTACATTTAGCATCGGGTTAGAATTTGTATGGGTCAGTTAGGAATGAAGATCTAGATTAGTTGTAGATATTATGTGGTACGATATAATACACTTTTGGCTTTTAATTGAACGTGTTGTTTTCTGATCAGGATCTAAATTAGAGGTCAGTGCTGATAGATATCTATAGTACTGCACTCCAATGCACTGAAGTTCCGGTCTTTAATGATTAGAATAAACCTAATATACAAGTATTTGTTCAAATCACAGAATATTTTGGAGTTTGTAAGGATTTGATTGGTATGTTAGATTTTGAAACCAAAAAGTGTGTCTGTAAAGGGATGGACCTTGACATTTGTGAATGGATTGCTACATGTCAATCAACATTCCAAATACAACGCTCAAATATGCAGCTCTTATATTATACAATGTTTGGAGTCATCAACTGTAACACAACTTAGAAGATGGATTTTGCAAAAATTATAACAAATCAAGAAGGCCAAAAGTTTGGTGAAGACCAAACTAAACCCTAAATGATTAGCTTGCTAAATTTGCCAATATAACAATTTTGGATTGGTTTGTGTGATTGGAGATTTTTATGTTTGGGGCCCAAAATTTCATAGAAGTTGTGGATGAAGCATATATTTCATGTGTGCTAAAATCTAAGACATTTGGAAGTATAAGTCCAAAGTGATGGCCTAATATGTTAATGTTTTTTTTGTAGATAGRCAGTTTGGGCAAATTGAAATGAACCACTTATCTCATAAAAAAATTGAAATTGGTTTTCTAGATTTATGTATTTGTGGAAAGCTTTGAATCATTTTATTTTGATCAACAAGCTTATGAGGAGATTTTGTTTGCGGGCAGTCCTGGATTTTCTTCTCTAAAATAAACTTTGATGTCCTTTATTTTACTGACTTTTCAATATTCTCTAGAAAAAAATGGAATCATAGGATGTAGATTGTTTATTACAACATTGAAACCATTGGAATTGTCATTTTCCAATTCCACAACTAAAATAATCCTTAACAATTTTATATTTTGAATCATTCTCTATTTTTTTCCTATACGTTTTACTATTCCAAATGATTTGAAAATTTTCAAGCATGTTGCCAACTTGCCTTTATGAATGAATCCAAAGAAATATATTACCATTTGCGACATTTGTTTTTATAAAAATGTGAGCTTGTGAAGTGCAATTGCCTAATTTTTTCACGCCAAAGAAAAGCTTTTTGTAAATTTGAAAGCTTATATCTTGCAATCCACAAGAAAGTTTTGAAAGTTTTTCCTCAAATTCTCAAGTTAGTATACTACAAGATTCTATGGTTACATCACTTACATGTGTTCAAAAAAAAGAAAAATTCTAAGATTGGGTATTTTAGTATTTATACTAGAAATGGAAGTTTTGGAGGCTATTTTTTAAAAACATAGTCAAGGAACTTAAAAGGTTTAATAAAATAAAATGTAGGAAATGTTTGCTTGCATAGTTATGAAAAAGAATTCACAATAAACGTATGTGTTTATACAAAAAATTGAATAACCTACCTATCATTATAAAAGAAAACTACAAAAGTTCCCTCCAATTAAAATTAAGATTTGTTTGCAGTTTTGTTATTATTAGTTTTAGAATTAAATTTTTATTAAAAGGCTCTCAAAATTGGGTGGCTTGTCTCATGATACATGTATTCAAAAAACTCATATGATTAGGTTTCTTATGCTTTCATTGGCTCAAAGAATATTTGTTTTGTGTATGAGACAACATTTTTTATTTCTTTGCTAAAAGGGCTACAAGAATGTTTCACATTATTTAATCTCTATAGGAACAAACTACGTTTTTTTGGCAACATAGTGATTTTGGACAGCTTACTACGAACAAAGTTTTATTTTTTTCTTTGAAAATTTCACACAACATGTGTTCAAGGAGTAGCATTCAAGCCCAACAATTTTCATAACTTTTGACTACATGGCTAAATAGTTATTGCATGAAATGTGATTTTCAGTGGATGGCAAGCGAGATGGCAAGCTCTGGAAACCTCTTTAAAAATCTCTATATAAAAAAATAAAAATTTGAAATTGATTCTTTAGAATTAGATATACATGGGAGGCTTTGAATCATTCCATTTTGATCAATGAGATGAAAGTTATGAGGAGTTTTAGTTTGTGAATAGGTAAATTTTGGTTTGTGGATTTTTTTTTTTTTAAATTTAAATTTTTCTTATTGCTTGCAAGGTGAGTGCAAGAAGCACTTGACCTATTTTTTGTCCTCTTGCCCTCAAACATGTTTTCTTTTTGCTCATATACTTTTCATCGTTTGTTCACTTGGCCAGAAACTTGGAATGAAGGTACATGTAATAGTTGTAGACATTGAATAATTTTTTCAATTTTTTTCTAATTGGTTTACTATTTTTTACCTACCCTCAATTGGGTGTCTACATTGGCCAAAAATGCAAATTTGAAGCCACAAATGGGACATGTTCAAGGTCTATGGACATTACAAGGATTGACAATGTATTTTTATGAAAATGAAAACATGTTGGTTGCGCACATGGAGTCGAAGTGACCATCCTTTTTATGAAGACTACAAAGAGGGAAAAAATTTCATATAGGAATTCTTTAGTGCAATGCAAGCGTTGTCTTTTCTAGCAGAATGTGTTTTCTTAAAATAATTTTTTGAATTCTTTTGAATTGTTAAAAATGTAAAGGTCTTTAAACTCTTTCTCTGCTATTTTTGTCTTCCAATGGCTTATGTAGTACTAGTATTTTGTAGCAATCTATTGCACTTCATGATATTGCATAGAATTGAATCTACGTTTTAGACTTGTAGAAGTACTGTTGACATATAATATTGGTAATGGCAAAATAATGGTTCTACCACCCACTATGGCCAAAATTAGTGTTTTTGAGCCAAAAACGTTAAGTATTTCTTGCAATCACCCTGCCATAAATGTAGCAATTTTTATTAAATGCCTTGGGACATTAGGTGATCCCACTGAAGCTTGGGTAGCACATCAATGTTTTGGAAAAGAAGAATACCACAACTTGTATTAAAGTGGGCACTTTCAAATGCACCACTTACCATTATGTACCTTCTTTATTTGCTATACATATCCAAAATCAATTATGAACCTATGTGGACGAAATTTTTGTTTTTCAACTAAACTTTGTTCCTTCATTTCTTTTGCGCATGGTAATTATCCATTTGAATACCCAATTACTAACATTTGAATTATTTGTTGCATTGGAGCCTCAATCCTTTCACTTTCCAACAAGAAATTTTAAAATAGCAGGTTTGGAGGTACCCTACCTTTCTTCCACACATATGCTTACATTAGTTTAGTAAAAGATCCTGCAATATATATTTGTGTAAGGTAAAGACAACCTATTGTTGTCAGAATTTGGAGTTTGGCCTCATGTTACTATTGAAATTTTTCAATTTTTTCCCACTTAAAGACAAGTGTGAGAAATAGCTAGTGCAATTGAAATTATGTTTTTTCAATAAAGTATGAATTTGCTAGGAATTTTTGAAGTGTTCAGTCTTCCATGGCCCAACAGGGGCTGTAGACCACCCCATAGCCAACAAAATCTGAATCCATGATGCTCATCTCANTTTCTAATTGGTTTACTATTTTTTACCTACCCTCAATTGGGTGTCTACATTGGCCAAAAATGCAAATTTGAAGCCACAAATGGGACATGTTCAAGGTCTATGGACATTACAAGGATTGACAATGTATTTTTATGAAAATGAAAACATGTTGGTTGCGCACATGGAGTCGAAGTGACCATCCTTTTTATGAAGACTACAAAGAGGGAAAAAATTTCATATAGGAATTCTTTAGTGCAATGCAAGCGTTGTCTTTTCTAGCAGAATGTGTTTTCTTAAAATAATTTTTTGAATTCTTTTGAATTGTTAAAAATGTAAAGGTCTTTAAACTCTTTCTCTGCTATTTTTGTCTTCCAATGGCTTATGTAGTACTAGTATTTTGTAGCAATCTATTGCACTTCATGATATTGCATAGAATTGAATCTACGTTTTAGACTTGTAGAAGTACTGTTGACATATAATATTGGTAATGGCAAAATAATGGTTCTACCACCCACTATGGCCAAAATTAGTGTTTTTGAGCCAAAAACGTTAAGTATTTCTTGCAATCACCCTGCCATAAATGTAGCAATTTTTATTAAATGCCTTGGGACATTAGGTGATCCCACTGAAGCTTGGGTAGCACATCAATGTTTTGGAAAAGAAGAATACCACAACTTGTATTAAAGTGGGCACTTTCAAATGCACCACTTACCATTATGTACCTTCTTTATTTGCTATACATATCCAAAATCAATTATGAACCTATGTGGACGAAATTTTTGTTTTTCAACTAAACTTTGTTCCTTCATTTCTTTTGCGCATGGTAATTATCCATTTGAATACCCAATTACTAACATTTGAATTATTTGTTGCATTGGAGCCTCAATCCTTTCACTTTCCAACAAGAAATTTTAAAATAGCAGGTTTGGAGGTACCCTACCTTTCTTCCACACATATGCTTACATTAGTTTAGTAAAAGATCCTGCAATATATATTTGTGTAAGGTAAAGACAACCTATTGTTGTCAGAATTTGGAGTTTGGCCTCATGTTACTATTGAAATTTTTCAATTTTTTCCCACTTAAAGACAAGTGTGAGAAATAGCWAGTGCAATTGAAATTATGTTTTTTCAATAAAGTATGAATTTGCTAGGAATTTTTGAAGTGTTCAGTCTTCCATGGCCCAACAGGGGCTGTAGACCACCCCATAGCCAACAAAATCTGAATCCATGATGCTCATCTCATTACCTAATGCAATCGCAATATTTTCTAACATGGAATGCTTAGAAAGCCAATCCTTGTAATGAATTTCACACTGAAAAGTTGGAAGTGCTTTATGTGGTCACTAATCACTCCATCACTATCATGTAAGACATTGATTGTGCCCAAATCTCACAAAACTAAAAAGACCACAATGGGGCCACTTCATAGGTGACCACAATAGAAGAAATAACTGCAATGGGTTGTCTTACCTTATATTTGTACTCATTGCTTTAGAAATGATAAGTTTGAGTGACCTCCATGCCACTGAGGTTTGGGGCTTTGGGCAACAAAGTAGACCGGTAGAATAGGAAAACACCACAACCAGCCGGTTATTTTTGGTTTTTGGAAAAGTTCCAAAGTGGCAATCACTTAAAATTTATTTGGTGAAGCGTTTTATTTCTACATACATACATCTTTTGAACCAAAAAACACATTTCAATCAAATTCATACACTTTTTCATCCAAATTTGGCTATTTCAATATTTCATCCAAATTTTTAACCCCTAAATGCTTGAACTGCGTTTTTTGGTAACATAGCGATTTTGGGCAGCTCACTACAAATGGAGCTTGGGCCTTATAGCTACCCCTTGGACACATGTTTTGTAAAAATTTAAAATTTTTGACTACATAATTAAAAAGTTATTGCATGATATGTTGTTTTCATTGTTCGGTGAGCAACCCAAGCAACAAAAAAAACTTCTTTAAATATCATAATTTTTAAAAATAAAACTTTGAAATTGGTTCTTTAGATTATATCTAAACGGAAAACTTTGAATCATTCTATCTTGATCATCGCGTCAAAAGTTATGAGGAGTTTTAGTGTGGGGTAGTTTAGAGGAAGTTATAGAATCTCTATTGTACAAAAAAATGTTTGAAATCCATTATTTATTTCATTTTATAATATTTTGGAAAAAAAATAAAAAAAAAAACCCTGAAATTTGTTTATATCAACATTTTAACCATTGGGATTGGCATTTTTCAATTCCATAAATAAATTGTTTACAATTTTAGTACTTTGAGTCATTTTCTACTTCTTTCTATTTACTATTTTTTTCTTATATGTTGTACAGTTCCAAATAATTTGAAATTTTTCAAGAATGTAAATAACTTGTTTTGAATAAAATGTACAAGCAGTCTACATTTGAGGAGGTGGTCGGTTTTAGAGCCCATTGAAATGCACTTTTCTGCAACTTCAAAAATTCATAACTAAGCTCCAAAAAATATGAAACGACTTGGGTTAGATGTCTTTCAAGGGAAATTTATTGAAAATTATTTCAAGTAATTTCACCTTGCCAAATTCAACTTTAGCCTTTAGCTGGGCACTTTATGGACTTCCTCTTACCTTACTTCCTGGGAGTTTTTTTTTTTCATTTTTTACCAAGTGCCATAGTGGCGATATTAAATGTTATATTGGTGCTCCAAATTACAACATTCATCCAAATATTGGATGTATAGTATGGTTTTCATCCACAATTTGGCAATTTCATTGAAGATTTCTTTCAAATTCAAAATTGTTTGGCAGTTTCATCCAAGTTTTTTGACGTTGTTTTAGGCATTTTTTAGCCAAATTATTTTTTCCAGTGCAATCTGGCACCAAAAAGCCCAAAAAAAATTGTAATTGTTATCATTTTTGTTGCAAAAATTGAACATAAATGAGAAAAAATGACAAAAATAACAAAAATAACTTGAAATTTTTTCAAGAGGTACAAGTAGAAATAGAGGATAGTGTGAAAAAATTTCAATTGTTTATTTTACTTTTTACACCCAAAACAACGACAATAAAGACCTTAAAGTCAAATTCAGCTATTAAACCAAATTTATCCTTTTATTCAATTGATTAATATATTTTATATTTTTTTCTATTTCAAAAATAAATTTTCAATTTATGTTTTTTTTTTAATAATTTTGATGGAAAAATCAAATTATTGTGAATTTTTTAGGCTAAAGGTAGAAATAAAATTATACAAATTATTATATATTTTAGAATAATCTATAATTTTTACCATGATTGAATGGTAGAATGAGAATCATAACCTTATAGTTTGAAAGTAAAATTCATGCCACGAAAAAAAAATTTGAACGAAAAACACACCATATCTTGTTATTTGGATTCTAACACATGGAGCTTTCAATTGCAGTAACTCTTTCAATTTTTGACATTTTCCAAAACTTTAAAATTGGGTGGAAATAAAACTATTCAAGCTTCATTTCTTAGTCTAAATCAAATTTCAAAAATAGTTATTTTGAAAATTGCAATCAAGGTTGACCAGGGCGCATCCACATTTTGAATGCTCGGACCTTAAGGGGTGAAAGTCCCAAGGCCTCTAATAAAAATTGCTACATTTATGGCAGGATGATTGCAAGAAACACTTGACGTTTTTGGCTCAAAAACACTAATTTTGGCCATAGGGGGTGGTAGTACTATTTAGAACTACCAATATTATACGTCAGCAGTGCCTCTACATATCGGAAAGAAAATGAAAATAAAAACAAAAACACAATCTAAGAAAGTGAAAACTTGAAAATTTTACAATATTTTTTGTGCCTTGCAACTCCATTTTGTGCTTAGTGTGGCATTACTTTTTTTGTTCATGGGCACTAGTTGAAATAAAAAAAAACTACAAAAGTTTATGTATTTTTCTATTGTCAAATAAGTCTATCAAAAATTAGCCGATAAATTGAGATCATAGGAACATGCTTGAACCTTRAAGTATCCCTTAAGGAAACATTTGGGATTTAGGAATTAAAGACAAATGGATTAGAAGATACATGTTCTTTTTTCTATAACTTGAATTTGTTGTAGTATTATAATGACTACTTCTCTAAACCTTTGATTATGTATGATTGACCAAGATCCAAACATCCATTGCAACATCAAAGCTTTGTCTAGTAATCTCAAAAAATAGCTTCATTATAAACAATAACATACCTTGCCACTTCCTTGGCTCGGCATGTTAGTTCTCATAATATAGCTTAAGTTTGGTTGCACATTTTAGATAGTTCTTCATTTTACTTTCTAGCTATCTAGTTTGTAACTTATTGCATGACTTAACCTAATAAAGACCTCAAGCCCTAAAAGTATCAAATGAATGGATTTCATCATTCCATGAAAATTGTAGAAACTAAAAATAAATGTATTCATCCAATAATCACATTTATTCATCCAAAAATAAATGTATTCACTTTTGCTACCTATCTTGATGATAAGGCTCTACCTTTGGGGGCTAAATTACAAATTTAATGGTCACATTGATTTTTCTTATTAGTCCATGTATAATAATTTTCCATACTCATACTATTTTAAATTAATAAATGCTCATTTCACCACTAAATTACCCTTTTGTAGTTGCTTAAAATCAAATTTGGAATATCGACTTGTAAGATGTTGACAAGTAGCAAACATTTTGTGAGAAGTTTGAGCGTAAGTGGCAAACGACAAAGGAGTAATTGCAAGAAACACTTGTCTTTTTTTTGGTCCCCTTAACCTTGGATAAGTGTTTTTTTCCTCAAAATTTTGCATTGTTTGTCCATATTCTATGAAATTTGAAGTGAAGGTACATGTGGTAGTTGCAAATGCTAAGTAATTTTTTGGGTTTTAGAAAAAATATTTTACTATATTTAAACATCCCCTAATTGAATGCTTATCTTGGCCATTTGAAGGGTTTCAGAATTATTTTTGAACCAAAAATGCAAATTTGAAGCTCAAAATTGGGATACAAAGACTCTTACTATAGTTATACAATCTATCATAGGAACTTCTAAAAATAATAAATTGTCCACCTTCCACATGTGCTCAAAGTGCTCTACCTTTGTGCAAAGTGCAAAGAATACATTTTTTATTTTTTCAAAGATGAAAATGGTTGGGAAAAAAACATTGTCAAGTTAGGAAAAATAGGTTTGGGTAGGGGTTTTATTTTTAAAATATTTTTACTATTTCTTAAAAATCAAGCATCCAAAACTCCATATTCTTGGTAATTTCCATCAATGTTTGAGTGTGCATACATTTCAGAGATATATTTTTCTAGGCCTGAATTTCTACACATACAATTTTTTGAATGCTTTACAAATTATCTGTATTTTAGTTCATGTAAGAAAATTTTATTCCAAAAGAGTCACAATACTTGAGTAATATGGCCATTTTGAGCCAAAATCGACAAGTATTTTTTGCAATGACCCAAACGTACATAGTTTGGAAATCTTTCATGTTGTATTTGACCTTATGCATGYGATGAAACAACTTCTAAATGTTGAGTTGTAAACACAAGTCAAGTTTAATTTTGTATACCCTATCTTTTGAGAGGATAGTGATACATTTAGGTTTTCAGAGGTGATAATTCTTATTTAATTACCTACTCCCATTGAGTTTGGCTATCCTCCCCCCTACTTGTATTTTACAAAAGTAGTTTGGCCACCAATCCATATGGGGTGTATGCCATCTCCATATGTATTTCATATACATTTGTTTATGTATGGCGCACATATGGTATCTATATTTCTTATTTGTACTTGTACCCATACATGTACTTGTCTTTTATATCCATACCCATATTCCAAAGTGACGGCCAAGATTGCCTCTCTCGATGGTGATCAACAATGATTATTTATTTTTAAAAATGGAGATGAACAACATTGGAGGAAGGTATGTGATCAATGGCTTCACAGGAGAAGGGGCCGTAATTGCAACAATAATAGGACAAATGCATCATCACAAATTATAGTGAACAATTGTTTGTCTCCTTGAGACAATTTTATAATTGAAAAATTAAGTGTATAGAGGTATTTATTGCATGATTGTTGTCTTACCATGAAGACTAATGCCCCTTTAAGTCTCTCTCTTTTTGTATGAAGGGGTTGCATTCTTTTGGAAAGGATATTATACAACACACTTGTATCCTAAATATGCAACGTCAGTAATATATGGCCTTGACTATTATCACTTATAATACTTTTTTGTCGAATCTCAAGGTACACGATTTGGTTTAATGTAGAAAATTCTTGAAACGCTTTTAACAAAAAAAATAAAAAATGTAATTTTATACATAAAATGAATATTCTTTGAGACAATGAAAGCATTAAAAACCTAATTATATGAGTATTTTTTTAATACATGTATTGTGAGACAAGCCACCCAATTTTGAGAGCCTTTTTAATAAATATTTAATTTTGAAAGTAAAAATAAAAAAATTGAAAAAAAATCTTAGTTTTAAATGGAGGGAACTTTTGTCATTTTTTTATAATGATAGATAGGTGATTCAATTCTTTGTATAATAAGTATGTTTATTTTGAATTTTTTTTAATAAGTATGCAAGCCAACATTTTCTACATTTCATTTTATTTAACCCTTTGAGTTCCTTGACTATGTTTTTCAAAAAAAGTATTAGACGAGAAATGAGTCCTCTTCACCCCTAAAGGACCAAGAGCAATTTTTAGAAAAAAACCCACGGCCAAGATTGCCTCTCTCGATGGTGATCAACAATGATTATTTATTTTTAAAAATGGAGATGAACAACATTGGAGGAAGGTATGTGATCAATGGCTTCACAGGAGAAGGGGCCGTAATTGCAACAATAATAGGACAAATGCATCATCACAAATTATAGTGAACAATTGTTTGTCTCCTTGAGACAATTTTATAATTGAAAAATTAAGTGTATAGAGGTATTTATTGCATGATTGTTGTCTTACCATGAAGACTAATGCCCCTTTAAGTCTCTCTCTTTTTGTATGAAGGGGTTGCATTCTTTTGGAAAGGATATTATACAACACACTTGTATCCTAAATATGCAACGTCAGTAATATATGGCCTTGACTATTATCACTTATAATACTTTTTTGTCGAATCTCAAGGTACACGATTTGGTTTAATGTAGAAAATTCTTGAAACGCTTTTAACAAAAAAAATAAAAAATGTAATTTTATACATAAAATGAATATTCTTTGAGACAATGAAAGCATTAAAAACCTAATTATATGAGTATTTTTTTAATACATGTATTGTGAGACAAGCCACCCAATTTTGAGAGCCTTTTTAATAAATATTTAATTTTGAAAGTAAAAATAAAAAAATTGAAAAAAAATCTTAGTTTTAAATGGAGGGAACTTTTGTCATTTTTTTATAATGATAGATAGGTGATTCAATTCTTTGTATAATAAGTATGTTTATTTTGAATTTTTTTTAATAAGTATGCAAGCCAACATTTTCTACATTTCATTTTATTTAACCCTTTGAGTTCCTTGACTATGTTTTTCAAAAAAAGTATTAGACGAGAAATGAGTCCTCTTCACCCCTAAAGGACCAAGAGCAATTTTTAGAAAAAAACCCACTCAATGCTGCCATTTCTGTTGCATTCATCCAAGAAACCAAAAAGAACCTTTTTTTTAAAAATCTAACGGTGGAATCTTGTACTTTACCTTTCTAAAATCACGTGGTAAAATTTTTATGAAGTTTGACTATACGGATTGAAAGATATTGGCATTCCAAGTTGAAAAAATCAAGTTTTCTTGAGCATCGACTTGCAATTTCAGATGCCTTTCCCCTCGATTTGTGGAATTTTTTTGCATTATGAACATTGAATTTCAAAAATTTTATGTTGAAGAATTGAGCTGAAAGTCTTGGAAAAAAATTTAAAGAATAAAATCTTGGTTTTCATTCTATAAAAAATTGTCAAGTAGAAGTAGGTTCAAGATTAGACAAAAAACTAAATTGCTAATATCTTTAGATAAGAGGGCATTGAAACTCAATAATCACAACGGTGCGAGTGTTCTAGCAAGAAAACTTAATCTTGTCAAACATTCTTTTTCGAAAAATTGTAAAAATTGCATTCAGAAATGAATCCTACAAGTTATTTTTCAAGAAGATGCTCAAACTGCCCAAAAAACAAGATAAGATTGTTCATAACTTTCACATTACTAATCCAAATGGACTGAATCAAAGCTTCACATGTAGAACAAAATATTTTCATAAACAAAAGTTTTGGGGTTATTTTTTGTGCACTGTACACCCAATGTATATATCGATTGCAAGCTAAAACTATGGTCCACCTAAAATTCGATTATGTTGTCTTGGCTCCACAGACCCATTATAAGTTATGATTGCCGCCCCATTGACCAAAAGTATCCAACTATTTGTGCATTTGGGGCCTTGGGGGGATTCATTTCACGGGCTATTCATCCTAGTTACAGCAGGAAAATCATTTTGGGACAAAAAACTAAGGTCAAATGGAAGATCATTTTGGGACGGAGGGAGTAAGATTTATAAGGAAAAGAAATTTAAAAATTTAATTTCAAGTTTTTGTAGGGTTTTATTCCTCCCTGGCAACATGAAAATTATGCTTAAGATGGCATAACTTTTGCTCCCGGGCACCAATTGAAATAAAAATTATATTTGCATCAAAAAAATTCATCAAAAATTGAGATCGTAGGTACCTGCCCAAACTCCTCAAAGTCCCTTGAGGGGACTCTTGGTCCATTAGGAGTTAAGGGCGGTTTCAAGCCTCTTCCCCTCACTATTCTCAATGCAATGATCTCAGCAATGATGGAACGGTTGCCTGCTATTAGAAAAATAATTTAAATAAATAAATAAATGCAAAAAAAATTGTAAAATATTTATTTTGACTTTTCCAAAAAAATAAATCTAATGTGGCATTCTCTTCACCACGTTGAACCGCTATTGCAATATTGTAAAAATGCAAGAATGCAGTTGGGAACTTGCAGCCCTCCCTAGGCCTCAAAAATCATCTAAGGCTCTAAAAATGCGGTTTCTAGTCCAAATGACCCAACCTTAGAAAAAACATTACTGGGCACAAGTAACTACAGAATCTCGTAGTATGGCTAACCTGAGAGTATGAGGAAATTTTTTCAAAACTTTCTACCTCGTGGATTGCAAGATATGAGCTTTCAAATTTACAAAAGGCATTTATAAATACTAAGCAATTGCACTTCACAAGCTCACATTTTTATAAAAACAAATGTCGCAAATGGTAATATATTTCTTTGGATTCATTCATAAAGGCAAGTTGGCAACATGCTTGAAAATTTTCAAATCATTTGGAATAGTAAAACGTATAGGAAAAAAATAGAGAATGATTCAAAATATAAAATTGTTAAGGATTATTTTAGTTGTGGAATTGGAAAATGACAATTCCAATGGTTTCAATGTTGTAATAAACAATCTACATCCTATGATTCCATTTTTTTCTAGAGAATATTGAAAAGTCAGTAAAATAAAGGACATCAAAGTTTATTTTAGAGAAGAAAATCCAGGACTGCCCGCAAACAAAATCTCCTCATAAGCTTGTTGATCAAAATAAAATGATTCAAAGCTTTCCACAAATACATAAATCTAGAAAACCAATTTCAATTTTTTTATGAGATAAGTGGTTCATTTCAATTTGCCCAAACTGYCTATCTACAAAAAAAACATTAACATATTAGGCCATCACTTTGGACTTATACTTCCAAATGTCTTAGATTTTAGCACACATGAAATATATGCTTCATCCACAACTTCTATGAAATTTTGGGCCCCAAACATAAAAATCTCCAATCACACAAACCAATCCAAAATTGTTATATTGGCAAATTTAGCAAGCTAATCATTTAGGGTTTAGTTTGGTCTTCACCAAACTTTTGGCCTTCTTGATTTGTTATAATTTTTGCAAAATCCATCTTCTAAGTTGTGTTACAGTTGATGACTCCAAACATTGTATAATATAAGAGCTGCATATTTGAGCGTTGTATTTGGAATGTTGATTGACATGTAGCAATCCATTCACAAATGTCAAGGTCCATCCCTTTACAGACACACTTTTTGGTTTCAAAATCTAACATACCAATCAAATCCTTACAAACTCCAAAATATTCTGTGATTTGAACAAATACTTGTATATTAGGTTTATTCTAATCATTAAAGACCGGAACTTCAGTGCATTGGAGTGCAGTACTATAGATATCTATCAGCACTGACCTCTAATTTAGATCCTGATCAGAAAACAACACGTTCAATTAAAAGCCAAAAGTGTATTATATCGTACCACATAATATCTACAACTAATCTAGATCTTCATTCCTAACTGACCCATACAAATTCTAACCTACAGTGTCCTGCACAGTACCTCATAATACCTGCAATTGATTAAGATTCTCATCCAAAAGCAATCCATATAGATTCTAGCCTACAAATGTACTATAAAGCGTCATTTAGTTAGAATATAGGCACATTCAACATCTCACACCAATACAGTCTATGTACACAATTTCAAATTGATGAGCACTACAAGTTGAAAAATCCATCAAATCTAGAACTGTAAAGCACAAACAAATCATTAGAAAAAATTTTGACTTTCTAGAATGCTGCCAAGGTTTGACAAGCCAGTTTATTCCTGGAGCCCTAGTCAGCTACTCAAAGGACGGAATCTATGCATCAGGAAAGAAATTGACCTTGTGTGAATATAGGGACTGACAAAAAATAATTATATTACCATTTCCTATATAGTTCCTATTATGCAGATCTTAAGGTAAGATTTTGATAAAAAATAGTTTAATTTTGTCTTTCTTGAATGAACGCAGCAGAAATGGCAGTTTTTTAGTTGTTTTGGACAGAAAATCCCCTTGGGTCCTTAGAGGTTAAGCACTAAAAAGTCGAAAAACAAGAGAGTAGACCACAATTTCAGGAAAGTCAGCATTCTTTCATTTTAGAAAATTTAACGTTAGCAACGAGGACCCTCACTAGGGAAAAATTCGGCGTAGCAGATTGAAATTCCGTACATGTCTTACTACAAACTGAGAACGTACAAATACTAACCAAGCTTACGGTGGGGTCGGCTTCTTATAAATTGCGACTCCGACGGGAGCCGTCGGGCGCCCTCTCTCTCTCTCGCATTGTATGTCTCAGTCTTCCTCCCGCCCTCCCTCGCTTAGAACTTCGAAGACGCCTGTAGCTATGGACCCTGCTGCTGCAAACATTCTGTCAATTGGAGAATTTTCAGATTCCAAATCCATGCCGGTAGGGAATGCGGCGCCATCCCTCGGAGGTTCGTCGTCTTCTTCAAGCGCGGAGCAGTCGGCGAGCGAGCGCAGCAGGAGCAGGAGCATACATTCGAGCCAGGAGAAATCTGCTTCCGAGATGACGCCCCATTGCGAGCAAGGAAGGAACAACTGCGCGTGCTGCCAGAAGCGAAAATTCGACAATGATTGGACCTGCGACATCATAGAAGGATGCATGGGCGAAGTCGTGCGAGAGATTGGTGAGTTTCGGGAGGAGTATCACGCGACTGAAGATATGAAGACCAGCTGCAAGCCCAAGAAGCGCAAGAACGACGTGGTGAAGAGGATCGCCAACTTGAACGAAGAGATGGAGACGCGTCTCCAGAGCATAGGATGTTTTATTTCTTCTTTCGTTAGCAATAACTTTGTTTCATTTATTTATTTTTGCTACCACGCAGTTCCAACTTATGTTTACTGAAAGAGAATTAGAAAATGTTGTTCGTAGACCATGTTTCCTAGTGGGTGTATAGACTCTGAAGTTCTTATACCTTCTTGGTCTTTTTCGGTGCTGCTTAAATTGCTGAGTGATTTTGCTATCAAAGTGCAACTTGGTTTACACCGTAAATAATTTTGAAGTTCTCTCTCACCCTTGAATTAAATTATCAGGTGGGTGATTCATCATTCTGTAGAATGTGCTTACCTCAAAATAATCCAGCTGAGAATCTAAACTTCGAGTACCTGTAACGGACCAAAAGAGGCTCAAATTGGGTCACTCGCATGTTTCTCTTTGCAGCTTTAAGTAGGTCATATGAGGACCTTTTGTTTGCTCAAATTTGGCTTTTGTTGAACCTATACGCACGACATTTTGCATTGAATCATTTGAATATGGCCTCTGGCATCTGAATTGTGTTTTTTTCAAATTATGAGGATTGAATTGAAGCGGTCATTTTCAAAGCATGAAAATCTGTATTGTGTATTAATTCTTGCTGCTACTAGTGATAATGTCAGCAGCACGATGTGTCTCGGAAGCTTTGAGAGGATTCCCAGATAAATGAGCTTAATCTTTGGCAATTATAGAGTACTCTAACTTTTGTTGTGGAGGATTTTGACAGTGCGTAGCTTTTTCTTGGAATTCAGCCATTTTGTGTTATAATTTTCCGGCAAGGTAAGAAACCTTACTCGTAGTTTGTACCAATTGGTAATCATGAACCTTCCTCTGATTGATTAATATAAGCTGAATGATATCAAACGATATTTAACTGATATTAAGCATGTTTGAGTGATTGAAGTTGAAACTCTTGTGTTAAGAATAGGTTGTATAATTGAATTTCTGGTGCAGATTATTTAATGTAAATAGAATTGCAAGAAGTCTCTATTCAAAAATCATTAAATGCTTCAATGCCTATTGATAGAAATTACATATTCAGCTGAAAAATAGTTGGAGATTAGTATGCTTTGAAAACAATCAGGGTTCAATTTGCAAACTTTGTTCCAAAATCACGTCCTAGTCTTCAATACAAAACTAGCAACATCCAGCCTTCAATACGTCCTCTATACTATACGGTAAGGTAAAGTACCCCATTTATTACAAACAAAATAGGAGCGAGCACATTGTGGGCAAAATTGTAATGGTGGTGTAAAGTCGGGTACTCAAACCTTACAAATTTTTGCATTTGGAGTGAAAACAATTTCAGGTTGCCAACTTTGACATCCTCCCAAAGGCTAAAAAATTAGTTTTTTTCAATGAAATCATTCTTGAAACTACACATTTTGGTAGATTTCCAATAAGTTTTGTTGGACAAATCATTTGACCTTGAAAATTGGTCAGAAAATTCACACACAAAAAGACATTTGAAATCTACCAACTGGTGTCATTGTAAGAGATAATGAGGCAATAGTGAGGATAATAAATGTATTGGTTATACTGTTATGATTTAAATTTCTTTTAAATAGACTCAAACCTTCTAGAGTTGTACAAATTCATTGAACCACACAAATTTAAACTAGACTTGTAACAGATTATATGGGAAAAGAAAACACAACAATGTCACTTGTGAATTGGAAGATTATAATGTTTGATCATGGGGGTGTTAAAATTGTGAAAGTGATTTATTTGAAGTCTTTAAAATCCTCTTTTCTGATCTCAAACCTAAGAAATTGGTCACCAAAAATATATGAGTTTAAAGGACATAACATGCATAACTCTAATGTAAGCTGAATGATATCAAACGATATTTAACTGATATTAAGCATGTTTGAGTGATTGAAGTTGAAACTCTTGTGTCAAGAAAAGGTTGTATAATTGAATTTCTGGTGCAGATTATTTAATGTAAATGGAATTGCAAGAAGTGTCCATCCAAAAATTATTTATTGCGTCAATGTCCATTGACAGGAATTAAATATTCAGCAGAAAAGTAATTGGAGATTAGTATGCTCTGAAAACAATCCGGGTTCAATTTGCACACCTAGTTCCAAAATCATGTCCTTCGCATACAAAACCAGCAACATCTAGCCTTCAATAAGTCCTCTATACTATACAATAAGCCCTCTATACTATACGGTAAGGTAAAGTACACCATTTATTACAAAAATAAATAAGAGCAAGCCCATTGTGGGCAAAATTGTAATGGTGGTGTATAGTCGGGTACTGAAACCTTACAAATTTTTGCATTTGGAGTGAAAACAATTTCACGCTGCTAGCTTTGATACTCTTCCGAGGACTTAAAAATTGATTTTTTCAATGACATCATTCTTGAAACTATACATTTTAGTAGATTTCCAATATTAACTTTTGTTGGACAAATCTTTTGACCTTGAAATTTGGTCAGAAGATTCACACACAAAAAGACATTTTGAAATCTACCAATTGGTGTCATTGGAAGAGAAAATTTCACTACTTCCAACTTTGATACCCTCCCAAGGATAGAAGAATTGGTTTTTTACCATGAAATTTTTTTACAAGATTTTGTCTATGTTGATAACATATGTGCCAAATTTCAAGGTAAAAAGATTTGTTCAACAAAAGTTATTGGAAATCTACCAAAATGTGTAGTTTCAAGAATGATTTCATTGAAAAAACCCAATTTTTTAGCGCTCTGGAGGCTGTCAAAGTTGGTAGCGTGAAATTGTTTTCACTGCAAATGCAAAAATTCGTGAAGTTTCAGTACCCAATTGTGCACCACCATTACAATTTTGCCCACAATGGGCTTGCTCCCATTTGGGGTAGTTTACCTTACATGCAGCAAGCTCAATCATCGATTATAGCTACCAATGTTTGCCCTCAATTTGCTCGACTTGTTTAACAATGCACCATAGACAGTAGTGAGGATAATAAATATATTGGTTATAATGTTATGATTTAAAATTTTTAAAATAGACTCAAACCTTCTAGAGTTGTACAAATTCATCTAACCATACAAATTTAAACTAGACTTCTTACAGATTACATAGAAAAAGAAAACACAACAATGTCACTTGTGAATTGAAATATTATAATGTTTGATCATGGGGGTGTTAAAATTGTGAAAGTGATTTAATTGAAGTCTTTAAAATCCTCTTTTCACATCTCAAACCTAAAAATTGGTCACCTAAAATATATGAGTTTAGAGGACATAACATGCATAACTCTAATCAATTTATGGCTCTTGTAGCGTAAAAATACTACCAAGCTCTATTGGGTTAGAAATTCTATTCTATAAAACATTTTACTAATTGAAACACACAAAATTTAAAGTCGCCCATATAATTTGGGTGGCTCTAAAATGGATGGTACACTGTCTATGAGAAGGAAATTTTCTACAAGGTCCTTAATGCTAAGCTTACTAAAAAAATGCTAACTTTCTTTAAATTCTTGTATACACTTTCATTTTTTGACATATTAATGCTTCATAACCTAGCCAAGTAAAAGTTGAGGATGAAGTCCTATAAGGGATAAATTTGAGGGATCTTGAAGAACCAAAGAATGCCTTTGATCATGCATGAGCTGTTTTTCTTCATCTAATATTTGGATCATTTTGGGGCAAACCACCTTGATTATAGGTCTAGGCTTTATAATATTTAACCGTAGAAGGAAGAGAACTCTAATGACCGAGGTAAATTACTAAAATATTCCAATTATTGAACCGATAGATGCATTTTTTGTTTATGCAATTAATGTAGAAGTCAACTATTGGACATTTTAAGTTTGCAAGGTTAAGTAATTTAGAATGCATGATATTTCTATGATACTTTATATTTCTCAATTTGATGGATTTTCTGCTTATAACACCAATTTGAAATTGCCTTTGTATATTATTGTCTATGCACGTGTAAGCTGTTGAATGTGTCCATATCATAATTGCATAGCGCCATACAATACATTTTATTTAGAATCTATGAAGGTGGRTTTGGATAAAAATTTGAATATATGTGTGCATTATGAAGTATTGTGTAATATATTTTAGGCTTTAATCTTAACATGATGTTTTTAGATAAGGATCTAAATTAGATGCCAATGTTGATAGGTATCCACAATAGTCCTCCCCAATGCACTGAGGTTCTAGTCCTTAAATATTGGAACAGTCCTAAGCCGAGGACAGGTATTTGTCCAAATCAATTGTAGCTTCAATGGATCATTAGGATTTGACTGCTACATAAGATTTAGAAAACAAAAAGTGTGCCAATGCAAGAATGTTGAAATTTTTGAATGAATTGCTACATCATAGTTCACATTCCAAATACAACCATTTAGTATAGTGTCTTTAGCAATCCCTTTGTATAGGAAAAAGAGATTAGGCCATTAGTCTTATTGGTATTAAACATACAGTCAATATGTTAGAACACTTAATTTTAGTTAATGTTATTTGCTTCAATGAGTCAAATAAGCTTCACATTTCCTTGCAGCATGACATATAAAAGTGTAGTCCAATTTTTGCCTACTTTGCAAACACCCAGGACTCTAGTATACGGATTCAATACGTAGGAGTGATCAAATAATATAAAGTATTATGGCTAAAGTCACATTTAAAAATAAAAATAACTTGCAAATTCAATTCTAATGAAAAATAATTTCAAATTATCTCATTTGGTTCTAGAAAAGGGATTTTCAAATTTCTATCCGACACAAATGAATGCAAGAAATCAATGATGAAGTCCCCATTTGTCCTAATATGGAGGATTCAAACAACTATAAGCAAGCTTAACCCCTAAAGTCCCAAGGCCATTTTTCTATCAAAAACCATTCAAAAGTGCCATTTTTGTTGCATTCATCCAAGAAAATAAAAAAAAAAAACTTAAAATATAACCATAGTATCTTGTACTTCATTTGTCTTAGATCATGTGGTAAAATTTTCATGAAGTTTGATCATATAGATTGGAAGATATTAGCATTCAAAGTTGAAAAAGAAAGTTTTTTTGAACACTGGCTTGCAATTTCAGATGACTTTGACCACCATTTGTGGAAATTTTTTTCACTGCACACTTTGAATTTAAAGTTTTTTATATTGAAGAATTGAGTTGAAAATCTAGAATTTGTTTTTCAAAAAACACAAACTTGATTTTCATTCTTTAAAAAACTTGTTAAATAGAAGTAGGTCCAAGATTGAAATAAAAACTAAATGGTTAATAGCTCTAAGATGGAATTGAAACACAATAATTCTAGTAGTGAGATTGTTATAGAAAGTAAACTTCACCTTATACAACAATGTTTTTTGAAAAATGTGAAAATTGCATTCGGAAATGAATCCTATAAGGGTTTTTTTCAAGAAAATTATTAGATTGCTCGAAAAACAAGGTTGTCCTTAATATTCTCATTACTAGTCCAAATATATTGAATCAATGCTTCACATGTAGACAAAAATATATTATTTCAAGAAGATAAATTTAAAAATTTAATTTTGATTTTTGTAAATTATTTTTTCTAGCCCGCTGAGTTCAATTTTGGGATTTTGTGGTACAATTTTTGCTTTTGGGCACCAATTGAAATAAAAATATATTCCCAAAAAGCTAATAAGGTTTTCTATCTTATGAGAAAGTTTCAAAAAGTTTCATAAAAAACAAGGTCATACAAACCTGCCCGAAATCCAATTTGTCCCTTAAGGGTACAATAGGATTTTAAGGATTAAGCAGGGAAAAACCTAACATACAGCTTAAAAGCATAGTTACAATTCTTCATTTCTTGTTGCATTCACTTAAAGCCTACGCTTACAATATTTGCTTTGAGGGTCAAGTATCACTCAACACGCCACAATTAGTATAAACATTTTCTCCATTTTCCAATGTCTCAATAGTGCTTGTGGATGATTGCAAGAAATACTAGTCCTATTTTTTGTCCCCTTGGCCTCGAGCAGGTGGTGTTTTGCTCATAACTTTTATATCGTATTTTGGTTTCATATGAAATTTGAATTGAAGGTATATGTGGTAGTTTGAGACATTGTGTGCTTTTTTGAGTTATTTTAAAATTGTTTTACTATTTTTAAGTTGCCCCCAATTGAGTTTCTACCTTGGTCATTTTGGAGGTTTTTAGTCCTATTTTTCACCCAAAAATGCAAATTTGAAGCTCAAAATTGGGATGCAAGGAGTTTTACTAAAGTTACACAATTCCAAGCAGAGATTTTCTAAAAACAATAAAAGGCCCCCTTCCACATGTGCTTAAAGTGCACTACCTATCCGCAATTGCACACGACACAATTTTTTTTTCCAATGATGAAAATGGTTGAGAAGAAACATATTTGAGTTATTAGAAATAGCTTTTTGGATTTTATTTTTTTGAATTTTTTTACTATTTTCTAAAAATCAAACAACAAAGTCTTTATTTTCTTAGTATTTTCCTCTGGGCTTTTTTTGTAAATAACTTTTAGAGATAAATTTTTCTAGATTTGAAATTCTAGAGAAATACTATTTTCAAGTCTTTACAAATAATCCATATTTTTTTTTTTTTTTTTTTTTTTAATTTTATTCCAAAAGTTACATGACTCACTAAAATAGGCCGTTTTCAGACAAATAGGACAAGTGTTTCTTGCAATCACCCTTGTAGCATTTCTATACTAAAATTGCTTAAAGCCATTATATCTAAATAGTTCAATTGTAAACATCTTCTCAATTTGCTATCAAGCTACACTATCCTTTCAAAAGATGGCAGACATGTGCCAGAAGTTCCTCCCCCCCTCTAGTGTGTGAGGGCCGTCGATTTGATGGCAAAAAAAATAAAGGTCCTCCCCCACCGTTGATCTGGTTGAGAGAGAAAAAAATAGATCCGTTGATAAGGTTCTCTACATCGACGGTTTTCCACGCTGGGGTATGGATACTGATACGGGTACGGGTACTCGTATGTGTACAATATTGGGTACGGATACGGGATACGGGTACTGAATATGGATATGGAAACCTGAATAATGAATACGGATATAATATTCAGTACAATACCGGATACGGGTACCTGAATACTGAATACGGATACAAATTCAATTGTCCCATACTGATTGCCAATCAAATTGGTTCCTGAAAATTATAAGAGGGGGGGAGGGGCTGGGAGATGAATATGAAAAATGTAAATTTAAAATTTAATTTTTTTTCAAGGGGGCTGAATTTATTAAAAATAAATAAATTCTTTTGAGAGGATAGTGAGGGAGGATGCATCCTCAGATTTGCAGCCTCCTCACTATCGTCTCAAAAGATAGCAGACAATGTTTTTAAGCCTACATACACACACACAACTCTATGACCAATAGTGATAATCATTCAGAGACCCTTACCAGATTGAGTTTAGTCTCATAAACATCAACACAGCTTAAAGCTACAATTTAGATCTTAGTTAGTTATCCAATCATTGGATATACTCACACTTTCACACAACACCTAATCACTGGGATTTTTACAAACAACTACACAATTAACATTCACTCATTACACACAAAATAACCAACACCATAAATCAATTACAGTACACAACTTAAAGTTGCTCTCAACRATAGATTCAATATGAATTGCTTAAAACATACAACTCTTATAAGACTATTGAGAGTACATACAAGAACATATATTCTTTGGTTCAAGAATTCAAACATTACAAATAATAACTTCAAGCTACTATCCCTTGAAAAAATGCAAACACCCTGTTTGACTTCAATTTCTCCCTTCCCTCCCTCCCCAAATCGAGAGCCGTTGATCTCACATTAGAAAAAATTCCCCACCCCTCCAAAATTTGTTGATCCTCTGAAAAATCCAAAGCCATTGATGTTTAGCAAATAGATGATCTTGGCCGTCCAAAATGAATACAAAATATGGGTACAAAATACAACATAAATTATGTATATGGATATAGAATATGGTACAAAACATTAAACATGGATATGGATATAGAATATGGTACAAAACATTAAACATGGATATGGATTTGGATATAGAATTTGACTGAAATATCTTGTATCAAATACATTGGGAATTGAGTTCCAAACATACAAGTATGGGGGTGTGGAGGTGGGGGTCCAAAACTATACATGTAAATTTAATTGAAAAGTGCATTCTCTCACTATCCACTCAAAATACAATCCCTCCACTTAACAATTGTTTTAAGCTTTAATACAATCACACATTGCTCTAGCAGTAAACAAACAAAATGATTCAATCAAAACATATACACACCAACAACTATAAGCACCAAGAATAAGTAATTCCTCTCAACACAACACACAACACACAATTATAGCAAGCAATTTCACACTTACAAATATGCTCAATCACTAAGATTTAATCAACAATTTGAAAGTGATTACTTTAAACTCTATTATAGACACAAAATGTTCTCACACATACAAATATGCCCAATCACNACAAAATGTTCTCACACATACAAATATGCCCAATCACTAAGATTTAATCAACAATTTGAAAGTGATTACTTTAAACTCTATTATAGACACAAAATCTTCTTGGAAAAAATACACCAAAGTATTTTCAAACTTCATACACTTGAAGTGAAGAGAAAGACAAAAAAACAATGAGTTTTAGGCCTTTTGTCACCACTAGCTTAAAACATCTGTCCAAATCTAACCATGTTGAATTGTTAAAAATTCAACAATTGCACACTCTTAGAATCCCACAAAAATTCTTCAAATTAATTATCATATGAACCTCTATCACCAAATATTCTTAAAATGGACTTTATTCACACTGCAAGACAAAAATGAAGGTTTTGCTTACAATTTTATATGTCTACAAGAATTCTTTCATCACATGCATGTAATTATATACAACTTGAAAGATTCTCAAATCAAATTAAGTATACATGCTTGATATTTTTCATTTATGATGAAATATTTCAAGAAGTGGGTGTTATTTATCAACAACATGTTAATTACAAGTCAACATTTCCAAATGAATTTGATTTTAAGAAACTATAGAAGGGAAATCTAATGGTGATGTGAGAATATGCTAATTTAAAATAGTATCATTGTGGAAATTTGTTTTTCATGTACTAATACAAAAAATCAATGGGACCACATACCAACTCCCCAAAAGGTAGAGGCCTATCATTGAGATAGCTAGGAGAAAAATTATTTTTTTATTAATTTGGATAAATATGCTCATTTTTGTTTCTACTATTTTTTGAAACTAATTTACAATACTTTTATATAGGGTTGTCTATCTTGACATGACCTAGAGTTTTCATGTCAGGTCACGTGTAATGCTTCATGACAACTATTGATTCCATGCAAACTCTATGAGAATCCTGACAACCCTAGCTAATCCTAAATCCTAATTTCTAAAATTCTTTACAACCTATTTTTTTTACAGTTTGTGACAATCAAAAAAGGATAATCAAATATATCACTACTTCAACATGTACCAATTTAGTCTAATTTATGTCTATCTTTATAGAGAATTTTATGATATTCCATCCAAATAGTTAGAATATTTTATCATGACAGACATTGGAGTCACCCCACATCATGCATAATGAAATCTTGACTTCATTTGAAAACCTTGCTTTTAGACCTCCATTTGAGGTCTTAGTTAAATAGGATAAAATATGCAATAAGTTATAAACTAGACTACAAAAATTCAATACCACTTTATAACATGAACTAGATAATGTAAAAGCATGGTCACATTATGAGAAAGGCAATTTTTTGAATTTTGTAAAAATGATCATTTTTATGAATTATTTGATGAAATTAAGGTAAGTAATACATTTATACAAAGATGTATAATACAAATATTCAAGAATCCAAAAAATGGATTTAGACATTGAAAGATCAAACTATTAAATCAAGACTATAGTTCATCTAGCGTTTGCAAATTAAGGTGTCCAAATTTCAAGTTTTCATCCGGATCAATAAATTAACCCCTCAAGGACCAAACTGCGTTTTCTGGCAACATAGCAATTTTGGGCAGCTCACTACGAATGGTGTTTTCATTCTTTTTCTATCAGATTTTTACACAACGTGTATCCAAAGAGTATCTTTAAGGCCCAACAATTTTCATAAAATTTGACTAGACTGTTAAAAAGTTATTGTATGATATGTGATTTTCTTTGAACTTTGGGCAGTCCAAAAACTTCTTTAAAAATCACTTTTTGAAAAAATAAAAATTTCAAATTGTTTTTTTACAATTATATATAAGTGGAAAGCTATGAACCATTCCATTTGGATTAGTGAGCTAAAAGTAATGAGGAGTTTTAGTTTGTGGGTAGGTATGTTTTTTAGAGACTCCATACTTACCCACAAACTAAAACTCCTTGTAACTTTTAGATCACTAATCCAGATGGAATGGTTCATAGCTTTCCACTTATATATAATTGTAAAGAACCAATTTCAAATTTTTATTTTTTCAAAAAGTGATTTTTAAAGAAGTTTTTGGGCTGCCCGGGGTGCCCGAAGTTCAAAGAAAATCAAATATCATACAATAACTTTTAACAATGTAGTCAAATATTATGAAAATTGTTGGGCCTTAAAGATACTCCTTGGATACTTGTTGTGTAAAAATTTCAAAGAAAAATAATGAAAACACCATTTGTAGTGAGCTGCCCAGAATTGCTATGCTGCCAAAAAAACGCAGTTTGGTCCTTTATAAAAGAAGTTTTTGACACGACTCTTTTGCATTTTGCACCAATTTCGTAATTTGTTATTTTTTTTTAACTTTTCATGAAAATTTGATTTTGATATTAATCAATAAAAAACAAAGGTTAGGTGATACGACAATATACAAGAATTCAACAATGATTAGCATTCTTTCAATAAGCTTAGCAACAACAAACTTGGAGAAAAATTCTGTCTCGTAGACCTTGACCATCAATTTTGTACCTAGCTAGTATGGGAAGACTCAAATTCTGCATGTTTGAGTTACTAGAATGTCAAACTTATAAAGTAGAAATACTACAAAAGTATTGTCATTCCAAAGGTCGCAGTCTCACTTTTTCTCTCTTTCTAATCTACGAGAGTCTCTCCTACTTTCTCTTCCTCCTTCCTTAGCTTCAAAGTTGGAGCTATGGTGAAATTCGTGGACTTTGCTGATGTAAACTTTGTAGAACTATCTGATTCCATAACCATGTTTGAAAGGGATGTGGTGCCATTCTTGGGAGGTCGTCGTGCAAGCGCATAATGAACAACTATGCATATTGCAAGAAATGCAAGTTTGACAATGACTGTACTTGCAACATCATCGAAGGATGCATGGATGAAATTGTGGAAGCCATTCATTTGGTGAGTTCCAGAAGCTATATCAAGCAATTGAATACATGAAGACATGGAGAAAGAAGCTCAAGAGGGTGGCCAAGATGAACAAGGACAAGGAGCACTGTCTCCAGAAGTTTATGGTGGAGCAACAAGTTGCTTTGGAATGGCAACACTTTAGTAGTATTTGGATAAATATCATTTGTGCGTAAATTGAAAAAAACAAAAGTATCTACTATTATATAACTCTAATAAGGGGTCATTGCAAGAAACACCGGCCCTTTTCTCCGTCACAATGAGAGTGACTTTCTTGTCCTTTGCTATAACTTTTGAATAATCAATCCAATGCAAAAAGTAAAAAATTTGTCTATAGATGTTGTGATTGCAATTGTATATCTTAATTTTAAAAAATTTTAAAATTCATTTTATATTAAAAAGTCAAATTTTTTAATTTGTCACATTTTGGAATTTTGGGATTTGAATACAAAAAAGTTGTTTAAACTAATGATTTTTGGCTGAAATTTTTGTGGTATATTCCTACAGTAGGCGCACATGTTTCTACTGAAGGGCATCTAAAAATACACTATTCTATGTCCTCCACATTTGTGCAAATAGGCCTTCCTTGCACATGTACTTGTAAACAATAAAAACGGTTATGACTTTGCTTTTTTGGTCAAATATCATCACCCTTTAGTCCTCACAAATGTCCAATTTTTATTTTCTTATTTTTTACAAATTAAAATGTCAAAGTATGCATTTTTAGTGACATATTCTTGGACATATAATTTTGGAAAGAAAAGGGGTAGGTTGAGGTTTTAATTTATAATAAATCAACAGTAGTGAAACTAAAAACACTAAAAATCACTCATTTTTTAAGACTTGATGGTGATGAGATTTGACCAAAAAAACAAAGTCATAACCATTTTTATTGTTTAGAAGTGCATGTGCAAGGAAGGCCTATTTGCACAAATGTTGAGGACATAGAATAGTGTATTTTTAGATGCTCTTTAGTAGAAATATGTACGCCTACTGTAGAAATATATCACAAAAATTTCAGCCAAAAATCATTAGTTTAAACAACTTTTTTGTATTCAAAACCTAAATTCCAAAATGTGACAAATTGAAAAAATTGACTTTTAAATATAAAATGATTTTCTTAAAATTTTTAAAATTAAGATATACAATTGCAATCACAAAACCTAGAGACAAATGTTTTACTTTTTGCATTGGATTCATTATTCAAAAGTTATAGCAGAGAACAAGAGAGTGTGTTACAAAAGTGTCTGCAGAACGCATGGTGTTTTTTGCAATGACACTAAGAGTTTAAATGACAGGAAAGTGATGTACAAATGTGTCATGATATTCATGTTGTTAGGTTTCTAGAATGATATATCTTTAATTTACAGTTCACTGTTTTTCACTTGTTGCAATATGAATGTTTACCTCCAAAGATAAACATGGATTAAAATAAATTTATAAATGGATATCAAGTTTGAATATATAGTATCCTCTATTTGATGATTAATGTCTAATAAATTTCTTTTAATGTACTACATCACAGTACATTTATCACATTTTTTATAACATTTAATTTCAAGGGCAATGATCAATCCGTACCTTGAGAGTTGAGAACACCTAAAAACATGAGAAGATGCAATTTCTAGTTTTATGTGGAAGAAGAACTTGTTGTCAATTACCTTGATTATATTTCATTTCCATTCAGCATATTGTGTATCATTTTGGACAACAATTTGAATATAGGGTTGTACTTTGTACAAAGAGTGAGTTACTAGTCATCAATGACCTCTAAGTAAATCCACATTACAAGGTGAGCAATGGGTTATAAAAAAAGCTCGTTGAATAATCATGCCATGTCCAATATTCATTTATTGAGGAGAAAATAACATGAAAGTTGAAAAGACAAAATCTTTTCTTGATGTGACACATATAGGTGAAAAGCACAATTATAGAGAAGGGGGACACAAAAGGAACACAAGGGTGAATAATGTTGAATCTTATCAACCATTGGAGAAATTCTTGCCATGCCTAACATTCATTTATTAGAGAGCAATGACTCATGGAAGTTGAAAAGACAAAGTCTTGTTTTGATGGGTGATTTAAGATGGTTATAGAAGTGGTAAATGCAAGAAGACATGGTTAGCCATCATGCAATATGGAATTTAGTCATCCATTATTCAAGTCAAAAAAGTTGTTTGGAAGCACGGAGGAGGGGTTTTGTAGAAAATTGAAAATTTTAGATGTTTAGTGTGTTTAAAAAATTATATAGATACATTTTAGGAGAAAAATTTGTTGATTGATGGAAAGCATGAAAAAGACCAAGACTATGGAACTATAGGCAATTCTCGAATTTTTTCAAAATGATCATTTTTCATGAAAAATTTGATGAAATTGAGGTAAATAATACATTCATACAAAGATGTATAATACAAATGGTCAAGAATCCAAAAATTGGATTTAGACATCGAAAGATCAAACTATAAAATCAAGACTATAGTTCATCTAGTGTTTGCAAATTAAGGTGTCAAAATTTCAAGTTTTTATCCGGCTTGATAAATTTAAAGACAAATTTATAGAGAGAACTCTCACAAAACTACAATTCAAAAGAAAAGGACATAAATATATGTATTGATATGAAAAATGATGACATGAAAGGTTAAAAAAACAATGTCCAAGTGTCCAACTAAAGTAAAATTTTCAAAATCTTGCCCCATTAGGTGATTTTTGTGGAAAATTCAACTTCTATAAAAAGAACTTGGCCCTACCTCATTTGAAGTAGTTGAAAGTCAAAACACAAAAACTTTAGTAAACCAAATTCAATGTTATATCTTCAGAACCACTATTGTATTGAATTCTTTTTCTTAGACTAAAATTACATACAAGAAAACCAATTCTTTTGGCACCTAAATTGATTAGATTTTTATCTTTAAGTCTTTTTAACTTTTGTTTTTTGCTTTAGAGATATTGAGTTTCTAATCTTTTCTAATTGAAAAAATGCTTTGAAATTCTTGAAAATAATTTAAAAAAAATTGATTTCAATTCTTCAAAGAATTATTAAACAAAAGTAGGTCAAAAATAAAAAATAAAAAATAAATTGTTTGTACTAGAACTCAAATGGACTTGAAGCACACAAATTCCAACAATGTGATTGTTCTCGTAAGCAAACAAAACCATGTACAACTTTGTTTTTGAAGAATTGTAAAATTTAAGTTCAAAAATGAATCCTACAAGTTACTTTTGGAAGAAGGTGCTTTGATTTCCCAAAAAACAAGAATCTTTGTAATTATTTCACTACTAGTCCAAATAGAATGAACCAAATCTTTTGATGTTAGTAGACAAAAATATTATCTATGAAAAATAAAATTTTAGTATTTTAATTTTAAGTCTTTGTAATCTATTTGTGTTGCACTGTTGCCTACTAACCTCCAATTTAAGATTTCAATGGCATAAAAATTGCTCTCAAGTAGCAATCGAAATAAAAATTGTATTTTCCAAATGCTTAAGTGTTTGTCTATCTTCTAAAAAAAGTTTCAAAAAATCTTGTCAAGAGGTGAAATGATAAAGACCTATCCAAACTTTCAAGGGGATTTTGATTTGATCTTTAGAGGTTAACTACCAAAATAACAATCAAGTTCAATTGAGATTGAGCACTTCCTAGAATGAGTCAAACCATGGCACTAAAAACAACACAGCGACAATCCTCCAATCCTCAAAGGACAACTCTCAAGGACAATCCTAAAAGATGACCAAGGTACAACAATGTAATGTTAGTCACCGAGTTTGAACATCTACTGGATCCTCTCATTTACTTCAATCATCCATTCTTAAAGAATAGAGTTGCAAGCAAATTAGAAGCTTATTTGAGGCAAATAATTTCAGTAACTAAAATCAAGAGTAGTAACATATTGATTGTATGTTTTCGTACCAATAAGACTATCCCAATCTCTTTTTCCTATACAAAGGAATTGCAATCTTTTTGGAAGGATACTATACCAAATACTTGTATTTAGAATGTCAACTGTGATGTAGCAATCCATTCAAAAATATCAGCATTCGTACACCAATGCACTTTTTGTTTTAAAAATCTTATGTAGTAGTCAAATCCTTATGATCAATTGATAGTTTTCATTAATTTAGACAAATACTTGTCCTTGCCCTAAAATTGTTTCAATATTTAAGGACTGCAGACCTCAGTGCATTACAGAAGAGTATTGTGGATATTTAATTAGATCCTTATCCAAAAACATCACATTAAGATTCAAGCCTAAAATGTACTATACAATACTTCATAATGTGCACATATAATTTAAGTCTTTATCTAAAGCCACCCTCATATAGATTCTAAATTAAATGAATTATTTGTATAGTGCTATGGAGTTATGATATGGATGCATCTCACATGTGCATAGACAGTAATAAACAAAGGCAATTTCAAATCGGTGCTACAACTTGAAAATCCATCGAATTGAGAATTGTTAATTATGTTAGAAAAATCATGCATTCTAACTTATATTGGTAGCTATAATGGATGATTAAGCTTTTTTGAGAATATTGCATGTAAGATAAACTACTCCATTAGAGGCCAAATGGGAGCAAGCCTATTGTGGGCAAAATTATAATGGTGGTGTACATTCAAGTTTTATGATGTACTAACGCCATCACTACAATTCTGTCCACAATAGGCTTCCTCCCATTTGCCCTATAATGGGGTATGTTTCTTTTTTAAAGAACAGGTGACAAGTAATGGCCGAATGGGGTACTTTATCTTATTGTATAGTATAGAGGACTTATTGAAGGTTGGAGGTTGCTAGTTTTTACGCCAAAGAGGCAGTAATTTTGGAACTAAGTGTGCAAATTAAACCCTGATTTTTTCCTCAATTGAAAATTTAATTTCTATCAATAGCCTTTGGCGCTGTCACAAATATTTGCTACACTAAAAAGTATATTTAGTGTTAGCAACACTATTTACGAACCTTGACACTAAATATCATTAACCCAATAACCCTACTAAAGTAAGTAACATTAAATATAATTTCTAACACTAAATGTACTCTATGGTAAATCTAAAATCTGAAGAAGTTTACATTTAGTTTTAGAACATATTAAAGGAAGAGTAGGAAACCTGAAACCTGAAATCTGAAGAGGTTTACGAGAAGGAAGAGAAGCTCAAAGTGGCACATTGAAGTCTAATATTTCACTAATTCCCACAAAGTTCAGATTTAGTGTTTTGTGGAGTAGGGTGGTAAATACACTAAATGTAATCCAACACTAAATATACTTTTTAGTGTAGTGTTTGGAATATCACCAGGGCTTTGCTTTGTATATAATTATGATATCCCTAAACATCCTAAATATTCATTAATCTACCCTCAACCCCCCTTCCTCCTTTTTCCAAATCCTATCATTCCCTCAATGCCTTAGAAACTGCCATACCTATCTTAGTTCTACCACAAAACATGAATAGTAGCTCCAAACAATTTGGAACTTTTCCACAGTATAGATAGACTACCTAAATGTTTACGTACTAATTTTCATCATAATCTAAGATATTGTCCAATTTTGGTGGACATTTTACTAATATTGACTTTCCAATCCTTTTCAATACATCCTTGAACTACCATACCTAGCTTTGGTTTACTATCAAACATGGAAAGTAGATCCAAATATCTTGAAACTTTTCTACAATGTAGATCAACTACACTAATGCTCACATACCAATTTTCGTCTTAATCTAAGATATTGTTCAACATTAATGGACATTTTACTAATACTGACTTTCCAACCCTTCTCTGCATTCAAACCCCAATTGTATTTTATGCATGACTCGTAGATCTTGATTCCATTGAAGCTAAAAATTTGACACAAGTGAGTAAATAAGATTAAAAATATTAAAAGTTAAGTTTMATTGCCATAAAATAAAATTCCAATAAGAATGACGCTCCTCAATACACCCTCTTTGGCTTCCTTGGAATCCAAACACCTCCACTTCAAACCTTCATAACTTTGATTCCATAATAGATCTAGATTTAAAAGTAGGCCTCATTGTGTATAAACTCTCCAAACATTGAGATCTAAAATTTTGCATTCAACCAACACTTTTGCAAAATGCAACATGGTGAATGCATGGTTGAGTGGCTCAAAATTATGTCACACTATGGAAAACCGCTCTTAATAAATTTTCAAATGCGTGTAGGATATGCTTCAAAAATTAGAAAAAAAAAAAAATTTGTTTTAGGGTCTTAAACTTCATGATAAATATGACTATATTTTTGAATAATTTTTATAGCATTGCATGAAAGTGTAGTGGACTTTTGAAAATATAGGGGTGTGACGGATTTGTTGTCAGAATATTTTTTAAGGACTTTTTAAGGATGTCTTAAGTATCTAAATTCAAACAAGGAACTTTGATTCTAAGGGGGGATTTACTAAACTTTAAGAAATCATAATCTTGTTGTGTAGACATGTATTGATTGTTTGCAAAGGACTTTTTAATGACTTTCAAAACCTTGAAATTTCGGTAGTCCTATTCTACTTTGTGTTGATTTTGGGGGGGGGGATTTTTTTTGCCTAAATTTTATGTTTTCATAAGTTTTAAATGCGCCCGTTGAATTTTGGACTTTTTCATTAACCGGATAATTTTTAAATTTATGGGACCCACATTCAGCTGTAAAGAACTTCAAATATAGACTCAGTGGAGAAGATTGGGTTGTTGATTGGACTCATTAATGACTTACTTATGCTAGTACTTGAGTTAGAATACATTTAATTTATGTTTTTCAAATTTTCAAGGGACTTTGTGGACTTGGACTTTTGCCAAAATTGAGCCACTTAACTATGCATTTACCCAACACAAACTCCCTCAACCAATATTTTACTCCAAATAAAATCTCCACAACAAAGCAACTCTCCACCCTCAAGTGCAAACCCTCCACCTCCAAAACTAAAAACAAGAAGAAAAAAAACAAGAGAGAGAGCACGGGACCATACTTAACCTTAGGTAGCTTCCAGAAATCCTGGCAACTAGCTGCCGACGAACCCTAAATCCAAACCCACTACCATAGTATCAACTACTAACAAACCAATTATCAACCGAAAACTACAAGGTCAACAACAACAAGCTCCTTACTCTAACAACTCTTAACACCCAATACAAACAACTAACAACACTAACAACAATGACAATGCCCAACACTAACAACATTTCTAAAACTATCAAACGGTTGTCAACTTCACATCACAACAACGAATTAAAAAAATTGTAGAGAAATAGTTCTTGCAATTTGATATATATTAAATAATATGCACCACAAATTCAATACAATCAAATATTCCCAATAGAAGAGTCTCAACTTAGATCACTCAAACATGTCATGATACGTACAACTTTAGAATCTTTACAACTTTTTTGTAATTCTATTTTAGTTATAAGTTGGATTGTGCGTAGTAGCAAAAAAAGAAATTAAATGGAGTATTGCTAAAGGAAGAAGAAATAAAACATCCTATATATCACACTCTCAAGTCGTCACAAGTCATTCGACTAAAGGTTTCATTTAAAATTTGACTATCCCTTGAAAAGATGCAAACACCTCCACCTTACCCTCATGAGAGTTCAAAAATCCCCCATTGTTAATGAATTTATAAAAAAACAAGCCCCCCCTATTGGCGTCAATCAAAATACAAATACTGAATACAAATATAGAATACAAAAACTGAAATATCGATACGACACAAAATACAAAATACAAACATATAGTATGGAATACAAACATATAGTATGGAATACAAACATACGGACATATGGATTACAATGTACGATATCCATACGGAAATCACATTATCCCATATAAATTGACAAACGGACTGTCTGGAAAAATACAAGTAAGGTGGTGGGGGTGGAGGTTGAAAACATTATTAATTTGAAATGAATCACTTTGGATACCCAATTGACTATCTGTTCAAAAGTTTGACACTAATCACAAAACAAATCACTCGAATTGAATGTCTCTGATTCAAAGTTTCATTTGAAGTTGGACAATCTATGCTGAAGAACGCCGCCTCAATGTATTAAAAACTTGCATAAATTCATTGACAATATTTATATTTTGGAAAAAATAATTTTAAAAGAAGAACGTATGAAACAATCTAATTTGATTTGCATGCAAGTCTGAGTTTCACGACTCTTGCCATTTTAGCAACTTGGGAGCCATGGTGGAAAATGTGAATGATGGAATGCTAGTTTTCATTGAAATAATCCACAATGATGAAATGGATGCCATACACTACAAGGGAAAGGGGTGTTTTAAGTATAGTCCTAGAGATAAGATTTTAAGTAATGACTTAGTATAAGAAGTCTTTTAAGTAAGACTTTACTAGAAATACATGTCTTTTTAGTAAATTTCTATAAAAAAGACATGTGTTTCTAGTAAATTTTTACTTAAAAGACTCTTTATAAGTCATTACTTAAAATCTTATCTCTAGGACTATACTAAAAACACCCCTTTCTCTTGTAGTGATGAGGCTATTGATAGCTTCAACAAGTGAAGAGGAGCATGTTGTGACCCAGTGAAGTCGTAAACCACTGCCGGGAAATGCGCCGGTCATTTGCAGGAAGGATTCTACTGCGTAATTAGGGTTTCATGCCCGTAATGTCCGATTGCGCGGACAAAATTGCATAAGCGAGCATTACGGATTTTTCATCCAATTGTTTTCAATCATCCAAAATTTTACATTTCCCGGCAATGGTTTACGCCAGGCAATGGCCGCAATGCCCTCCTCCTCAGGCATTGCCCTATACTTGAAAGCTTGCTATAATGCTATTGCAGCTACCTTCTCATTTGACACCAATATCATGTAGCCTGGCATTTGTTTAGGAGTCACAAATGTTGAATTTTAGTGCAAAGGAGCCAACACAACGCATTAATTGCTTACTGTCATCCAGCCCTTTTTTTTTTTTGAAAAAGTGTTAGGATGGCGATCACTTAAAATTTGGTGAAGCATTTTATTTCTCTATACATCCATCTTTTGTACCATAAAACACTTTTCAATCAAATTCATACACTTTTCCATCCATATTTTAAATTGGATTGAAACTTTTCTGGCGAAAAAATATTTTCACTATGAAATGGTGCTTTCTCGCTCCATTTCGCCCCCCCCCCCCCAAAAAAAAAAAGGGTTGCTGTCATCGTGTCTGACCTCCAGATGGTGATTGATCTAACTTGCAATGTTGCCTCAATCATTGGCTCAACAATCAATCAAAGAAGTTGAAATTGGTTGGCGCCGCTTATGCCATGGCAAATAATTTGCACTTTCCCATGGAGATGCTTAATTGGCCAGTAAGATAGGTAACCCAAAAGCGCCACTAAACTAAAAGCGCCATCTTCACACTCTGTACATCTCCAAATTCAGTTATGTACCTACGTGGAAGAAACGCTTTTAGAATCAAACTTTCACCCTTCATAACTTTTGCATATCGTATCCAAATGTTGCATTCTTTGGTGCATTGGAACTCCCTTTCACTTGCCAACAAGACAATATGAAAATCTGATCGGCCTTATAATAGTAAGTAGGCACGTTACCAATTTGTGGCGCTTTGAGGATGCCTACCTTATATCCCAATACAAAATTATAGTGACATTGCTACAAGGTCGTGTTAGTTAGAATCCAAGACTTCACATCCAAGAATGACATTCAAGTTGCACCCCAACTGGATGCATGCTGCATGGGTAACCCACTGTAGGTCCACTTAAGATTCCCTGGAAAAATCTAATAGTTCACATACAGATTCTGGAGTGGCAAGCAATATGATAAAGGAAATTAAAACATTCCTTCAGTGACCCATTTTTTGTTTTCAAAATCTTACATAAGGTGAAAGCACCCAAAACCGATCATTTAAGCAATTCAGCATGGCTGAAGGCAAATGTTTTTGAAAATAATATTCTTGTAGTATTAGCGAGTGAAAATCATGAATATTCAAAAAAAAAAATTAGATTTTTCGGATATTGTATGTAATTTCAATGATTTTTTGAAGTGCCTGCTCACTAGAATACTAGAATTGTCCTGTAGGTGTACCTAATCTGAACGCTACCAAAATCAACAGTCATCAAATTAGAATTAAGTATGTGTCATTCATATTAGCAAATCACAATCAAGTATTTGTAAGACATATTAACTACAACCAATGAAAAAAGTGATTCTTTCTCATATCCTCGGAGTACCCATTTACGAAGAAAAAAAAATAACATATTAGGCCATAACTTTTGACTYATATTTCCAAATGCCATGAAATTTATTACATCTAAAAGATATTCCTCATCCCCTTTTTGTCACTTCCTATTAAAATTGGGGTAAAAAATATGAAAATATCCATTCACATGTACTTGCCCAAAATTGCTATGTAGCCAAAAAATAGCATGCTGGTCTTTTAGGTGTTAAATAATTTGTAGTACAAATGTTTGATAGTAGATGTGATATTAATTTTTCCATTATATTGTTTATGAAGTTTGTTTGGCACATAACATTAAGTAGCCTTCAAAGAGGTTGCCTTTTGCCTTCCAAACATTTGATTAATGAAGTTTGTAAAATTAAGTAAATTTTCAATATTGTCGTCCCCAAAAGACTAAGTTTAGATTGCATGTTGGGATATCAATGTTTGATGCTATATAAGGTAGGTAACCCAAAAGCGTCACTAAACTAAAAGCGCCATCTTCACTCTCTATACATCTCCAAATTCAATTATGTACCTATGTGGAAGAAACGCTTTTAGAATCAAACTTTGACCCTTCATAACTTTTGCATATTGTATCCAAATGTTGCATTCTTTGGTGCATTGGAACTTCCTTTCACTTGCCAACAAGACAATATGAAAATGTGACCAACTTTATGATAGTAACTAGGCACAATACGAATTTGTGGCACATTGATGATGCCTACCTTAAGTTCTCACATACAACAATAACCTGACAACCCTTTATTGCAAGTCAACAATCACTCTTATTTTGAATTCAGATGTTTCCATGATTTTGCCAATACAAAAAGGCTTCACTTTCAAATCTACTTCAATGTCAATGTCACTGGCTATCAAAAATCTACACACTCAAATACTATGTGGGGAAAAATATCTCAAAATTATATTTATGTCCTTCACTACAGGTAGTCAGTGGCAGCAGGGGGTTGAGGCTTCCTTCTAATTAAAATGTTTTGCTACGGACCATTATCATTGTTTATTAGTATTCTCACACGCTTTGACATGTATCCTTTTAGCTATTGATGGATGTAGAATATTTCACATCATATCGTATAGGAGATGATATGATGTAGAATATTTCACATCATTTCCATGGAAGGAGGGTAGTTTAGATGGTTGCTACTACTGAATGTTATACATATAGAAATAGTATGCTACATCTTTGTATGGTTAATGTCATTTTTAGGAACATCTTTAGAATAGTCACCAATATGATCTTGCCTATGGATATTGAGTTCAAAACTTAGATTATAGTACGGTAGATATAGGACTTAACTTGTATCCATATCAATTTGAACTTCAACAAAGAGTGATTTGGTCTAAACAAAACATACAATTACAATATATACTTATAAAATTTGAAAATTTTCCCATAGGTGTAAAACAACATGGTTTAAACAACATTTTTTTCAGGCATTTAAATGCCTAATTTCCTCAAAAAAATGGGCAACTTCAAGCCTATAGAAAAGGAAAAGGTAAATGTGATAAAAAAAAATGCCAATGAGACTATTATCATGGTCCTGCATAACATAGCCAAAATGTTTCCAAAACTTCATTTCATTTGTCGTACAGAGCCAACACATACAAAAATAACTTATTCAAAATTGCATACTCAAAATTGGCCTTATTCACTTCAAGCCTCCTAGATGAAAGAGCTAGGAAACCCAAAACCTTCTTGATAGAAAGGCCACATAATGATTGAACTAAAACCCCAAAAAAACACTGAATATAAATCAAACCTTAGTACCATTCTATGATTTAAAAAATTGGTATACTTAGAAAATAGGTCTAAAGTTCAAATTGTAATAAAATAGTCATTTGTGCAAAATCATATAGTCAAATAAAGGTAGAACCAAACTCAAATAAGTTTAATTCAATAGTCGGGCTCAAATTCAAAAGAATGATTCTTTACAAAAAATATTCAAACCAAAAAAACAAAGAAATATGTGTTTCATGTGACGGATTTTAGGTGATTGTGAGTTTGACAACCCATGTTTTCATGTCAAAATAATGTCCAACATAATATCAAGATGGACATTATTTTTGACATAAAAACATGGGTTATCAAACTCAAAGTCACCTAAATCTGTCACATGAAACACATATTTCTTCTAGTAGTTAGTTGTTCTATATACACAAAATTATAATTTGTATTTTGGGATTCACCAATTCTTTGTAAATACTCTTGTCATCAATGATGAATACATGGGCACCTTCACAACCTCACCCACCTAGTTATCTTCCTATTATATTAACAAAATTTGATGAAAAATTGGTTCTCTTATGCACCTTCAAACATTATCAATGACTCGGACCATTATGGTCTTTTTAGGACTTAAAAATCAATTCTATCAAACTAAAAAACATTATGTATTTCATAATCAAGGATGAAGTTGTAAATGTTGCAACAATTGTAATGTACTACCAATACTATAAATGAAAATGGTTAAACAATGCTTTTTCATGAAAAATTGTTTCTCTTCAATACCTACAAACATCATCATCTATCAATTGGACCATTTTGAGCTTTTCCAAGGGTGAAACATCATCTCTATCAAACTAAAAAATATTATGTAATTCATATCCTAGGAAGATGTTGCAAAATGTTGCAATAGTTGTAATATACTATTAGTGCAAGTGAAAATGGTTCAAGCTATGTTTCTTGTTTTGCTCTAGGACTAGAAAGACATCATTTGAGATCATGTTTACCAACTACTCTAGGCAACATGTCAAGCTATAAAGCAACAACTCTACTCATCCAAACTTGATGAAGATCGTCAAATCTTGGAGGTCTACATCTCTCTCAAAGAGTGAATGAAATGAAGGCTAACTAGGGTTAATATGACTCCAAACCTCCCTCTTTCTGCTCACAATT
This sequence comes from Pleurozium schreberi, assembly GCA_006891605.1. Lineage (NCBI taxonomy): Eukaryota > Viridiplantae > Streptophyta > Bryopsida > Hypnales > Hylocomiaceae > Pleurozium > Pleurozium schreberi. The sequence goes on along the minus strand of VACF01001879.1, from coordinate 123,121 downwards.
ATGCTATTATGAGGCGTCATCTTTGTGCAATTGTCCCATATAAACCTGCATTCTAAAAAAAGGAATATCCTCTCTAGAAATTGGCCTCTTGTTTGACGTGTTACTTGTTCGTCCAAATCCTGCTTWCTCTTCCCTTCTTTGAACATCATCATACCTAATCCTCCTTGAACCTTCACTTTCTCTCCAGTTTTCCTTTCTAAATTATTCAGACACACGGAAGTAAAGGATCTATCTTGCGGATCATATCCATTTGTAAGTGGGCAGCTTGGTAACTTTTCATCCATATCTGGTGTGTCACCTTGGCTTGCCGTGCATGAGTAGCGATGTTCTTAGCACAAATTGAATCCTACACTAAAGGATAGCCAAACCACTTCTAATTATAGAGAARAATAACAAGAAGTATCAGTAATGGATGATTACCTCCTTCTATCACGCTCGTTCATAAGACAAACGGCAATTACATACAGTGATGAAATTTTAACTCAAATCGTGAATAGTTTTCTATTAAAAGCCGGGGAAATAACAATTCATAGCGCCCTAAATAGCACCGTACCAATCTTTTCGAAGTAGATGCATGCTTTTTCCCATTGATTCGCTCATTTCTTGCCAAAAACCTACCACATGTGCAAGCGCAAGATTAGAATTTTTGGAGTGAACAAGTCGTGAGTCAAAGGGCAGTCACCAGTCTTCTTTCAAGTGATTATCGCTTAAAAAATTTATAAGAAAAATCCGTAATAAAACGCTGTACATTTGAACGCGCACTCATGTTGGAACGGTGAACAAAGAGAAGAACTGCACTTACCCCAGCTAGCACATCATGAGAAAGAGTGGCGACATTGCCTGCTATGCCATCAGCAACGGGTCTCTTTTGATTGAAACTCCGTGCCACCCTTGGTTTCTCAACAGTAGRCTTCTCAGTAGCAGGCTTCTCAGATACTTGTGATTCGAGTTCTTTCCTCTGTAAGCACATTCAAAAGAATGTCAAGCACAGTTTGAGGGAAAAGAAATGATGATAACGGGATTCCTGTAGTGCAGATACCCAATCATTCTGACACATTACACCTTCCACTTCATAAACATCAGAATGGAGTAGAAATTGTGGCAGAACATATACAAAATGACTTCGGAGAGGGACGAAATGAGGCACCTTTTTCTTCCGCTCTTCCATAGAAGCGATAGCTCGAGATTGGTCAACCTTCGACATGAAGAAATCACGCTCTTTCTTGGCAGCCGAGATTTCAGCAGCCAGTCTTTGTTCCCTAACGGCATTCTTATAAGCTGGAGACAAAGGTCAATGTTATTGATATTCTTCGTGGGAAAAAAAATATATTTCCCCTTAATTAATCATAAGAAACCAGCACGTGTGAACAAAGAAAATAACTTTTCCACGAATTAGCTGAGCCCTGCAAGCCCAAGACAGCAACGAAGTACACATACCAATTTCTTCAGTGAGGTTGTCCCATTTAAATYGCTTCAAGTACTTCATGTTCCAGAGGTCATAATGGTACGCGGAGCGTTTTGAAGCTTCTGTCGAGCCAAACCAGAAAATCCTGTTGGTCAATGTTTCTTAATCTCTGGCTAACGAACTCAAACAATCAACTAGCCTCCAAATGTAATGTTGGCATCCTCCAATATGACGCAAGAAAACGAGCAGAGTTTCCCATAGATTCAAAATCAAAAGTCAAAAGAAGAAAAGCTCTAAGGAACATACCCATCGATTCGCCATTAAGCATTGTGGCGATACGTTTTGCATCACTTTTATGAGCGAACTCTACCCACCTGCACACGACACCGTCTTGAGTCTCAATTCGCACGTGTTACAAGTTCTATACTTGGGTTAATGAATCGGGAGCATAAACAAGAAAGTCATGAATTTCCTAAAACGACAGAACCTGGCCATTCCAATCTGCTTGCAAGAGAATAAAGCTACTGCTCGTAACTTCATGCGACAAGAAAGAAGGTCTTACCCTTCAGTGAAATTCTTGCCAGTGTTTCCGCCTGCACGTTTTCGACGCAATCTTGTAGCGGCATCTGTAGGAGCACGGACCAATCCAGCAAGTCAGCCTACAAGAGCAATGAAGGCTGCAACTTGCCTGTTTAGGTTCAAAAACGTAACACACAAAAACCATTACAGAAAACGCGGCATCTATGTTTTCAGCGCTAAATAAGCTGGACTAAATACGTACTTGGAAACCTAATTCCCGGTTCACCAAGACACAATACTGAAGATTTCCAGGAAAACTTCAATCGCTGGAACCAGAATATACTACACCTTTAATGCGGCTCAAACCACTGTCCTACCGGTAATCATGACTGATGCACCAGTGGTCCTCATACGCGAAAATGCATCGAGAAATCCCAGAATGCATCTAGAACGCCGAAACTAGGACCACGATTTTTTGAGGAACCCTAATTCAGTTCAAACTATGAAAAGCACAGAGAAACCCTAGAGTGCACCTACAATGCCAAAACTAAGACCACAGTTGTCTGAGGAACCTCAATTCAGCTCAAACTACGAAATGCATCGCGAAACCCTAGAATGCACCTTAAGCTTATCACCAAAATATCCAAAAAATTTACGCCCTTTGAGAGTAGGATTGCTTTTAAAGAAAACATCCAAAATTGCCATCGTTTAGTGCACTAAGCATAATTGAAATATATAAACATTCTTCAAACTTTTAACAGTATAAATTTGTACTAGACTTTCATAAAAGCATGCAAGAAAATTTCGATCTATTTGACCACATAAATTGCAAGATTATAATGTTAAAAAAATTTGGATCCTATCCAACAGGAGCAATACTGTTTGATTCAACTTTGAAGGGAAGGAGGCATTATCCAACTTTGGAAATTGGGACCATTGGATAGGTAGTTATATTAGTTACTTGCATACCAATTCTAAAAGACAATGCATAAGTGTATCATACACAAAAAAAATTTGCACTAACCAAATGTCCAAAAAACAACAACTATATGAGCAAAATTTCAATGTTTTTTAAAGAATTCATTTTTGGAAAGAATCAAAATCCCAAAATTTAATATTAATCTTCTCACTATTAAAAAAATTACAATTTAAAAAAAATTTAAACATAAATTTCATGAATTTATACTAAAACCTTTGCTAATGGTTTTAAAGCTATTATTCGTAATGCAATGAGTGAAAATTTGATTTTTTTAAATTTGATTTTAATCACACTTATAAAAAAAATTATCCTAATATAAGAACGTGTGAGAAAAATTTCAATCTATCTGGCTTTCACAGATTGCTAGAAAAAAGTGTTTGAAGCCAATGAAAAAAACTTCACAAATTGTTCAATTACTAGCCTCCTCTATTACCATGCTGTCTAAGTTGGCCCTAAACTATTGAGCCCCATAACTTTGACCTAGCGCTTGATTGAAAAGAAAATTATATTTGAAGAGCTTATATAAATATACATCTTCAATAAGAATTTCAATTTCATACGCTCAAAATTGACTTTATAGTAACTAACCTAAATTTTTATTTATCTACTTGATAAATAATTATCTAATTGTCTTTTAAGGATAAAAGATAATTAATAAGAGTTTGCTACAAAGAATTTTTTGAAGACACTAATGAGGAATATAATATTGAGATTGAGATATAATGTTTTTCAAAGATGTCTAATTAAGGTATCATATACTTGCAATTTRTGAAATTTGTAAAACATTATGCAAATGTTTAAAACCTACAAAACTTGTATTGAATTTTTGTAGGGTTTGCTAATAGTTTCATATAATTTTTCTCATCATTTGGTCACCAAGATAAAAAAAAACTACTTTTAAATGCACATACCTTACATACGTCCATTCTCAAGGGTTAGGAATGTGCTATTAGAGAAGGTGATATTAGAGAGATTTTCCGCGGATTTTATAGTTGTGAGAGGGATCTATGGTTTGAACAAGATTTAGTGCGACGATACGAAGATTCCCGGCTGGACGTCCATTACTGTCGCAGTTGGACGCGATTTGACGCCGTCCACGATGCTCCGCGGCCACCCTTCCTGCACGAAGGCCCTCCTTCTGTATCCCAGGATCTCGTCCTCATCGGAGCTTGGTCTTTCGGGAGCGTTCGTCGCTGGCACTCGGGGCCGTTTTAGGAGATCGGGATGCAGGCGCACGTCGGGAGAACGAGACCTACAGAGAGAGTCGCGGCGTAAAATTCGAGCACCAGTTGAGCCAGTTTGAAAGGTTTAAAACGCGAGAGGGAAGTCGTAGAGATGGGCATATTTGTGTCCAAGTTGTTTGCGACGTTATTCGGGGACAAGGAGGCACGTATTCTTGTTCTTGGATTGGACAACGCCGGGAAAACGACCATTCTTTGTATCCTTTTCACAGCGGGTTGCGTTTTTAGATGCGTATTAGGGTAATTTGCTGCATTGTTAAGAWTCTGGTTTCTGAGACAACCATGATTGAGACATAGTTACGTTTGAAGCTTTTAAGGGCAAGCCATGAAGGATTTGATTGCTTTTCTTATTATGTGAGGATCTGTAGTCATGTTTGCCGGTCTCGCTTGTTTTGGTTGTCTTGAACYACTCTTTGAAGGTCGTGTGTTATTGGACAAATGAAAAATTGGAGGCGTTGATCTCCTTAATGACGGTGATCAGATCGGTTGCAAGTCGGGGAGGTCGTCTCAACCATTCCAAGTAAGTTTGCTCTGAGGTGTTGCTATACAATCATGGTCTTGTTAATGGTGRTGTGTCTGCCAGGTGTTTTCGTAGGTCACTTCAGCTGTTTGCTTGGAACCTCTTGCTTTGTCAAGAGTGACTATCTTAGGTTGCCTACTTTTTTTTCCCTACTTCTTGAGAAATCTCGGCTCAATGATTGTGTGGTGGAATTTGGATTGACGGAGGTGTGTATGATTGGACATTATGACAGCATAGGTTTTATGAATAGAGAAGCTCTGGTTTGTACTGAAGTGTTGGATCAGGCTTAAAGCACCATATGACTTTTCGGTTTATGTTATATTGTATGCACACCTAATTGCAGTTTTTGTTTATGTTGATCACAGCCATTGGCTTTAACGTGGAGACTGTGCAATACAACAATATCAAATTTCAAGTCTGGGATTTAGGTGCGTGTTAGCAGTATGCGAACTTTTTGGTTCCTCTTTTTGCTATCACTGGACTAGAGTGGTTTTGGTTTACTCGTACAGCTGCATTGATCGTCTTCTCCCTCTGCATTCTAACTAAGTACCTGTAATCTGTGGTGATGACAGGGGGTCAAACGAGTATCAGGTACTGAACTTTTCTCAATTTTTCAATTTCTTGGTTGCAAACTTGCTGTGAATTGACAAACTTCTACGTTGCCGTGTTTCGAATAAGCATTTCTACCGTCTCCTTCCGGAAATTGTTGCAGACCTTATTGGCGATGCTATTACCCAAATACTCAAGCAATCATCTACGTGGTAGATTCGAGTGATACCGAACGAATGTCCATAGCGCAAGAAGAGTTTCATTCTATTCTTCAGGTACTACTGGAAATCGCAATTTAAGTGCTTAATAGATATCAGAGCAACTGTCATCGTCTGTACTATAAATCTTATTACAGAACATCATAACGCGTTTATTTATTAATAATGAGTTTATACATGTAAAATTGTGCTCASGCAGTTGAATTTAAATGCACGATTACCAAAATGGCATTATAGTGAACTGAATCTGATTGTCTGAATCTATTTAAAATCTGGATGTTTTTTGTAATTTTAATGTAATGATATCCAAGGCAGATTTATTAAGGAAATGCCACAGAAGCTTCTGTATGATTAGCCTGCTTAGGGTACCAAGTTATGGTGTAAAGCAGGAGAACCTAAAACTAACTCATTTTGCATTGATTATTTTAATGATCAAATTTTAAAGATAGTTGTCGTTAACGGATTTAATTATGCATTTCTTGGTCAGTGTATGCAAAAGTAACGATTGTTTGAGGGATATGACCTTAACCAACACAAGATCTAATGTTTAGGTGGTTTACATTATCAAATATGTACTCAACGCCTACAATCGACATTGTCGTGGTGGTGCCATCTACTGACTAGTGAACTAAAGAACATTCTGCAAACTTCTAAACATGCAAGTTCACCTGAGCAAAGAAGGCTTGGATTCTGTGTGTTTACATGACTCATTGATGCTGCCAATGGGTTTAACCACATGATGTGGCGACTTTAGTTGAGAGGTTCCACTCAATGAAACTTAAAACAATGATAATCTCAAATTTAACATTGAATTAATGTCCACTTCATATCACATTTTGTAGTAGTTAATATATCTACTGAYGAAGTATATATGCACTTGACTTGACAGGAGGAGGAGTTGAAGGATGCTGTGATACTTATTTACGCAAACAAGCAGGTATGAACCTTCGTATGTTGCGTCGACTTCACATTTTTTTAATTCACAAGTCATTCGGCACTATTGATAGATTCACTTTATTTTATCTTGTTTTCAGAGGGTATTGGTGTGCATATTGAAGTATCAATACCGAGCTGAGAAGTGCAAATGCTCGTCTTCGTTGATTGGTTGGCAGGATTTACCTGGAGCGCTTGACGCAGCGGCTGTCACAGAAGCATTGAACTTGCACACAATCAAAAACAGACAATGGTCCATATTTAAGACCTCCGCCATCAAGGGTGATGGTCTCTTTGAGGGTTTGGACTGGTATGATACTGAAACATCTGCATGCCTTCAAATAATCTGAGTTAYGAACATTGGAGCTGTAACACTTCCCGTTATGTATACATCCGTTTCCACTGACTACCTCTTTGGATGTTGTGATCAGGCTCAGCGATACTCTGAAGTCTGGGAAAAAGTAGCGAAGACGCTGTAAGTGACATTTTGAAAATGTGTGATGAAATCCAAACCCCTAGAGTATGAAGCTCACTGCTTAGTTTGATTGCCGTTGCAGTGCCGAGCCTCTCAGATGCAATCTTTTTGGTTATTCCTGTACTGTGAGATTCTTAACCATGGATGTCGTCTGCATATTTGCTAAATATATGGCTACAATTTACATTACGGTCCCAGTGTCTCTTTTACGGTCCCAGAGTATGTTACCTGTATATGACGTTATGTCACTCAGATGTGCAGATTTGAAGCGCACTCAATGGTAGAATATTGCTGGTTATACGATTTTTAATGGCTGGAGCTCTGTACAGACCATTTCAAGCTGATTTAGAGCTGGCGCTCATGGACGTCGAAGAGTGTTGCAGTTTGTACTGATAGCGCATAAGGAAAAAGCATGATTTTGCCCCGTTGTGGTTGATTGACATCGATTATGTCACKTGTACTATGCGAAACATGGTCATTTGGGATGTTTTAGTGGCCTATCAAGGATTGTGGCTATTTCTGTCTGCAACCTGGGTAATTTGGTATTCTCACATTATGTAATCTGATAAGGTCGGTTACTAAAAGTASACGTGCTCGTATGTTCAGTGCTGTATTGAATGCTCTTATTGTCAATCCCTGAAGCAGTGTTTTTGTTTAGGCATTTTAACCCTGGAGTGTGCCAACGTCCAGAAACTTGACAATGAACAGATTGAAACTGCAGTTTCATCCTCGTAGTTGCTTGGATGAAAGTTCTTCTAATTTCTAATTTGTGGAGATACTATATCAAGTTGTTGTTTAGGAGGATGAAACTATAGTTTCAATCTATTCATCGTCCAGAAAATGGACGTCAGCGCGCTCCAGGGCTTATGGTCTTTTGTTTTGTTTTCTTGGATGAAGCCTGAAAGGTTACACTTGTGATGAGCTGCGGTGATTACATGGCCACATATTAAAATTCTCCAAAGAAACTTGGTGGCAAGCACTAGGTTAGTAAAATAATTTAAATATAGCACTCTTCCAAATTAATCCCTCCGTCTCGAAATAAATCTAGGGTTTCCAAATATACTTGTCTCAAATTAAATTCGATAAATGCTCTCTACAACTTGATGGATAGTGACTGAAGCTAGTTCGAACACTCTAAAGCCAAGGAATCTATAGATGTCACACTCCAAAGACTATATAGCAATTTGATCCTTGCAAAAGGAATCAAAACACAACCTTTAACCAACAGAAGGCAAAGAATTCAACCCAAAACTATAGAGAAACAACTACTAACAAATACCTTGTTGAGAATTTCTTGGAGTTGAATCACAAGACATTGTCGGAATTGAATACATAGGGCATATATGAACGTCACTACACCAACATCGCTCAAAGAATGATCAAAATTAATACCATCAGAGCAATTTCTAAAAGGGAAAAAAATTGTCACTTCCACCATTTTTTTGCAACATGCATTGCTTCACTTTTGACTTCCATTCTTTTACATCAAATGTGGTTCCATAGAAGCTACAATATCTCTACAATCCCTTGAAAATAGGAACAATATATGCATTAATCTAGCCGTTTCTAGGAAACCCCGGATTTATTTCAAGACAAAAGGAGTATGTGGTTAAAAAGGACTGAGGCGGTTTAGTAGAGTTCTGTGTAGCCAGCCTCTATTGGTTCCCGCATAAATTAGTACCATACTTGGATATTTAACCCCCATATGTCCCATGCATTTCTGGAGCTTCTAGGAATGTGCTCTAAATTGAGCAAAAAGACAACATTATGATAAGTTGTATCAATTTTTTTGAGTTGTAATTGGATTGACAAATTAAAATAATTGATCATGAGAGTGTTAAAACTGCAAAAGTGATTCAAAGTCTTTCATTACTTGTTTCTCATATTAGATCTAAAATGTTCGTCACCAAAAAAGTATGAGGTTGAAGGGTCGAACATGCATAATCCCAATCAAGTTAGGGCTCCTCAAAATCTACACTAAAATTGTTAAAATGAATTTCTAATGTGCTTTTTTTCCAAAGATCTAGTGCATTTGAGGCTCATTTCCAAGAGCCCTCAACACTATCGAAAGTCATGATTGCAATGGACCCCCTTACACCCTTGCAATAGAAAAATTATAATCAATCAATTTCAAAATTGGATTTTTGAAGCTATAATTGGACTTCAAAAAGAATTAAAAAAAAATATTACCTTCTAAAAATAGCAAATTGGTTAGGATTTATTTAACTTCAAAGTAGTATCAACACCAAAACTTGGTGCCTTGGGCATTTAGGGGTTAAGTGAAGTCCAAATCAAATTTTAGCATTTTTATACATCATTTTTTGAAAATTTTGGCATTATTTAAAAAAATATTCAAAATATTTTGTAAACATCTTAGATTGTTTCAAACAACATTGCACAAAGTGACATTGTCCAAACTTTAAGAAAAAAATTCTATATGTGGGGTGGTAGGAGGTACAACACCCTATATGGGATGCATAAATTACGATTACTAGGAGCTCAATTCATGTACAATCCAAAGAAGCACCACTAGCATGAATATATATTTTTCATCAAAAATAACTTCACAACTTCAACTAAAGACTAAGAGTTTTTTTGAATCTCTCAGGGGAGGTATGCGTCTGCTTTGAAGCTTGGAAATTGCTTAATAAGGATTGGTGACATCATATGACTGATAAATTAGAATTGTTTATGTGTGTTCAAATAGGAACTGGTATTGTAGGGACTATAGGATTTTTTTGTTCTAGTGTTCTTAGAGGCAAAATGGAACTYTTGTTTTTGGCTCAAGTARTATTAGTGTAGATGATACTCTCCAACAATGCTAGCATGTGAGCATGGAATGCGAACATATGAGCTTGAGCATATATATAAGTAGATATCYTGCAACTATTGAAGGTGCTTATAACATAAGTACCTACAATATAGGCATTTGTATCATAGGTATCCTATTATCATGGAAAATTTCTATAATATAGACACCTATAACATAGTTGTATAGTCTTCTAGGCTCATGTGCTCATGTTCCTAGGCTCACATAATAGCAACCCTCCTCCCCTAGAACTCTTTTCTTGTTCTATTGTTGTTGTTGTTGTTGTTGTTGTTGTTGTTGTTTCTTGCTTCAAGAAAAAAAACCTTGGTACGATTGCTTTGCCAAAATCTAAGTATAGTGAAGAAATATCTATTTTTCAAAATTTGAAAATTAACACCCCAACTTTTGAAACTGTTGTGAAAGAATCTTGTAACTTTCTGGAGATGCTTATTGAAAGAAAGATGTGCAAATGGATGTTTCCTACATGGCTACATAATGCCACAATCAAATTAAAAAAATTCATCATCAATCTTTTTCAATGAATGATCGTGTAAAGTCATCAAACTTGAATGAAAGAATTCACCAAGAATGGAGTTTTGGTTCTCTAAATCCAAATTTGGTATACTTGATCAAATTGTGTAAAAATTGAATGTCAATCATGCAACACCAAAAATATTATTCATAATTATGATACATTCTCCATTTTTTTTTGAATGGCACATTTGGGRGGGATATGATTTAAAGTTGCCGGATATGCTATTGTATTATACTGTATAGTACTGTACACCATTTGAGCCTACAAATCTTGTTAGAGTGTTGATAASGTTAGCAACACCCAAATGTAATAGGGTTTGTTCTCCAACACCTTAAAGACGACTTATATGCAAGGGCAAGTAGACCCGAAGTAGACCAGCATGTGGTGTTCCAAAATAGATAGAGAGGTGGGATTCCAAGAAGTTGTCACTCTTTTAGGAAGTGGCCAATCACCCTTGTGAACTCCAAGCTTACAATGTGTTGCTTTCAGGTGTTCTTGTGCCCACTTTGTTGATAGTCTAGTGTCCAAAGTAAGTGCATCTATGCACTTGTTTTCAAAAATTTGTATTATATTCATGCAAGCTTGGAAAAATACAAACCCAATCTTGTTGGCATTACATGTTTTTTGAGGCTCCGGGAGGGCTACAAGTTCCTAGCTACGTTTTTGCATTCCTGAAGCATTGCAAAATCAGCTTGACGTGGCAAAGCGACTACAGCATCAAATTTTTTCTTTTGTAAAAAAAAAATATTAATCTTTTTTTTATCAGCCAGCCGTTCCTAGACCATTTTCCAACGAGCTCACATCATTTTATTCTGCAGCTGACCTCAAGATCTACCAATCTCGCATAAATGTCACCATTGAATTAGTGTCACAATTTAGGTGCTTCGACCTTWGTRGTGGRTGAGTTTTTTTYATTTTYTTATTTTTTTTGATAACATACRACCCCCAAAGCTCGCAGCAAGGACTAACACGACACATCCATGGCAACCGGATTTGAGCCGGAATTACAYGCCACAGGTTTTCCCCGTTCAGGACACAAGAGGAGGAACACAAACAACCCCCATGCGAGCAATGTCTRCATGGGGGAATTGAACCGGCAACCTCATGGATGCACTTGGTAGTTCCAACCACTTGCGCCATCACCAAGGGTAGTTTAGGRTCATTTCAGACCAGAGGTGGATGAGTTTGAAGGGAGGGACGCAGTCGGTCATTSGCCTRTGCGTGATTCTTCGCGTCCCCAGACAAACTCTGAGCGGACTGCCACGTGTCTTCTCCCCTCCTTCCCTAGTCCCCCTCCCTCTTTGACACTTCCCGTTCCCGTTCCCGGTCTACGTTCCTTCCCCCTTTTGCTTCCCCCTTTTGCTCCCCCCTTCGAAGACTTCGATCCCCCCTCGTCGTGTACGGTGTCCCCCCCTTCACTGAACTGTCTGTACAAAAGCTCTTGCGCAGGTCCCGTCGCTTGGGATTTTATCGTAGTGAGCTCACGCAAGCTCCAGAAGACGCCGCAGTTTGTTTCCTTCTTCTGGAGCTTTGGCAGCTAAACGCTTGGAATTAAGTTGCACTTGCTCAAACAGAGGTTGGATTGAAGGGGTTCTGATCGATCGAGTATCGCCCTGGCCCTGGGTGGGCGTCGGTATATATTAGTTGTTTCTGATATCGATCGATCGACTCCAGTTGCATCGATCGATCGTGTTCATCGCTCGCCCTTCATTCAGGAGTTGTTGTTGTTGTGTTTGTGCGCGTGCAGTTTGTCGCCTTAGGGTACGGTAGCACTCGAGTAACTTGCATTTGGTAGTACGTGTCTCTGAGACGGGACGAGACGAGACGAGACGACGCCAGTGGCAGGGGTGCATATATGCGGGATATATAGTGGGCACTAGCTAGAGGCCATGGGAAGAATAGAGTTCGAGTTCATGGATAGCTTTGATCGGTTTTATTCGAAATTGTCTGGACTGCGTGATGGAGGCTTGGCTGGTGCTGAAGCCAAGGATGAGACACTGTCATTGGCGGAAGTGGAGTTCCATTCGAGGGCCATCGTAGGCAGTGCAAGGGTTGGTTTGGTTGTGGACCTCTCGCGTGAACATTATTTACGGCCATATTCCTTGTCGGCTTTGGATTTCTTGCTACGACATGTGAATGCCATCCAAGCACCACTGAATAATTGGTTGGAAGACGGGCATCCAAGGCTTGTGTACTCCATTTGGGAAGTATGTAAGACTGACGAGTGGGGGCATCTTCTTATAGAGTACCCCGAGCCCTCATTCCCGTTTTACGCCGTTGTTGTGTCGGCAGTGGTTCTGCTGTCTCTGGTATACCAATACCTCACGGGGAATGTGGACACCGGCAGCTCCAAAGCCTACTCACGGAGTTTTTTAGATTTTCGAGACATTTACGTCGCAGTGGTCCTGTTCCTTGGCGCCTACGTGTGGATTAAGTTCAGAGAGGTAGCCCACCTTCGAGGAGTGCGCAGGCGAGTGGTCAAGAGTGGTCGAATTACCAAGGTGGTGTATGATGCACGATTGACCCCTCGTAACTGGAACGACAAAGCAGTGCCAAAGCTCGAGCTTGGGCAGTTCGCCACCGAGCACGAGGCACACAATAAGTTTCGTATTGCTGCCTTCTACTACAACCGAGATGCAGGTTTGCTGGATGGCTGGTTTCAGGTCCCACCCATGAGTGAGGACGAGCGAAGCCTCACTGGCCTGGCACTTAGGGCGTGGGTGATAGGTCAAGCAAAGAGGGTCTACGAAAATTTCAAATTGCTGCAGGAATTGTTGGAAGGTGAGGTAAATGTGGACTTTTCTATCCCGAGCTTGTTGAACCCAGATGAACATCAACAGCCAGCCCTTGCGAGTCGGGTGGAGAACAACTTGGGAATGGACATGGCCATGCCTGACGAGCAAGGTTTGGAATGCACACCCCATTCTTTCAATGAAATGCATGAGGTAAGGACCTTATTCCAAGCTTCTGCTTTGAAGTTGTTTTCACTAGTTAGTAGAGTGGAATCTGCTTTTAGGTCTTGTTCCTGTTCAATTTGTGGGAGGATTGTAATTCATTGAAGCCTTAAAATATATATTAAGTGTATAGTACATGATTAAGCGATGAATTATTGGTGTTGTCCGAAGGAATACCCAGGGTCTCCGTCAAATTTTAGCCTTGAGATGAAGCATTTGTTGTGAATCTTCAGCAAGCATCTTTGGGTGCGATAGAACCAACTAGTATTTCATGTGGGGCCATGTGTTGGCTATATAAATGGATGATTTGTAAAGCCAAGGGAAAGGAAGCGCAGACTTTAGTGGGTTTGTGCCTTATCACAAATGCACTAACTACCCTTGCTGGTTTGGGTTTCTGACACCATTTGACTTCTGATGTTCAGGGTCTTGCGCTTCCAAATGGCCATAGCCTTGGTTTTCAACAAGGATCTGCTCGACCAGTTCCACAACTGCCATCAAGCACAGAGAGTGGAATGAGTCTGAACGTCCGTGACCAATCCGACTCGCTTCAAACCGTTGTGAGCACTCAGCAACAACAGATTCATCTTCAGCAACAACAAATTTCTGATCAGCAGCAACAAATTTCTCTTCAGCAAAGGCAAATCCAAGAACTCGGTGCCCTAATGGTGCAGTTTCAAAATCAGCAACGTATTCAGGAGCAGCATCTCCGAGAATCCAGGATTCAATACCCTCGGGGATCCTATCAGTTATTCCTTCAAGAGCAGCTGCTGCAAGTCGTCAACCCTGAAGGAGCTCCAGGCGTGGAGATGGAGATGGAGCAAAGTTTGCATTAACGTGGTTACCCAGGCCTCATGACTCCGCCACCTGATGGAGGAGAAGCCCAGGAAGCCTTAGTTCTTCTGAGTTAGAGAGAAGTTGGATATATGTCGCGTAATTTGGCTACCGTAGTATTGGATTTGTAGCATATCAGTTTTGCACAGAATATAGTGCGCTCTTCATGCATTAGTGAGATAGGTTACATTAAGAAAGATCAAGTCTTATGTTTGGTATTCACATGAATAGAATTTTTATTCTTCGTCTGTGGTATCGCAATTTTGTCGCCAGAGTTGCAATATATATCTCAATGACGGTGATAATCAAGAATCAAACAGAACATATACGAAATCCTAAATCGTTGTGCATCCTACTCTTAGTTCCTCTGCGACATTTACAGCAGATTTCCCAAGTTAGTGTCTACTTAGCATCAACAAAACTGTCAGTTGAAAGTGCTGAGTAGGTTTCCTTCCTTGTGAAAAGAAATACTTTGTAGATAGAGAGCAGTTGGACACCGAAATGAATGTTTGGGCTTTGGAGTAGCGAATTTCAGATTGCAAACACAGGTTACACTCCTGACGGGAAATCCTTGATCTATTGCGGTGAAGAATAGTTGTCGACCAGATCGCGCATCGTTTCGTCAGCATGATCACCAAGCAGATTTCAGAAGAAGAATGAAAATATTGCTGTAGTATAATTATTGCGTACTCTTGGAGATTGCATACTCTTGAAGTCGGTCAACGCACTTGGTGATGGTCCCGTTTCGACCTGAGCTCCGCAACTTGGGCTTGCCAGCAGCTTGTCGACCTTCTGCAAGCTTGCGACGTTGTCAAATCAAACATTGCGCACCTTGGCAACAGCGACTTGGCCAATGAGGGGGCTTAAGAACTCGCGGCTTTTAGGATCTCGGCGTCTCCAATTGTCAAGATTCGTACTGACGCAAAATTGGTTTGAGCTTCCCGGAGGGAGCTCTTAATTGTCCGAGATCGAGACACAGGAGCTTGCAACTGGGGATGGTGGGGTTCCTTCCAGGCTTCCGGCCACCAAGGGATCGGAGCAAACCCTAACAAAACGACTTTAGTGAAGACCGATTCTGCAACATGAAATCTCAGTCACCTCCAGTCACCTAGCTCGTAGGTCCAACAGCTGGTTCTTGTCCCATGGACAACTTATCCTTCACAGAAAATCGTCACCTCCTCAAACGTACGGTTTCAGTTAGCAACAATCCTCCAGTTCGGAAGAATGCTTGCTGCGACCCTCACATGAACCGATGAATGCAGGCTAAGTTAGTTTTAGACTTTTAGGGTTGGTGAGTTCTCTCCCTCGGACTTTGCAGTTCGTCAAATTCGGGGTACTGTAGAAGGGAGGTGGAGCTCTCGATTGCAGTAAGTTAGTCTGAAAGTATTCCACACGACGCGTTCTTCTTCATCTTAGTTTACCACCTTTGATTCTGCCTTGGGCCCCCTTTCACGGCAGCCTCCAAACCCGGTCGTGTCCCTGCCTATGGTTCCTGCAGCTCCCCCCCTAGGGTTCCAGCGCACCCCACCCTACTGTCTGCACAGTACAAAGGCCACCCGCAGCTCACCAGGGAGCTCGTGACGCTCGCACAGTAGGCCCGCTCACATGAGGCTTATGGAGCCCGTGCGACGTCGTATGTGAGGGCCCCAGAATGCAGGTTTGCTCCCTTTCTGCCCTCACGCACAGAGCTCACAAAAACTTCAACGTCTAGCCCTCACCGATTTTTTACTAGGGTTCTTACCTTCAAGGAAAGAGGATCTCTTCGTCTTTTTCGTGCGGCGGCAAGTCTCTTCTTCTTTCTTGCACCCCCACACTACGGCAGAGAGCTTGTTTGAGAGGGGTCCAGAGTTTTCAGTGTAGCGGGGCTGAAAATAGTGTCTCTAGCAATTTCTACGAAGAGGCAAAGTAGTTCCAGGTGGGGCCCGCGCACTCACATTCGACGTCCAATCTAGGCCTCACCAGTCTTCGCAGCTCTATTTAGTGTTCCACTTTCGGCTCCTTTTGTCTGGGAGCAATCACCCAGTTTTTTTGTTGTCTAGTTGTGTGGAACGAGTAATCGAGTATGAATTTTTAAGAGCACTGTCGGTAGGCAAATAGCCCGGGTAGGCAACTCCCATATAATATGGCCTTGATTATAATCACTTATAACGCGTTTTAATCCAATCTTAAGGGATATAATTTTTTTTAATGTAGAATAATCTTGCAGTCCTTTTAACAAGGAATTCAAATACGTACTTATGTACATGAATTGAATATTTTTGAAGACAATAATAGCATTAAAACCCAATTATATGAATTTTCTAATACATGTATCATAGGCCAAGCTAGGCAACTTTTGGGGCTTTTTAATAAAAAAATTAATTTTAAGAAGAGGGAACTTTTTTGTATGCATTTTTAGAAACTATGCATAGGTGTTTCAATTCTTCATATATATTGTGAGTTTTTTTTTCTAAAATGTATGCAATTCAAAATTTTCTACATTTAATTTTTTTTATTGGTCTTCACCTAGCTTTTTTGTCTTTTCAATTTGATATAATTTTAACAAAAGCCATCCTTTGAGTTGAGCTGCTTTAATGTCAATGACCGCTGTATATAATATAAGAGTTGCGTACCCGGGGCAAATAGACATCCACACCAAATAGTGAAATTAGGTTGCCTTTTCAAATAGGTTGCCTTACACCCAAGAAAGTTGCTCTAAAGGAGGTAACCCATTTCCGACCAGCATCCCATTTGTGTTCAATAAGGTGCTCTATTTCCGATCAGCTCAAGTCTAGGTGACAACTCACGTTTGGGTGGCCCCACAAGAGCAACAACAATGTCCAAGAGGTGTACATTGAAAGCATACAATGATCACAATGTGTACATTGAAAGCCTTGCATTGATTTTTAGACCATCCTATGGTTGGAAATAGGTTTGCCTACTTATTGGAAATGGGGCAAACAGAATCTTCATGAAAAAAATTCATGATAATTTTTTTTTTGAGGGAAAAAAAATTTTTAATTATGAAATCCATCTAAAATCTATTTCTCTACACTGGAATTTTTATTCTTGAACTTTCTGCCTACCGTATAAAGGCTAAATTGCTTAAGTGGTCGGAAATGGGTGACCAACCTTACAAGCCATCAAAGTCAACAAATAGTTCTACAAATATTTCCATTTGTACACATGGAAATTCATGAGTTCCAACTACACCACTAACTCATTCAAAAGTAGTGCATTCTCCTACAATAACAATAAATATTTATATAGTGTGGAATGTCAAGAAATTAGTGAGGGGCAATTGAATTTTACTATTCAAGTGTAGGTCGGGGAATTTGAAGGGGTGGTGAGTATGGCCCTTGAATTCAAGTAGGTATGGTTTTGAGAGAATCCATACCTACCCACAAACCGAAACTCCTCATAACTTTCATCTCAATAACCTCTAAATGGTTCTGCCTATGTTTTCACCGAAAACGTTCCAAAACTACCATTTGTAATACGTTTACTAAATTTTAGAAAAGATTATATTTCTCACAGATGTAACGTTAGGATCTTGTATTACACTGGTCTCGAAGGATGTGGGAAAAATTTCAAAATTTTTGACCATATAGGTTGCAAGATACTTGCGTTTGGATTGACTGAAATCATTTTTTGGCCTTGCAAAAAAACGGGTAGCTGCACTTCACATGGTCACATTTGTATGAAAAAATGACCAAAATGGGGTTACTCTCTAAATTCATTCTTCATGGCAAGTTGGTTACATGCTTGAAAAATTTCAAATCATTTGAAAATGTACAACATATAGGAAAAAATTAGTACAAAGAAAGAAGTAGAAAATGACTCAAAATACTAAATTGTTTATGGAATTTATTTATGAAATTGGAAAACAAAAATCCCAATGGTTAAATTGTTGTAATAAACAATTCACTCCTACTATGGTAATAAAAAAATGGTAATAAAAAATTTACACCTATTGTTTTATTTTTATCCAAACATATTAAAAATTGAATTAAATAATGAATTTCAAACGTTTTTGTAAAGTAGAGATTTTACAAACTACCTCCAACGTAAAACTCTTCATAACTTTTGACCCAGTGATCAAAAGAGAATGATTCCAAGCTTCCCACTCAGATATAAATCTAAAGAACCAATTTGAGATTTTTATTTTTTTTAAAGTAATTTTTTAAGATATTTTTACAAAACATACATATCATACAATAACTTTATAACTACATCGTCAAAAGTTATGAAAAACATTGGGCCTTAAAGATACTCCTTGGAAAAATGTTGTGTAAGATTTCAAAGAAAAAATAAAAAATCATTTATAGTGGGCTGCCTGAAATTGCTATGTTGCCAAAAAGTGCAGTTTGAGCATTTATGGGTTAATCAAAATGGAATGATTCAAAACTTACCACGTATATGTAAATCTAGAGGATCAATTTCAAGTTTTTATTCTTAAAAAACGTGATTTGTAAAGAAGCTTCTTGAGCTGCTTGGACTATTTGCCGATCAATGAAATTGTTATTTCTTATAATAACTTTTTCATCATGGAATCAATAGTCATGAAATTTGTTGGACCTCAAAGCTACTCCTTGGTCACATGTTGCATGAAATTTACAAAGAAAATAAATAAAAACTCCACTTGTATGAGCTGCCCAAAATTGTTATGTAGCCCAAAAATGCAATTTGGGCATTTAGGGGTTAATTGTCCAATACTTCTTCACACAAATGCTACTAGAGCTGCCTATATTCTCACACCACGTAACTATTTTGAAGATAATGATCTTGTAGGTACAAATCATAACTTCCAAGAAGTTAGTCTTCTACATAATGTTGATTTGCATGTTATACTAGCATTAGAGAAAAAATCATGCTTTGAGAAGACCACCACATTGCCCTCCAAATTAAAGTTATGGATGAATTTCCCATTTGATAACTAAGCTTGATTCACCAACATTTTTTAGCTCATAGATTTTTGAAAAAAGATATTCTACTATGCCAAAATTGAAATCTAAAATTCTATTTTTGAACACAATTCCTACATTTTGACTTAACTAATATGAACAATTGAGTTTCTATTAATCCTAATTCACATATCCCACATGGGTTGTTTTACCTACCACTACCCCACTTGTGTRAAGAGCATCTCTTCTCATCTTCAAATACATCAAATTAAGTGACTTTTGGTTTGAATCAAGTTGCAAAAACCATAAAAATTTATTTCACACCTTAGACTCTAAATTGGTTAATAATCTCAAATGGATTTAGGATTGATTAGAAAATAGTATCTTTGTTGTATCATGACTATTATGGCCTGACTACTTTCACAAAAGTTAGATGTTGTGAAACCCTAATTAGTATGATTCTTTAGGGCTAGCATGACGTGGAAAACCTTAAGGATGTTACTACCTAGTGGCCTTCTGGAGGCCTGATTTTTTGTCTAATGAAGCTTTGACTTTTTAATAACATTTATGGTTCCTTTAGTGCATCTTGGTGATTTTTGGTGTTTAGAGTGGATTTCTGTTAGATTTTGCATCTCCCATGGATCTTGGTGTTTTTTGAACTTGACTTCTTTCAAACTTCTTTTGTTTAATTGCTGTGATTTTAGTAGTTTTTAATAATTAATAATGAATTTGTGGTGCTTTTTGGCAAGTTGGAGTGTTTGTTTGTGATTTGTAGGTCATACACCAATTCAAAATTCACAAGTTTTTTTTTCCAAGTGAACTAAAATGTTGATCGAAAAAACAATTCTTGGAATCCAAATATAGTACTTGGATGGAAAGTTGTCATATATACTTTATTGACATTTGGGAAGATAGGAGGGCACCTAGAGAGGTTTTTTTTATATAGAAATCCATTGTCTATCATGAATCCTCAAAGGGCATGGGACAATTTGAAGATAAGAGCTTGATCACTCTTTGTTAAAACGCAAATATTGTGTTCAACACTAATCTTTAAACCTCATTTTCACATTGTAGAATCACTTTTTCCAAAAGAAAACTTTGATCTAAGAAAAGGTGGTAAATAAATAAATAAAAATACTCTAAAGATTGTTCCAGATTTCAAGCATCCTATCAAAAGTTATCAACTACCATGGACAAAATCCAAAGAGGATGTTTACATTTTGTCCATAACTTTTGATTAAAGGCTTGATTGCTTGAAATCTCAAACGGTTTTTGGAGGATGAAAGTTCAATTGATTAACCAACTTCTTTTTGTTCAAACATTTTTTTAAAAAGTGGTTCTACTATGTCTAGGTGAGGTCTAGAAATCTTCTTCATAAAAAGACTCGTACTTTTGACTTAATTATGAGCAATTGAGTTCCTACTAATCCTAATTTGTGTATCCTACATACGTTGTCATAGCTCCTACCACACCACTTATACAAATATCTTGCCTTTACATTTGAACATCACCACATTGTGCAATGGTGTTTGAAACTATGTGAGATACTTATTGGATATTTTTGAATATATGTCTAATTTTTCAAAAAGTGATGTTTAAAAGTATTGAACTTTGATTTGCACTTCAAATAACCTCTAAATGCCCGAGGCATCAAGTTTTTGTGTCAACAATACTTTGAATTCAATAAAACCTAACCAAGATGCTATTTTTAGTAGTTTATATTTTTGAAATTCTTTTCTAAAGTCTAGTTTTAGCAACAAAATCCAATTTTGAGAATTATTGATTATGACTTATTTATTCAAGATAATTTTGTGCAAAGGTGTCCATTGCAATCATCACTTTTTGAAGTGTTGCGGGATCTTGGAGATGAGCCTCAAATGCCTTAGATCTTAGAGAAAAAATAACATTTGAAATTCATTTAAACAATTGTAGAGTAGATTTTGAGAAGCCCGAAATTGATTGGGGTTATGCATGTTAGGCCCTTTACCTCATATGTTTTGATGACCAACTTCTTAGATTTGTCATGTGAAATGAGGATTATAAGACACTTTTGTAGTTTTAACACCTTCATGATCAAACACTATGTAATCTATCAATCCATAAGGGATATTGTAGTGTATTCTACTCCTATGCGATCTCTAACATGTCTAGTTTGAATTTGTATAGTTACCACCTACAAAAAATGATCCAACTTATCAAAATGTTGTCTTTTTGTTCAATTTAGAGAAAATTTCTAAAAGACCAAAAAAGGCATGGGACATTTAGCGGTTAACCCCTAAAGAAATGGTATGCGTTTTTTGGCTACATAGCAATTTTGGGCATGTGCGTGTGATTGGAGATTTCCACATTTTTGGCCCAAATTTTAATAGAAGGTCGAGACAAGGAATATCCTTGATATGCACTAAATTTCATGACATTTGGATATATGAGTCAAAAGCTATGGCCTAATATTTTACTTTTTTTTGTAAATGGGCAATTCGGGCAAATTAGAAAAAATCACTTTTTTCAACAAAAAATTTGATATTGATTTTCTAGAGTTATATTTTCATGGAAATCTTTGAATCATTCTATTTTGGTCAATGAATCAAAAGTTATGAAGATTTTTTGTTTGCAGGCAATTATAGATTCTCTACTCTAAATTAAATAAACTTTGAAGTCCTTCATCTTACTCAATTTTCAATATCTTTGGAAAAGAAAAAAACTAGGATGTAGATTGTTTATTACAACATTGCAACCATTGAGATTGGCATTTTTCAATTCCCTAATTAAATTCTTAACAATTTAGTATTTTGAATCATTCTCTACTACTACCTACTTACTATTTTTTTTCCTATATGTTGTACAATTCGGAATGATCTGAAATTTTTGAGTATGTGGCCAAACTATCAAGAGAAAAAAACCCAAACAAGCACCACCATTTCGGACATTATGTCATAGAAAAAAGAGCTTTTGAAGTGCTTCTGCCGTGTTTTTTGCAAGGCCAGGAAAATGATTTTGGTGAATTTGAATGCTTATATCTTGCAATCCACGCGGTGCAAATTTTTGAAATTTTTACCGCATGTTTTCAAGTCAGCATACAACAAGATCCTACGGTGACATGTGTCAAAAAAACTTTTGCATCAAAAATCTGATACTTGTACTAAAGAAGGCAATTTGGGAGCAGTTTTGGTAAAAATATAGTCACGGAACTTTGGGGGTTAAGGGCCACTTCACACTACAACACATGATCAAGAGTCCATTGGTTTCAGCCAATCAAATTTCAGAAAACCCAAGACTTCGGCCTCCAAACTACCTACATGTCAGCCAAATGCCTACATGGCGACGGATCTCGATTAGTATTTTGGTCGCCATTTTTGGCCGGCCCAAACTGTGATTGAAAGTCCGTCGAATTTTAAAGGAAAAAAAAATTAAAAATATTAAAAACTGTCAAAATTTTGCCGTTAGATTGGACCTTTGTTTATTTTTTTATTTTTTTATTTTTTTTTATTTTTTTATTTTTCGTATTTTGTTATTTGACGCCGATGAGGTTTGAACCCTAGTCTCTACTACAAAAAGCCATGAGTCAGCATTTAATGTACCTTCTTCCCTTCAATGTCTAATACCACCTTTTTATTCCATTTATATTCCTTCGTATTCCTTGTTCAATGGTGAAGGCATGTGTTGTAATTTCTTTTCCAAGGTCATTTTTGAATCCTTTCTCATGTTTTTTTAACCTATCGCTTGAAAAAATTGTCACATAAGTAACAATTCACAAAAAAATTCAGATATTGGATGGATTTTAATATGGAGAGAAAGGATAATTATAAATAAAAAAAATGGAGTACGTTTGGACTTTGGGCTTGGACTTTTGGCTTGGACTTTGGCCTTTGGAGGCTTCACACTATGGCGTACAAGATCCTAGGGTTATATGCGTCCACAATTGTTTTTTTTCTAAAATTTGATACTTGTATTAGAAATGGTAGTTTTGGACTGTTTTGGTGAAAGCGTAGTCAAAGACCTTTAGGGGTTAATAAAATGAAAGTTAGAAGGAGTTTTATTTTGTAGGTAGTTATGGAATCTCTATTCTAAAATATACTTTAAATTCTTGTACTTAAATCAATTTTCAATGGTTTAATTAATAATCATAGAATGTAGATTGTTTATTACAACATTTCAACCAAATGTTCGGATTTGTATTTTTCTATATCATAACCAAATTCTTAACAATTAAATATTTCAAGTCATTTTCTACTTCTTTCTATTTACTATTTTTTTCCTATATGTTTTTCAGCTCGAAATGATTTGAAAATTTTCAAGCATGTAGCCAACTTGCCTTCAAAGAATGAATCCAAATGGCGCCACCAACATGAATAATTATGTGTTTTTTCATCAAAAATAGCTTCATCACTCCGGTGAAAGACTGGGGGATTTTTCAAGCTCTCATGAAAGGTGTGTGTGTTTTAAAGCTTGGAAGGTGCTTAATATAGACTGCTGACATCATAGGATTAATAAATTAGAGGTGTAGGTGTTAAAACTAGGAATTGTTATTGTAGGGCCTATAGGACTTCCATTGCCTTTAATATGTGAACATTTGAACTTTCTCCCAAGTTAATATCTTTAAGTGTTTTCACAGAGTATTTGCTTGTTTTTTTTTCTTTTTTCTAATATTCTTAGAGGAAAAATAGGGCCTTTATTTTTGGCTTAGTGTGGAACTGTGGATGATACTCTCTAACAATGCTAGCAAGTGAGCATGGAAATGCAAACATATGAGCATATGTATAAGTAGATATTCTGCAACTATTGAAGGTGCTTCAATATATAAACACTTAAAATGTATGTATTTATAGCATAGGTATACTATAATCATGGAAACATTTACAATATAGACAACTATAATGATAGGTGTCTACTCTTCTAGGCTCATGTTCATGATCCTAGGCTCGCATAATAGCAAGCTTCCTTTGTTATAACTCTATTTTGTTCTAATGTTGTTTCTTGCTTCAAAACAATAGCACCTTAGTAGTTAGTACAGCTACTTTGCCAAAGTCTAATTATAATGAAGAAATATCTATTTTTCAAAATTTCAAAATTGACACCCTAATTTTTGAAACAATTGTGAGAAAATCATGTAACCTTTTAAAAATCCTTATCAAAAGAAAGATGTGCATGTGGATGTTTTCTATAGAATGTAGCAATCAAATTAAGAAATTCATCATCAAATTAACAAATTATTATGTAAAACCATTAAAATTTAAAGAATTCACTACAAATGGAGTCTTGGTTTTCTTGGACCCAAATTTGGTATACTTGATCAAAATTGTGTAAGAATTGAATGTGAATTATGCAACACAAAAAATATTAATCATTATACAATTTTCTATTGAATGGCATAATGGAGGGCAAATGATTGAAAGTTGTTGGGTACGTTATTGTTCTGTATTGTATGATACTATATAACATTTAAGCCTTCAAATATTGTCGAAGTGTTGATAAGGTAGCAACACCCAAATGTAACAGAAGTCATTTTGTGACACCTAAAAAACAACCTAAATGCAAGTGCCAGTGGATCCAAAGTTGACCGGCATGTGGGGTTTGAAGAAGTTGTCATTGTTTCAAGAAGTGGCCAATCACGGATGCCAGATCCAAGCTTACAATGTGTCACTTTTCTTTGCCCACTTTGGTGTTAATCTAGTATCCACCGTAGATGCATCAATGCACTTGTTTTTAAAAATTCGTATTATATTCATATAAGCTTGGAAAACTACGAAACCAATTTCTTTGGTTTCCAAAACCACCTCCTTATAATCACGCATCATTTTATTGAGTAGCAACCCTATTTCAAGATCGACTAATCTTGAACAAGTGTCACTCTTGAATAAGTGTGACATTGAGGTGCTTCTACCTTAGCGAAGGTGTTTGAAGGGAGGGACGCCGTCCGGCTTGAAGTTTGTCATTGCCGTGAGCATGATTCTTCGCGTTCTCACTCTAAGTGGACTGCCACGTGTCTTCTCCCCCTCTCCCCCTTTGGCACTTATTCAATTCTTTCTGTTCCCGGCCGACGTTCCTTCCCCCTTTTCTCCCCCCCTTCGAAGCTTCGATCCCCCCCTCGTCGTGTACCGGTGTCCCCCCCTTCACTGAACTGTCTGTACAAAAGCTCTTGCGCAGGTCCCGTCGCTGTCGATTGCATCGTAGTGAGCGCACCCAAGCTCCAGAAGACGCCGCAGACTTTGGTTTCCTTCTTCTGGAGCTTTGGCAGCTAAACGCTTGCAATTATGTTGCACTTTCTCAAACCGAGGTTGAATTGAAGGGGTTCTGATCGATCGAGTATCGCCGTGGCCCTGGCCCTGGGTGGGCGTCGGTATCTATTAGTTGTTCCTGATATCGATCGATCGACTCCAGTTGCATCGATCGATCGAATTCATCGCTCGCCCTTCATTCAGGAGTTGTTGTTGCGTGTTTGTGCGCGTGCATTTTGTCGCCCTAGGGCACGGTAGCACTCGAGTAACTTGCATTTGGTAGTACGTGTCTCTGAGACGAGACGAGACGACGCCAGTGGCAGGGGTGCATATATGCGGGATATATAGTGGGCACTCGAGGCCATGGGAAAGATAGATTGGGAGGCCATGAATAGCTTTGATCGGTTTTATTCGAAATTGTCTGAACTGCGTGATGGCGGCTTGGCTGGTGCTGAAGCCAAGGATGAGACACTGTCATTGGGGGGGGTGGAGTTCCATTCGAGGGCCATCGTAGGCAGTGCAAGGGTTGGTTTGGTTGTAGACACCCATCGTGAACTTTATTTATTGTCATCTTCCTTGTCGATTTTGGATTCCTTGGTACGACTTGTGAATGCCATCCAAGCATCACTGAATGATTGGTTGGAAGGCGGGCGTCGCAGGCCTCTGTACTTCATTTGGAAATTATGTAAGGGTCACGGGTGGGTGGGTCTTCCTGAAGATCCCTCCGAGTCCTCAATCCCGTCTTACGCCGTTGTTGTGTCGGCAGTGGTTCTGCTGTCTCTGGTATACCAATACCTCACGGGGAATGTGGACGCCGGTAGCTCCAAAGCCTACTCACGGAGTTCCTTAGATTTTCGAGACATTTACGTCGCAGTGGTCCTGTTCCTCGGCGCCTACGTGTGGATTAAGTTCAGAGAGGTAGCCCACCTTCGAGGAGTGCGCAGGCGAGTGGTCAAGCGTGGTCGAATCACCAAGGTGGTGTATGATGCACGATTGACCCCTCCGAAGTGGAACGGCGAAGCAGTGCCCAAGCTCGAGCTTGGGCAGTTCGCCACCGAGCACGAGGCACACAAGAAGTTCCGTATTGCTGCCTTCTACTACAACCGAGATGCAGGTTTGCTGGATGGCTGGTTTCAGGTCCCACCCATGAGTGAGGACGAGCGAAGCCTCACTGGCCCGGCGCTTAGGGCGTGGGTGATAGGTCAAGCAAAGAGGGTATACGAAGATTTCAAAAGAAAGGAGGCAGCCTTGTTGCTGCAGGAATTGTTGGAACGTGAGGTAAATGTGGACTTTTCTATCCCGAACTTGTTGAACCGAGATGAACATCAACAGCCATTCCTTGCGAGTCGGGTGGAGAACAACTTGGGAATGGACATGGCCATGCCTGACGAGCAAGGTTTGGAATGCGCATCACCATCAGTCGGTGGAATGCTTGAGGTAAACCACCCATTGCTTTGGCTTTCAACTTGATTGTGTGCTTTTTCACTAGTACAATTGGGCGAACGTTTTCAGGTCTTGTCCCCATTCTTGAGCAGAAACTAATTAAGCATTCTTTAAAACATGTACTCTTTGGATACTATATGAATTAGTGGATGAGTTTGTTAATGCTTACAGTAGCAGTGTCCCTCAATTGCAAGCCTAGACTGGTCTTAACCCCGGAAATAATGCATCTACAATGTATCTTTGATTTTGATAGAACCTAACTGTAAGCAATTTCATTTTAAAGTGGTCGCATGGTCATTGTGTTTGCGTCGTAGACGGGTGACTTTTCAAGCCACCGGACAGGAAACTTCACGCAATTTGGGTTACGTTGTTTCCTTATCACAAATTATGCACTAACCTTACTGTTGTACTTATTAAAGTCTTTGACATCTTTTGGTGGATCCACGATGTTCAGGTTTTTGTGACTTCCAATGACCAAAGCCTCGGTTTTCAGGAAGAGTCCGCAATACCGCTTTCACAGCTCCCACCAGACACACAGAGTGGAATGGGTATCGACAACAGCAACCAATTGAACTTACCTCAAATTGTGCAAAACCAGCAAGAGCTGGTCACATATCTGCGACAGCAACTCCAAGAACGCGATACCCAAATTTCGGGGTTGCAAAATGAGAAACGCATTCAGCAGCAGGAACTCGAAGAATCCAGGATTCGCATTTCTCAGCTCGAATCTCAGCATTTCGTTCAGCAGCAGCTGCAAGTCATCAATCAAGGATATCCAAGCTTGGAGGTGGAGATGGAGCAGAGCAGGCCTCAACAAAATCACCCTTGCAGGCCTCATGGCTCGGCCTTCTGGTGAAGCGGACGCCCAAGAAGCGCCTTTCATCTGAGTTGGAGAATAGCTGGATAGTAGTTGCCATTGCTATGGATACACGTGCACATGTAGCGCACTTTGGCTTTACTTAGTTGTAATTTATGTAACGGTGTTCAGCGTGTATTTTGCAGTCTTGTTGTACTCGTGGTGAAGGTTAGCCGGTCCATTGTGAAATTTTCACTTCCTTCTTAGTTATGTTTCTGCTCCAGTGGGTATTCACATCAATGGAAGTTCTGTTTTTCCTCTTCAAAGTGTGTTTCCTCACTGGCAATACCGTCGCTAGAGGTGTGTCTGTTGGAATATCCACGACGGGGGTGGTGTTTATGAGCAAAATTAGAACCCTCACGTGTCGAGTTTCCTACCCTTCATCCTGGAACGTTCCAGTACTGGATTTGCACTAAAGAGTGAAATTAGGTTGCCTTTACAATTGGGTTGCCTTCCAAATTGTACATATAGAAGTTCATGAGTTCTAAGTACACCAAAAACTAATTCAAAAGTAGTGCATTCTTGTACAACAACAATAAGTATTTATACAGTGTGGAATGCCAAGAAATTACTGAGGGGCAACCTAATTTCACTATTTAGTCTGGAACATTCCAGTACTCAGTTTGTCTCCCTGAGCATTTTACGATATTTGGGGTGGATAGGAGCTGCGGAGAGGCCCTTCAATTGGGGTGCAATAGCCAAATTTGGTGAGATGTATTTCTTTCTTGTGCGCATTCAATCACAATGGGCAGTAGCAAGTGCAGCACTAGGGAACTGAGCCCCAGTTTTTTTTTTTTCATTTTTCATGAAGTGCGAGAGTGGCGATATTATATGTTATAGTGGTGCTAAAAATATCAACATTCATCCACGTTTTGGATAGGGAATATCACATCACCTCATATCACATATTCAAAATTATATTTTCATCTACAATTATGCGATTTCATCCAGTTTTTTTTTAAATCTTGGAATTTTTTGACAATTTCATCCAAGATTTTGCTATTTATGTTCTAGAGTCCTAGTGGAGGGTCCATTATTTTGGTGCAAATTGCTTAAAAAAAATCACTGCTGAGCCCCAAAATTGGTTGGAGCTTTCCGGAGGGAGCTCATAATTGTCCGAGATCGAGACACAGGAGCTAGCTTGCAACTGCGGATGGTGGGGTTCCTTCCAGGCTTCCGACCACCAAGGGATCGGAGCAAACCCTAACAAAACGACTTTAATTATGCAACATGAAATCTCAGTCACCTCCAGTCACCTAGCTCGTAGGTCCAACAGCTGGTTCTTGTCCCATGGACAACTTATCCTTCACAGAAAATCGTCACCTCCTCAAACGTACGGTTTCAGTTAGCAACAATCCTCCAGTTCGGAAGAATGCTTGCTGCGACCCTCACATGAACCGATGAATGCAGGCTAAGTTAGTTTTAGACTTGTAGGATTGGTGAGTTCTCTCCCTCGGACTTTTCAGTTCGTCAAATTCGGGGTTAGAAGGGAGGTGGGGCTCTCTGTTGCAGTAAGTTAGTCTGAAAGTATTCCACACGACGCGTTCTTCTTCATCTTAGTTTACCACCTTTGATTCTGCCTTGGGCCCCCTTTCACGGCAGCCTCCAAACCCGGTCGTGTCCCTGCCTATGGATGGTTAAAATGTTGTAATAATCAATTCACTCCTACGATTTTTATATGTATCCAAACATATAAAAAATTGAATTACATAATGGATTTCAAACGTTTTTGTAGAGTAGAGATTCTATAACTAGTACTCGCAAACCATCCCCAACCTGAAAGTCCTCATAACTTTTGTATCAATATCAAAACAAAATGATTCAAAGCTTTCCACTTAGATATAAATCTAAAGAACCAATTTAATTTTTTTTTTTTTAAATTAATTAATTTCTTAAAAAGTTTCTTTTGCTGCCCGGACTGCCTACCGAGCAATGAAACCTACATATCATATAATAATTTTATAACTACGTAGTCAAAAGTTATGAAAAATATTGGGCCTTTACCCCTAAGCGCTCAAAGTCTCAAACGACCATTTTTGGTCGTTGCCTGACTTCGGGCAGAATTTTCGGGCAAACAAAAACTTTTTTTTGAATTTTTTTTTTCCTTGAAAATATTGGGTTGTCTTTCAATGTATATATTTAGAACTAAGATCACTGCAGTAAAAAAAATCATAAAAGAAATAGCACAATGTGTTTAGAATTTTCTAGTGTTGAAAAACTTACTATTTCAGAAAAGAAATGAAATTTTTATGACTAGATCTTATGCATTTTTTTAACAATTCAATAGAAACCACTATTTTGACCAATGAAAAAAAAATTCAAGTGTTAAGGATAGAAATTGTATTTTTGGTGAATTTTGGAAGTTATATCTTCAAAATTCATTTGAAGAAAATCTGAAAATAATTTTATAATTTTGACTATATGGATATCTTCTACTTTTTATGCTTCACATAAACTTCATTGATGCAAACTTCAAAAAAGTTATAGAATTTATATTTTATAACACATGTGTGTTTTATCCAAACCCCTTGGGCTTTTAGAGGTTAAAGATACTCCTTGGAAAAATGTTGTGTAAAAATTTCAAAGAGAAAAATTAAAAACTCCATCTGTAGTGAGCTATCCAAAATTGCTATGTTTCCAAAAAGCGCAGTTTGAGCATTTAGAGGTTAATCAAAATGGAATGATTTGAAACTTACCTCGTATATATAAATCTAGACAATCAATTTCAAATTCTATTTTAAAAAAAATGATTTTTAAAGAAGTGTCTGCCCGGATTGCCTGCCACCTAATGAATATCACATTCCTTACAATAACTTTTTCACCATGCAATCAAGAGTTATGRAATTTGTTGGGCGTCAAAGCTACTCCTCGATCACATGTTGTGTGAAATATTCAAAGAAAAAAAAACTCCATTTGCAGTAAGCTGCCCAAATTCACTATGCTGCCAAAAAATGCAATTTGGGCATTTAGGGGTTAATTGTCCAATACTTCTTCACACAAATGCTACTAGAGCTAGATTCCTACACCACATAATTATTTTGAAGATTATGATCTTGTAGGTACAAATCATAACTTCCAAGAAATTAGTCTTCTACATAATGTTGATTTGCATGTTATACTGACTAGCATTAGAGAAAAAATCAAGCTTCAAGAGGGCCACCAAACTGCCCTTAGAGGATCCCAAATTTCACATTTTATCTTGCATTTTTATTCTTTTTTTCCCTATTACCACTAGCTTTCATTATGTTTGGATGTCAAATGGTTGACAAATCTTGAGAGGCTCAAAATTTGAGTTTTGGAGGTCCAATTCATTATTGAACACCTTGGAATCCAATGCAATTCACACTCTAATCAAATTGTCAAATTAAAAAAAAAAAAATAGTCCAATTGCTATCTACCATCAAGATAATTTTTGGATGGCAATGTAAAAGACTTACTTCATTGACATTTGGTGAGAAAGAAGGATGAAGAGGAGATTTTTATAATGAAATCAATTGTTTATCATGAATCCTCAAAGATAATTTTATCAAAATACACGAATTGTTTTGGAAGTAGAATTTTAGACCTCATTTTAACATAGCAGAATATCTTTTTCAAAAAACTTTGAACTCTAGAAAGTTGGAGAGTCAAGCTAAGTTTTATCTCCTAAAATCCGTTTGAGGTTTTGAGACTCTAAACAAAAGTGAAGGACGAATTTTCCATCTAATAATTGAGCTTGATTCCCCAACATTTTTTAGCTCACATATTTTTGAAAAAAGATATTCTACTATGCTTAAATTGAAATCTAAAAATCCACTTTGAGCACAATTCTTATGTTCTCACTTAACTATGAGCAATTGGGTTTCTATTAA
Organism: Pleurozium schreberi; assembly: GCA_006891605.1. Lineage (NCBI taxonomy): Eukaryota > Viridiplantae > Streptophyta > Bryopsida > Hypnales > Hylocomiaceae > Pleurozium > Pleurozium schreberi. Next base: position 91,905 of record VACF01001879.1, on the reverse strand, counting down.
TCCTAATGYACATATCCCACATGTGTTGTTTTACCTACCACCACCCCACTTGTATAAAGAGTTTWTCTTCTCATCTTTWAAAACACACCAAATTAAGTGACTTTTGGTTTGAAGCTAGTTGCCAAAATCATAAGAGTTTATTAGACACCATGGATTCTAAATTAATTAATAATCCCAATTATATTTTTTGGGTTGATTAGAAAATTGTACCATTATTGCACCTTGACTATTACGGCTTGACAACCTTTCATAAAAGTCAAATGTTGTGAACCCCTAGTTAGTATGATTCTATAGGATTAGAGTGACATGGAAAACCCTAGTGGCCTTCTAGAGGCTTGATTTTTTTCTCCAAAGAAGCTTTACCATTAGAATAATAATTATGGTCCATTTACACTAGAAGATAAACCTGTCCGGCACAACCAGCTACTATGCAACTAGTGTCCTATACAACTMTCTTATGACTAGAATCCTCTCTATTAGCACCAAATCTAACGTTATTGYTTTATATCATTGTTTTACAACATTGATACATTGTTATAATCACAAAGAAGTCATTCTTTAGTTGGAAAAACAACTAGGAAACAACTCGGAAAAGATCGCAATTATAAAATGACCATTATAGTTGTTTTGTAGTCATTTTGTAGTTGCTTTCTAGTTGTATACTAGTTGTTTCTTTATCGTTTCCTACAATACTACTGTAGAAAATTCAGCTTTTTTGTTGATTTGGTTGCATAGATTTGATTGACTTTTTTATTGAATTGGAGAGTAATCTGTTGATTTGGATACAAACCAATAGAAAAGTCAATCAAATCTATGCAACCAAATCAACAAAAAAGCTGAATTTTCTATTAGTGAAGCTAGTTGTCTCATAGTTGCTCTTAGGTCGTACACCAGTTGCTTCTTAGTTGGTTTCTAGTTGTTTCCTAGTTGCTTTCAAAATTCATTCCCATTTGTCTTATATCAATTGTCCCATATCAATTGTCCCATATCAATTGTAAAGCGTACCATTAGATTGGACATATAAAGACTTGTAAGTTGTTGTATTCTTATGTTATGAATTCAATTAGTAGGATTCTAAGATTTCTACTATCTATAGATTTCTATAGTTTATAGACTTCTGCARTTTGTAGATTTYTCCAATCTRTAGAAATCAAGAAGTATTCAAAATCCAAGGAATTTTAAAATCTATGAAATTGTGAGGTATCTAAACCAATGAAATCTATTAAATATCAGTATTTGCATTATTGAGTATCTGGATTTTTGAAATCTAGGAACAAAGTAGATCTGAAATTTTGAAATCTAAGAATGAGGTAAATCTGAAATTCAAAAATTGAAAGAAAAAGGTAGTTTTGAAATTCTAAAATCTAGATCAAAGGTAGATATGGAATTTTGAAATCTACAAATCATTAAGATTAGTATTTTAAAATCTACAAATCAACAAGTCACAAACAAGTCACAAATGAGTCACACACAAGGCGTGACTTTCGCAATTGCTCCACCATCTTTCTAGATTTTAGGGTGTCCATTGCGACTACAATATTCCAAATTACCACTAGTCGCATACCGGTCGCAAGTATCCTATCCAACTAAAAAACCAGTTGCATAATATAGTCGCAAAACCTGTCGTTTTCTTCCGGTGTTAGAGCATCTTAGTGATTTTTGAGGTTTCATTTGGATTTTTGTTGGATTCTACATCTCCCATGGATTCTGGTATTTCTTGAATTAGACTTCTCTTAAACTTCTTTTCTTTAATTATAGTGATTTTGGTAGTTTCTAATAATGAATTTGTAGTGCTTATTGGCAAGTTGGAGTGTTAGTTTGTGTTTTGGAGGTCATACACTAGCTCAAAATTCACATGTATTTTTTCCAGCTAAAATATTGATGTGGGTGCCAAATAAACAATTATGGGATCCAAATATAGTACTTGGGTGGAAAATTGACATATATACTTTATTGACATTTGGAAAGATAGGAGGGCACCTAGGGAGGTTGTTTTTATATTGAAATCCACTGTATATCATGAATCCTCAAAGGGTATCGGAAAAATTGAAGATAAGAGCTTAGAAATGAGCCTCAAATGCCCTAGATCTTACATAAAAAAATAACCTCAGAAATTCATTTCAACAATTGTGGAGTAGATTTTGAGAAACCCTAAATTGATTGGGGTTACACATGTTAGGCCCTTTAACCTCATACTTATTTTGGTGACCAACTACTTTGATTTGACATATGAAACAAGGATTGAAAGACACTTTTGCAATTTTAACACCCTCATGATCATTATAATCTCTCAATCCATAAGGGATATTGTTGACTGTGCTTTCTTTTCCTATGTGACATTGAACATGTCTAATGTGAATTTGTACGGTTACAACTCAAAAAATTGATCCAACTCATCAAAAATTGTTGACTTAGATTTAGGAGGAATTAAAGTTTGTTGACCATGTTGGGCAAGGTCAAAATAACATATCTTCTAATAACTTCAAGTGCTATAAACTTTCAATCTATGCAATCAAAGTTTCTGAAAGTTTTTCCACACATTCCTACTATAGTCTTGTACATACTTGTACAATTGAACTTAAAAAAAATAATCTCATTGCCCTAGAAAGCGGAAATTCTTAATACTTCACACCTATTCCATATTCACACAATTAGGCCTAATGCTCAGGTCCATTAGGAGTTATTCCTTAACCCCTCAATGCCCAAGGTCCAACCATGCTTGAAAGCATCCTCCCTTTTCTAGTGTTAAAAGTCTAAATTTCAGTTAGTTATGAAGATCTCAACCGTACAATATTGTAGTGTGCATGTTGTAGATGTTGTAAAAAACATTTAGGGTCATTTGACGATATAGATTGAAATATTATAATGTTTTAGTGTTGAAAAAAGGTGCTGAAATCTTCTCAAAAACACATTGGGAGGAGAGATTTGATTTCTAATCCAACTCAAATGAAAATACTTTAAACTACAAACTGATTCAAAACCAAAATATAAACACTTTGGTGAAAAAAAAATCATGAAAATGACTCATTGTGTCTGCAAAATGGATTTGAAATGTCAACAAACAGTGAAAAAGGTAGCAAAAAATCACATTTGTAGTTGAACCTCCTTCTAATAAAATGCCTCTCAGTCACTCATAACATCTTGGATGGATATGAAATTTTAACCATACAAACTAGATTAGTAAGCGCAACTTTTCCAACAAAATTTATTGAAAAAGGATCATATATGGAGAAGTTATGGGCCGCCAAAGTTCACTGAAATGCAAAAATCTCTGGATTTTGAACTTTGGGTTGCTCCCAAACATTTAAAACAACTTGGATTGGCATCAAACGTTTACCACAATAACTAGACATTTATGAAAACAAAACCGAACAAATTTGATTGAAAACAAACATTTGATGAAAAAGATACAATGCCCCGAAGTTTCAGCCATCACAATGTAGTGTGCTAAATGTAAATTGAACCTGAGAACTTCGAATGACTTTCACAAACTCAATACGTCTTGGATTGATCTGAAAATTTTACCATAGAAACTAGACTAGTATATGCAACTTTCCAACAAGTTTTTGTTAAATTCAAACATTGATTGCAGATGTTAGAATGCTTCAAAGTGGACTGCCAGATTGTGTGAGGCCACTTTTGGGCCCCTTGGGCGTTGAGGGGTTAAAGGTTTGGGAAGCCTGGTTTAAGTTGCATGATGCTATTTACTTTTGTATTTGATATACACGGTGCATGGATTGACATTTACACCAATTACAAAGGCTTGTATAGTTGTATTCATATTGAGACGAATCCAATGGCAAATGGCCCTTCTTAATTTAGATCATTATTGCACATCCTACATGTTCRAGAAGTTGCAAAAATGCCACATAGTGTACATGCACATTGCTATATTTTGAGCATGATCAGGACTAGATATAAAAAACAAACTCCAAATAAAAAACTTTAGTCATTGAATTTTCAATCCACTAGTCTATGTCTTTTGATATTTGAGTGCATACTTTGTATTTCAAGAATRAAATATAGGATGTACCATATAAATGGGCCTTGGGAATCTTTAACCATTAAAAGACCAAAGTCACCAAACTACATTTTTTTTGGCAAAATAGCAATTTCAAGCAGCTCATTATGAAGGAATTTTTTGTTTTTTTCTTTGAAAATTTCATGGAACTAACATATGGACAAGGTTTTCCTCTAAGTCCCGACCATTTTCATAACTTTTGACTAAATGGCTAAGAAGTGGCTACAAAATATACAGTATGTTTCCTTAAGAAAGCCGAGTAGATCATAAAAARATGCTTTTTTTGAGAAACAAAAATTTGTGATTGGATTTACATGAACATACATACATRGAAAGCTTTGAATCATCCCATTTTGATTAATGAAATGAAAGTTATGAGGAGTTTTAGTATGTGGGTAGTTATGGATTCTCTATTCTAAAATAAACTTTGAAGTTAGTGATTTAGTCAAAAGTTATAGAACTGTAGATTATTTATTACTACATTACAACCATTTATCTTGTCATTTTGTGATTCCATAACTAAATTCTTCTCAATTGAGTATTTTAATTCATTCTCTACTTTTTCTCTCCTTAGATTTTTTTCCTATATGTTGTACAATTCTAAATAATCTGAAATTTGTCTAGCATAGAGCTAACTTGCCTTCAAGAATGAGTCCAAAGAAGCACCACCAACATGAATATGTGTTTTTTCATCAAAAATACCTTCACCACTCCAACAGATGATTGGGAGATTTTTTGAAGCTCTTAGGGGAGGGGTGAACGTGTAAGTTTTAAAGCAAAGAAGGTGCTTAATAAAAATTGGTGACCTCATATGAGTGATAAATCAGAGAAGTTGTGTTAAAAATAGGAATTGTTATTATAGGCCTATAGGGCTTCCAATGCATCTAATTTGTAAATATTTGAACTTCCTYCCAAGTTTGTATATTTAAGTATTTTTGCATGCTATATTTTTCTTTTTTTCTTTTTTTCTAGTGTTCTTATAGGCATATTAATGCACTACAAGAGAAAGGAGTGTTTTAAGTATAGTCCTAGAGATAAGATTTTAAGTAACTACCTATAAAGAGTCTTTTAAGTAAGAACTTACTAGAAACACATGTCTTTTAAGTAAAATTCTAGTTAAAAGACATGTTTTTCTAGTAAGTTCTTACTTAAAAGACTCTTTATAGGTCATCACCTAAAATCTTATCTCTAGGACTATACTTAAAACAACCCTTTCTCTTGTAGTGATGGAACCCTCATTTTTGACTCAAGTAGTGTTGTGTGGATGATATTCTCTAATAGTGCTAGCATCTGAGTATGGAAATGCAAACATATGAGTTTAAACAAATGTATAAGTAGATATCCTACAACTATTAAAGGTACTTATAACATAGTCACGTAAAATATAGGTATTTATAATAGAGGTGCCTTATAATCATGGAAAGTTTTTATACTATAGACACCTATAACATAGGTGTATAGTCTTCTAGGTTCATGTGCTTATGATCGGAGGCTCACATAATAGCAATCCTCCTCCCTGAGAACTCTATTTTGTTCTATGGTTGTTGTTTCTTGTTGCAAAGGAAAAGCACCCTCGTACAAATCTTGTGCCAAAATCTAATTATAGTGAAGAAATATCTATTTTTTAGAATTTGGAAATTCACACCCCGACTTTGGAAACCGTTGTGAGGAAATTTTGTAATTGTTTTAGAGATGCTTATTGAAAGAAGGATTTTATGGATGTTTCTTGCATTTTGTTGCAATCAAATTTAAAAAATTCATCATCAATGTTTTACAATGGATTATCATGTAAAATCATCAAAATTGAATGAAACAATTCCCTAAAAATGGAGTTTCGGTTTTCTAAAACCCAAATTTGGTATTCTTGATCAAAATTGTGTAAGAATTGAATGTAATTAACCAATTATGCAAAACCACAATATTAAATGTATGATACGTTCTATTATTTTCTTTTGAATGACACAATGGGGGGTACAATTGAAAGTTGGCGGGTATGGTATTGTACAACAACTGAGCTTACAAACAATTGAGCTTACAAATCTTGTTGGAGTGTTGATAAGGTAGCAACCCAAATGTAGTAGGATTTATTTTTTGATACCTAAAAAACAACCTAAATCCAAGTGCTAGTAGATCCAAAGTTGACTGGCATGTGGGATTCCAAAGTAGACTGATATGTGGGATTCCATGAAGTCTTCACTCTTTCAAGAAGTGGCCATCACCTGTGCAAGATCCAAGCTTACAATGTGTTGCATTTGGGTGTTTCCCAGCCCACTCTGCTGTCATTCTTAGACTAGTGTCCACAATAGGAGCATCTACGCTCTTGTTTTCAAAAATTTGTGTTATATTCATTCAAGCTTTGAAAAAAACAAAACCAATTTTGTTGGTTTTCTACACCATTTCCTAACAAACTCACATCAATCTATTATGTAGCTACCTTCAAGAATCTGCCAATCTATAAGTGTCACATTTGGGTGGAGCTACCTTTAGTTAGTGGACAAGTTTCAAGAAAGGGACGTTGTCCAGCTTGAAGTTTGTCATTTTCCTACAAGGCAGCAGGCTCTAAAATCGTACAGGCTCTAAAATTGCCCACATCCTCAAATGTACACCATGTGTACATATTGCTGCTTCATAGCCTGCAACCATGAATAAGAAATATACATTTTAGGAAGTGGACGATTTTAGAGCCCTGTGCCATTTCAACTTCAAATTTTTATGACTAATTCCACAAAGCTCCAATAAGAATGAAACGACTTGGGTTAGATGCCAATTCCACTTGTCTTTCAAGGAAAATTTACTGAAAATTATTTCAAAAAGCTTCGCCTCCGCAAAATTCAGTTTCAGCTCTTAGGTGGGCGATTTCTGGACCTGATACCTTACGCAATCCCCAGACTCTGAGCGGACTGCCACCTGTCTTCTCCCCCACTTTGACACTTCCCGGTCCCGTCCCCGGTCTACGTCCCTTCCCCCTTTTGCTCCCCCCCTTCGAAGCTTCGATCCCCCCCTCGTCGTGTACCGGTGTCCCCCCCTTCACTGAACTGTCTGTACAAAAGCTCTTGCGCAGGTTCTGTCGCTTAATATTGTATCGTAGTGAGCTCACGCAAGCTCCAGAAGACGCCGCAGACTTTGGTTTCCTTCTTCTGGAGCTTTGGCAGCTAAACGCTTGAGTGTTGCACTTAACTTGCTCAAACGGAGGTTGAATTGAAGGGGTTCTGATCGATCGCCGTGGCCCTGGCCCTGGGTGGGCGTCGGTATATGTTGGTTGTTCCTGATATCGATCGATCGACTCCAGTTGCATCGATCGATCGAATTCATCGCTCGCCTTCATTCAGGAGTTGTTGTTGTTGTGTTTGTGTGCGTGCAGTTTGTCGCCCTAGGGTACGGTAGCACTCAAGTAACTTGCATTTGGTAGTACGTGTCTCTGAGACGAGACGAGACGAGACGACGCCAGTGGCAGGGGTGCATATATGCGGGATATATAGTGGGCACTAGAGGGCCATGGGAAGGGTAGATTGGGAGGCCTGGAGTACCTTTGATCGATTTTATTCGAAATTGTCTGGACTGCGTGATGGCGGCTTGGCTGGTGCTGAAGCCAAGGATGAGACACTGTCATTGTGGGGTGTGGAGTTCCATTCGAGGGCCATCGTAGGCAGTGCAAGGGTTGGTTTGGTTGTAGACACCCATCGTGAACTTTATTTATTTTCATCTTCCTTGTCGGTTTTGGATTCCTTGGTACGACATGTGAATGCCATCCAAGCATCACTGAATGATTGGTTGGAATGCGGGCGTCGAAGGCTTGTGTACTCCATTTGGAAATTATGTAAGGGTCACGGCTGGACGAGTCTTCTTAGAGAGCCCTCCGAGGCCTCAATCCCGTCTTACGCCGTTGTTGTGTCGGCAGTGGTTCTGCTGTCTCTGGTATACCAATACCTCACGGGGAATGTGGACACCGGTAGCTCCAAAGCCTACTCACGGAGTTCTTTAGATTTTCGAGATATTTACGTCGCAGTCGTCCTGTTCCTCGGCGCCTACGTGTGGATTAAGTTCAGAGAGGTAGCCCACCTTCGAGGAGTGCGCAGGCGAGTGGTCAAGAGTGGTCGAATTACCAAGCTGGTGTATGATGCACGATTGACCCCTCCGAAGTGGAACGGCGAAGCAGTGCCCAAGCTCGAGCTTGGGCAGTTCGCCACCGAGCACGAGGCACACAAGAAGTTCCGTATTGCTGCCTTCTACTACAACCGAGATGCAGGTTTGCTGGATGGCTGGTTTCAGGTCCCACCCATGAGTGAGGACGAGCGAAGCCTCACTGGCCTGGCGCTTAGGGCGTGGGTGATAGGTCAAGCAAAGAGGGTCTACGAAGATTTCAAAAAGAAGGAGGCAGCCTTGTTGCTGCAGGAATTGTTGGAAGGTGAGGTAAATGTGGACTTTTCTATCCCGAGCTTGTTGAACCCAGATGAACATCAACAGGCAGCCCTTGCATGTCGGGTGGAGAACAACTTGGGAATGGCTATGGCCATGGTTGACGATCAAGGTTTGGAATGGGCATCCTTCGGTGGAATGCATGAGGTAAGGAACTTATTTGAAGGTTCTGCTTTGAAGTTGTTTTCACTAGTAAAATGGAATCTGTTCTTAGGTCTTGCTCCTGTTTGTGAGAGAATTTTCATTCATTGAAACATTAAAATATGAATTATGTGGATATTACATGAATATGCGATGAATTATTGGTGTTTCAAGTAGTACCTAGGGTCCCAGTCATGTTGTAACCTTTGAGATGATGAATGCACTTGTAGTGTATGTTCAACAAGCATCTTCGGATGCGGTAGAACCAATTCAAGCAGTATTTCACATGGCCATGTGTTGGCTTTATAAATGGTTGATTTCTAAAGTCAAGAGAAAGAAAGAAAGCGTATGCCTTAGTGGGTTTGTGCCTTATCACAATTGCAATACCCTTTGCTGGTTTAGGTCTCTGACACCATTTGACGTATGATGTTCAGAGTCTTGCGCTTCCAAATGTCCAGAGCCTTGGATTTCAAGAGGGATCTGCTCTACCAGTTCCACAACTGCCACCAATTACGGAGAGTGGAACGAGTCTGAACGGCAGTGACCAACGGGACCTCTTTCAAACAATCACTTGTGAGGCAAGCTTGTTGAACTCAGCGGAGGATGAACCACCTCTTCTTGTGAGCCCGGCGGAGAACTTGGGTCAAGGTTTGGAATGCGCATCACAATCTGTCGGTGGAATGCATGAGGTATAATGACCATCCATTGCTCTGGCTTTCAACAAGTTTGAGTGCTTTTTCAGTACAGTACTACAATTGGGTGAATCTTTCAAGGTCTTGTCCCCATTCTTGAGCAGACACTTATCAAGCATTAAAACATGCATGTCCTATTTGGATACACTAAAAGAATTGGTGGGTGAGTCTTTTAATGCTTAAAGTAGCAGTGTCTCTCAATTGCAAGCCTAGACTTGTCTTGAACCCTGAAATAATGCATCTACAATGTATCTGGCTTCCATTTGGGAAGCATCTTGATTGTGATAGAATCTAACTATAAGCAATTTCATTTTAAAGTGGTCGCATGGTCATTGTGTTAGCATCGTAAACGGGTGATTTTTCAAGCCACCGGACAGGAAACTTCACGCAAKTTGGGTTACGTTGTTTCCTTATCACAAACTATGCACTAACCCTTACTATTGTACTTCTTAAAGTCTTTGACATCTTTTGGTGGATCCATGGTGTTTAGGGTTTCGTGACTTCCAATGGCGACGACCTTGGTTTTCAGGAAGAATCTGCAATACCACTTTCAAGAGACACACAGAGTGGAATGGGTGTCAGCAACAGCAACCAATTGAACTTACCTCAAATTGTGCATAACCAGCAAGAGCTGATCACATATCTGCGACAGCAACTCCAAGAACGCGATACCCAAATTTCGGGGTTGCAGAATGAGAAACGCATTCACCTGCAACAACTCGAAGAATCCAGGATTCACATTTCTCAGTTCGAATCTCAGCATTTTATTGAGCAGCAGCTGCAAGTCATCAATCAAGGATATCCAAGCTTGGAGGTGGAGGTGGAGCAGAGCACGCCTCAACAAAATCACCCTCGCAGGCCTCATGGCTCGGCCTTCTGGTGAAGCGGAAGCCCAGGAAGCGCCTTTCATCTGAGTTGGAGAATAGCTGGATAGTAGTTGCCATTGTTATGGATACACGTGCACATGTAGCGCACTTTGGCTTTACTTAGTTGTAATTCATGTAACCGACGGTGTTCATCGTGTAAGTTTAGTGCAGTCTTGTATGTACTCGTGATGAAGGTTAGCCGGTCCATTGTGAAATTTTCACTTCCTTCTTAGTTATGTTTCTGCTCCGGTGGGTATTCACATCAATGGAAGTTCTGTTTTTCCTCTTCGAAGTGTGTGTTTCCTCACTGGCAATACTGTCGCTAGAGGTGTGTCTGTTAGATTATCCACCACGTGTGTGTGTGTTTATGAGCAAAATTAGAACCCTCACGTGTCGAGTTTCCTACCCTTCAACCTGCACTAAATACCTGCACTAAATAGTGAAATTAGGTTGCCTTTTACAATTGGGTTGCCTTGCCCCAAGAAAGTTACTCTACAAGTCATCAAATTAAACAAATATTTCTACAACTACTTCCAAATTGTACATATAGAAAGTTCAGGAGTTCTAACTACACCAAAAACTAATTCAAAAGTACTGCATTCTTGTTCAACAACAATAAATATGTATACAGTGTGGAATGCCGAGAAATTACTGAGGGGCAACCTAATTTCACTATTTAGTGTGGAACATTCCAGTACTCGGTTTGTCTCCCTAAGCGTTTTACGGTATTTGGGGTGGATAGGAGCTGCGGAGAGGCCCTTCAATTGGGGTGCAAGAGCCAAATCTGTTGAGATGTATTTCTTTCTTGTGCGCATTCAATCACAATGGGTAGTAGCAAGTGCAGCACTAGGGAACTGAGCCCCAATTATTTGAGTTTCTGAATTTACACTAAAAAGTTAGCTTGGGGCTTGTGTGTCTGTGTGTGCACGTGCTGTGACATTTAGTGTTTGATGAATGACTTCAAGCTTCGTGTAGAACAATCGCATTTCTTGAGGATAGTAGATCATTTCAAAATTTCAAAATTTAATCCTAATAAATTTTACATTAGTTAATTAAATAATGCACAACTGGATGTGCTAAATTTCCATGACAATTGCTCAGAAGAATCAGATAGAATAATGATGAATAATAAGAACTATGCTGGGTGCAAATTTTGTCAAGTAGAATGTTCGTGACCTGCCTTATTCAACACTGAGGAGCAATTACTGGCCTAATGCGATAACTGGAAATGCAACCAACCATCTTACACAAACCGTGAATCGGGATCCACGAAAAAATTGAACTGCAAGCAACTCATTACTGCAATCAACTCATTAAAATAGAAGCTACCACCTTGAGGCCTAACACTCGAAACAAATACAAGCCAATGAGACATGTAGAAAGAAATAGTCCTAAACACAGGACCATCGTCGAATTACAATATGCTAGTATACAGAAGCCCATCAAGGTGGTGGCCTTGACCAAACGGGTCCCATGTGATCCTTGTGCCAAGAAAGCAAGACAGGTGATTTGCAATCCGGCTCATCACATCAGCAGCTCCCTGAGTGGCATGGGTTGTTGGCAGGAGTCGATCACCTCTGTAATCGCGGCATGTGTCTCTGCGCTGAGCATGTTCAASGACAAATGGAATGCCTGTAAAAACGGAAGACGAAACAAGTCATTAAAACAAATAGACAGAACCATGACTAGTCATGACTGAAAAGGCATAGGYTCCATCAGAAATATATTCTTACCCCGTCACTAAGCCAGCACCATACAAAAACGGATCGAATAGGCATATACAGTTTAGCTAACTTCCATTACCTCGAACATTCACGACACGAATGATGTAGGATCATTAATTCAATCTATTAGAATTCCAATACTTCGGCTAGCAGGAATGGGACGCAATATAAAAGAACAGTACTCGAGCGTCGTCGAACAAACAGTACTTCAAAGCGATTACAGAAGGATCCAGATCACGTACCAAAAACCGCTCCATAACAGGAACCAACGAGCCTAGATCATCTCCAGGTAGGAGTTGAGCAATAGCAAGGCGAACCACATCGCTGCAACCACGAGTGACAGTATTCTTAGTAAAAGAGCGAGGGAGGGAAGTAATTAGAAGGAAAACTTGCAGTCGTAAGGAATCTAAGAAAATAATAGGCTTCAAAAAAGGTACACAAATACCTCTCCARCGATAAGAAAGCAAGCAACACTGCGGTGTAAGCCTCTACAATCATATCCTCTGCTTCCCGCTCCCCCTCCGAAATATTCACTTCCTCGTCCACCTAATACTCGCAGCAAACACATCAAATTAGATCCTCAAATTCTTCTAMTATTATAGCACTGATGTACCTGAACGGACTCCCAGCACTAATTAAATTAGGGGAATTTAAAAATATTAAAACMGGTGATCCAGATGATTCYAAAATATCAAAATCAATCAAAAGATGACGTCGAGCTTCTACAAGACAGAGCCCTCGAACAATAGCTAACGCTGAGCTAACTGTAGAGACTTGGCTAATATAAATGWCAATGATCCCATCACGAATGTTTTAATGAATGATTATGACCCGACAATCAACACCCCTAGAGACATGGACCCTCAGTCTCAATAGTCTGCAGACYTATTCTAGGTGAAACAACGGAGATCAACTTCTAATCGCACATACACGGATAATGAAAATGAAACGTCACCACCTGTTCCACTAAATTGGACTCACCTCCGATGACATTTTCTCTTCCATGGCTTCTGCTGCCTCCCCTGCCCCTTGCTTGCTCAGAAACAAAGCGCAAAGCAGAGCAAGCATGCCATATTTACTYGATACGCTGCCTCTTTTGGCGGCTATATGTGGCGGTAAATCTACATCCAAGGTTGCTAATCGAGACCTGTGAAATCCACAAAAACTCTGAGCAATTATACAAGTTCAACATCCCAAATGATCAGGTAAGTTGAAGTACAGTAGGATGAACAACACAAAGTGCAGATGAAAACTGCAACGGACCTGTTTCCCTCATCCCTCTCAACAAGGTTGCATAGGACACCTAGAGCTACTACCACCATCTCCAAATCTTCGTCTGTGTCGCTGTCTTTTCCTTTTGATTTTCCATACGATGAACCTGGCACTTGTAATGMCTCAACTGAGGGTTTGGGAAAGTATGCCACCAACAGCGATGAAACTGCATCAAGACCTCCACAATTCGCCACTTGTCGACATCCAACTGGATTATTATTTGTAAGGTTCATAAGGACCTAACACATGGTCAATTGAATAAAATAAGGTCAGAAATATGCAAACGAAAGCCCGCCAAATATTAATAGATAAAATGGCACGATCCGACTTGCACTAAAGAAACCAAACTATGAAGTAGCACAATGAACTCAGATACATTAACAGTAATAGATTACTAGTATACGTACCTTGACACCAGATAAAAGACACTCTGCCAAGTGAGGACTAGGCTGTCTATAATCTTCTGCACTCATTCTCAATACAGCAGGATCTTGGCCATCAGATGGTTCTCTGCGCCCACTGGCTTTTGCAGTGTCGTTTGCCTCTTCTACTATACCTATTTTCCTTCCTCTCTTTTTGCTTGCCTTYTCTGATCCCAAGTCCAATTCAAAATCATCAAATGCAAATGGGTCCTGTGAATCATCCATGGGAGAGCTTTCTTTTCGCTTCAAAAGTAAGGCTTCTGACGATGGCTTTGCCTCATGCGCACCAGACGACGAAGTTCCAGATATTCGCAGCAAAGACCTTGAGAAAAGGGCTTCTTGAGGGGCAGACTTTTGTTTGGATAGTGGATTTTCAATACTGCTACTGACGGACTGCCTTCTGTGCGCTTCAGATTTAAGTCTCAAGAGAGCTTTTCCTGGACCCTTCTTGCTAGCCTCGTTGAAGACACTCCTGTTGAGAGTTCCAACAGCTGCAAGCAAGCACAAAAAACAAGCCTCCTTGAATAGGTCTGGACATAATGATTTCACGAAAATAGAGTGACCTCGCCATTAAATATTAATTATAAGCAGGCTAGAATACAAGGACATGACTTGCAAATGCCAACATTCACAGACGTCAAATTTTGTAAGACTCGTAATTAGTGACACGAGGGATCTGAGCATGATGCCATTTTCAAATACAGCTGAGACGAACTCTAGATGATGTAAACGTCTTGAAGAAAAGTAACGTTTCAAAATAAAAACTTGAGGACACACCCACCCGACTATATGGCATTCCTCAGCAGATAAGAACCAAACAAGATACGTTGATCTAGTTCAGAGTGAGTTGACAGGGACTAGAAACTTTTAAAGAAGCATAAATCTGGCACGAGAAATGCAGGACTAAGAGTACCAAATGTGTTTTTCAACATCGTTAGGATTAACTACCTGTAGTCTACTACTGATACTCCTACAAATTCGGGCATGCGTGTTCTCTGTATATTCTAGCAAGAGATTCAGGTAAGCATTGCACTGTTGGTGCTTACACTTCAGGCTTGATGAAGCAAAATTCTCAGCCACCTTGTCCATTTTCTTAATAGCTTTTGCACCACGTAGCTCCGTGTTGCACATATCCCGTATCTCTTTCCTCTCCTTGTGGCAGTCAGCAAGCTCTGCTCACCACAGCACACTCATTAAAAAAGAGGCAACATATTGGACTACAGTATCAATAAAATATGGCTTCGAATGCATCTCTTCATTCGAGAAAATCAAAGACGGGAGCTCACCAGACAACAACTTGATGGTGGCGATGATGAGAGCAATAAAAGTATCTGGAGCATCCTTGCTACCTCGAGGTAGTCTCAACTCCAACAGATGTCTCTGTAAACCAGAATCAATTCAGATTGACAAGCATCAGATACAGACCAGATTGACATATCAACCACTTARTTCCATGCCGCACTGCAATTCATCACCTCGAATAAGCCAACACAAACAAGTATTTCTCGTTCTACAAGGCTCACCTGATTCTGCTCGCTGAGAAAAGTCACATTTTCCATGACAAGAAGGCACCTCAGTAGCATACCCACTCCTCCGTTTTTCTCACATTTTTCGAGTGTCGTAAAGTACCTGCTCTTACTCCCCCCTTCRGCCTCTTCAGCCTCCAACGCTTCCTGCGATGGCCATGGGACTTAGAGAAGGAGTTCCAAAATCTTCGTAGTATTCCGAGGCACATCGTCTTCCCCAACGAATAGATCAAGGCAGATTGTAAGGCATCACTACCTAAAGAATCTGATGCCCTTCAAAATGAGTGTTAATTACATCACGTGATAGTTTTGAAATAGGAATGCTGAGCACGGAAAACAGATGGAACAGCCAAGCCCCAAGAGAAAAAGGTTGCGGGATACACCATCACAAGGAAAGCTACCATTCTAAAGGTTAAACGATCACCTTCACTAAAATGTGCCAGCACAMAACCCATTAGCAGGTACAAACTCAGTTGTGGCATTATGGACTATTTGCAGCACTGTGACTTATCGAGAGCAAATGTTATTGCAAAGTTCATAAGCCAAAATTCAAGGCACCATAAATTTTCAGACGTTCACCCACTCCGTTCAACTTGACCACGTGAGGAAATACTAAGTCATGATCATCGTATATGAATACCCGTATGTTCCGCAGGCAACCAGCAGCTAGGTCACATATGGTATCAAGACCTCCAAGCTCTCGAAGTCTCTCTTTGAAAAACCCACTCATTCTTTGTGCCGACCCAGAATTATCTGCCAAAATTTGCGAGAAAGAATAGCACAATGTCAAAACGCAAAACAAGTCTCTAGCCGTCCCATAACGTATAMAAGCGAATTTGAGATTATTTAAATGGAGGGAGTAAAACAATCTAACACTAATTCTTCCCCCAAATGGAATAATTTGAATTCCAAATAATATGAGTGAAAAGAGGTAATAAAACACTATGCTTTAAGAGTACRAACTAGCCACCCAGGACTCCATTAACTTGAAATGTGTTAAGTAACGATAGTTCAGATAAGATTTACCCTCAAGCACAACAGGAGAGATGCATGCTTTCTCAACTGTCAACAATGCCAGCCACTTCGATGAAACCTCTTGTCCAAGCAAAAATCCACTTGTCTCATCCTTGTTCAAATGACCAAAAGGGCTTTTCTCATCTTTAGCAAATAACTGATGTACCTCAGCCACAACTGCTGCTCCTGCTTTATCAACTCCCGAGCTTACATTGCCGCTTTTCAATCTAAATGCAAGACCAGCCAGCTTGTTGCCAACCGTTGATAAAGCTTTAGTTGCTGGCCGGGAAAGGGACGAGCCTAATAATCCCATTAAAAAGCGCACACATGATGCAGAATCAAACAACTCCTCATTCTGACCCTGATACATCCATAAGCAGGCCATAATTGTCAGAACACAATGCAAGGAAGCACTCCAATTAAAGTCATATAACATCAGATGACACAGCTCCATGATTAAATTAGCTCATTTCTATTTGTTCACATAGCTCGTATGCATTTGCAGGACGTTAAATGCTTACAGCATACTTCATTACTAAGGAAGACTTGTGCTTTGACTTCTGCTAAACTAGACTTCAATGGATCAACATACCATAATCTACAGGAATAATATATTCAGGTCATAGGTCAACACAGCTGCTGCAAACRAACAAGATGCGCTATTTTTCTACAATTCCCAAGACCAACACTGTGTGTGTTCAACCTTACATCAAGAGCAAGAAAGTACAGTACAGCGGCCGCTGCTAGAGCCAGAGGGGGATCATCCAATGGAAGAGCCACGACTGAATCGAAGAGAGGTTTCACCAACCTGGGAAAGCAAGTACAAAGAGGCATCAAGACAGGCAATTAGGTTAAATGGACACAACTCCAGACAAGCGAGTTCGTCAACGCAATCCATCAGTAATTAAGAGCTAAGTCATAAAGAAATATATGTCGAATTTTATCAAGCCTCACGAGGCTGACAAACTAAATTTCCCAATAGACACGAAGAATTGCAGACTAGTCCACCATAACCCTCGTCAATCAATGGTCCTTCGAGGTCCAGTTCAGGAAAATACCCATGAGTTCTCAACAATCGCCGCCGCTGCATCGAGCCACATAATGATAGAAGGGACTGAAGACTAGCTCGTTGGACACGMAAGGGTTGCCCAGGCTTCAGGCCATCTAATGCAAAATTGGCTTCATCCATATGTGCCATCAGCTCTCCAGATTCCTGAGCTTCTAGCAAAGTTGCTGTTGCCGGTGTCGTAGGTCCCCAGCTGTTCGCCGAGATGCCCGTCCCGCCCCATTCAGACTTTTGATTGGGAAATCTGTCAGCTGCTTCATCACTATCYAGAACCAATTTCTCCTTGAAAGCATCTCCATTCACATCTTGACTGCTTTGAGAAGAAAGAGGGGGTACATTTGTGATAACACTTCCGTTCTCCACCTGTCTATTAGACCATACCGGCGGTCGCGACCGTGTAAACCCAGTCAAGGTACTCTCATCAGGTAAACCCCCTGATTGCAGGGCCCAGTTCTCGCTCTCGGGTTGCCACCAGCAAGACTCCTGGGGGGAAAGAAACAATACGTAAGAATCCATGATTCGAGATCAATCGGCTTGAGGTTTCCCTAGACTTCTGGATTTATTTTGCCGACACGTTTTGAAAATTTATCCATGTCAGGTTGAGAAGTTGATCCAAAACGAACATGAGGTGATCAAACCTAGAGAAGATAGTAATGAATTCTAAAACAAGAGGAACACTCTCACAGGAAGTACACAACCGACAYAAAATGGCACGTGCAACTAGATTTTAGAATCGTTCAAACGCAACATACCAACCTAAACTTAGAGCGCCATATGAAACTTCACATGAATAACGGTTACGCTTCCCATCAGTACCTGTGACGATGGGAATGCCTCCTGTGAGACAGGGAATGTGTCCTGAGAGCTACTCCATGGAGAGTCCTGGGATTGGGAACTCTCGCCCCCGAATCCACCATCGGACAGGCTACGCCCAGTCCGACTCCGCCGTTGATACGTTCTCACAATCATACTACTGGATAGAAATTCCACGCCTCTCCTCTCCTATCTTGGTGTAAAAAGCACGCACCACTTCCACCCTGTACATATCACTAAAGAATAGAGCCTCCGTACTTCAAGAAATAATGATGGAACAGAAGCGATTCGATTCTTAATTCATATCAAAGCCTCCTTCCTCTTACAAACGGCTTTGACTTACTACTGCCAGCGATTCATGACAGCCTAATCGCTGCAATTTGCTCTGCCCTCCAGAACTCTCCAGCCTCAYGCTCTCCATTTACATTCCGACGCGCTCCATCCCGATTCAATCAAATAAAGTATCCTCAAGCTCCTCCAGAACGAAACACTGCACAAATGGCCGCAACCGAAATTACTTCAAACACCTAAACCTCTCACCTAATTATCCTCAAAATACAAAATACAAAATGCAATATCCTCAACCTCCACCTCTCTTTTTACTCCACTAGTCAATCCACGCTCTTACCAATCATTTCCGCCACCACAAATCCATTACACTCTCAGAAAACCACTAATCACTCAAAATGCGCCAGAACAAACCAAAACGTTAAAAAATATAATATAAAATATAAAAAATAAAAAACTCTATCTACGCAAACCTCAATCACTACCATTACAAAAAGCCGTGATCGACCTAACGACCTCTGAAACCACAGTTCTCGCTCGTTCTCAAACTAAGTCATCCCGCCGCAATCCATAGTGTACACCCTTAGATTCTCCCGAACAGCCTCACCAAACTAAAACCTCAATGACCTAACTTAACCTCGCTACAGAACGCGAAACACACGCCTCCTAATCCACGCAGACAATGGCTGCAGCAAACTGACCTGTCATAAGTGTGCCCCTTGCCGAGCGATCAATAGAAGCAATAAGAGCGCAGTGGAGACTTCACCATCCTTAAGCTCGACGTCAGGGTTAGAGAGAAGGACACGGACGCGGGGTAACGTAGCAGTGGTAAGATATGTAAGGATTTGAAAAGGCTGCGGTGGAAGGAACAGGAACAGGGGAAGCAGGAATGCGCAGACAAAAGTAGGAGAGAGAGACAACGGGGGAGGGGGGACAGGAAAGGGAAGGAGACGCTCGGACGAACGGAAGAGACGGATGAACGAAGGAGAACATGAACGAMCGAAAGGCGTAAGCAGGACGAGATATGGTAGGAAGGACGAAATAGGTCGACGAGGATGATGGGAAACCAGCATAATACACCCTCCGTAAGTGTTAGGGTCCGGATGCACACATAAGCTTATAGAGTATTATTCCGYAATATTTAACACTTATATGAAAATTGATGCTATAATATGTTGCATTTACAAAAATAAAATCTACAATTTCAAATGTAAAAATATAACTTTTATAAAAATAAAGAGTGAAAGTACAAAAATAATAATAAGTCATTATGCATCTAAGATGATTGAAAAAAAAAATATGTAATCGTTTGATGAGATTCTTCTATACATCTTATATTTGTACTTGCTTTTGAAGTGCTTGATATTCTTGACGAATCACATAACATCATTAGGTCTTTCCTCCAAAAAAATTTCAACTTTTCAAGTGTATTCCAAGCATCTTTTAATCCCTCATCTTTTTTCAACTTTTCCAACTTCMCCACAACTTTATCACAATTTTTTCCAACTTTATCACTTATCAAAGTTKAATCAATCAAGTAGGGAGATCAACATTTCATATCACTTAGCACTTGATAGTGTATATTTTACGGAAATTCAAATCTCCATAATACATAAGAGATTTATAACACTTTTGAGGGTTGATAATATGTGTGTCGAGACAAGAGTTTATGTCACATGCATGATGGAGGTCTCAACAATGTTCATTTGTTGACAAACAACTCTCTCGATTGTTTTTGTCAATTATTTTGACAACATTTGGACCAAAACTTGTGATGCTTTGTATTCCATTATTTACAAGGGTCATAAATCTATTAATTCCTAAAGGACCCCGGGGGAGTAAGGTAGAACCACCCATTACCAACCAGTGTTCCATTACCAACCAGTGTTCCATTACCAACCATAGATTGACGTATTTCCAACCAAGGCTAGAATGAGTTTTTTTCATCTTTTCAAAGTTGGGACTAAAAGTTCATGATACATGTTCCAAAGTAGTGCAAAAAAAAGTAGGAAGCAGTGAGTGGAAAAGTAGTTTTTTGAATGATTGGAATTGGAAGATATAGTGATCGGCTATGGGTCCGGAGCACTTTTTGTCTTTCAAAATTCATACTAAATTCAATTCAAGCAAAAAAATTTCCAAAGTTTTTGCAATCCTCATCATTTTTATCAACACACCTCTAAAAATATTTACCTTGCATTCCATTGCTTTAGATTTGTCCAAATTCCTTATTTGGTTAGTTATAGGTGGTTCTACCTTAAATCTCTTATTTCTTTACTAGCTCTTATTACAAGCATAATTCCTCATTCATGTGGAATGAATTTGAGGTATTGTGTAACCTATAGGCAAATTCCTCATTCATATAGTTTGATAGCATGATGAATTTGCAATTTTTTATTTAGATTTTCTCCCTCTACCTTGCTTTGTTGTCGTTTTGTTTAAGTACAATACTATTGGTTCCCTCAAGATTTAGAAAGCTACTCAACTAAAAACACTAAGGAATACATAAAATTGATTTTTTATTCATTTGATTTGTCAATAAGTAGTTGTTCCTTATATGTATTTTTTAGAGTCCCTATATGTGGAATAATAAAATAGAGTGAAAACTTCTAAACGTAAGTAGAAAGATATTCTTGAAGTTCAAGAGCACTATTTACTGAAAAATTGATGTATAAAAAAATCCTTGAAGGTTTAAAAGTTTGATGTTTTAAAGTTTTTTAATGTTTTGGAACATTGATAAACCGCGGTTTACTAAGACAAATAAAGATGACAAGGCAAGATAAGTCGTGTCGACTTTATCTCCAGTTATTAGGATGCTTATACAATTTCTTAGGTTATTTACTTCAAAAACTTTGGAAATTACTAGGGCATTTTCAACGATTATTCTTTGGGATAATTGTGGAAGTTTTAAGAGAATTTAAATTATACTTGTTTATTGTTAAGAGTTACCAAAGTTGTAGATGAAAAAAATGATTAAACAAAAGTTTTAATAGTTAAATTGCAAACTTATAGTACACTTCAAAAAAGTCAAAATTGACAATAATTTATGGATTTGAGTTAGAACTTCAAAAGTTACACTTAGACTTAGATGAATTATGATGATTAGACTTTGAGGTTTAGATTAAAAGAATTGTTGAGTAAAATAAAGTCTAAAAATAATTAAAGTGTCACATGGGTAATCTTAGTCCATAGAAGATCTAGAGTGAATTAAAAATTGGTACAATATCATGGATTTAAATAAAAAGTGAAAAAACTATAGATAAATGAATTAATATGATGAAAATGATAAAGCCAAAAGTAGATATTGGAAATTAGACTAAAAATGTGTAAGAATTGAAGTGTAGAACCTAGATTATGAACTAAAATTACAATAAAATCATCCTCACAAAAGAAAAATAAGGGAGGGTTTTTTTATACTTGAAATTCATTTAAGAAAATAAACTAGTACATCTATAACCATCTAGTTGTCTCAATACAATACATACAATTACATTATTTTATAAGTTTGAGCTATATTTACTTTGCTTATACCACTATGGATTTATGAAAGCCCTTCTTCTTCCTCCCTTACTAATAGTATTAATGACAAGAAGGCAAAAAAATTGACATTTATATTGGGCTTTAAGTTTTTTACCACATTTCTTTGGGGACCAATCTTCAATTCTAGAAGGCCATTTGGGCAAATAAGGCCTCCAATTTAGACTAAACACCAATTCTAATAACAAGTGCAAACAAATTGGAATGTAGGATTAGTGTAAACTCAATATGTTTCCAAAAACTTGCCCTAAGATTTTTCAAAGAGCAAGTAGATGCTTCCAATAAGATCCACAAGGCATTAGGCAATATATTTTCTAAGTGCTTAACCATCAACCCAATGGATGACAAATGTTGTGACAAATAAACTTCTTTCCATTACCATTCAAATGTAAAAACTCATGACACTCATATTGGAGAATATGCTATGTCAATCAATGATAAAGACTCGGATAAAGATAAGTTGAAGAAGATTCCGTTTATTATTGTTAGTTTTCAAAAGCAACTATCTTTAGGTCAAACATAATGGGCATAATAATAAGAACAATGCTCAATTGATTATTGGAACACAAATAATTACATCTTATGCATTACCTTCATTTCTAATGCATAGAGTATGAACAACTACAATCAACAATGTCCAAATTGCAATACAAACATCTATGTTAAGGTAGGAGCACCCATTCTTTTCAATGTATCCATTGCTCAACATTAGTTTTCCCTTGAAAATGTCCTCAAAAGTACCTTGGAACCATCCCCGTGGTTGGTGGACTCTGATTTTTTACGATTTTGGTGTGAAAATCGAGGTAAATTTACTAGGATTGCAAATTTGAGTACTCTAGTGAGTATGACTTTGAAAAGTCATAGAAAATAAATGCCTTATCCAAAAAATTTAATTTTTTTTTTAAAATCCATGATTTTTAGCCAATACTCCAAAAATATTCTTTTAAGGAAAACATGCCTGCAACTATGCTGAAATTGCTTAAAATAGAGGTAATGGGTGCTTCTACCTTGTATTGAGAGTTTTTGTACACTCGAAGATAAACCGCTTTATCTCTTTATTAATATTTTTTATAAATAGGTAATAACACCAATTTTTAGAATTTCATTGTAGAATCATTATTTGAGCATTATTTATTTTTGGTTTCAATTACTATTTTTTTAAATGAATTTTCTAATAACTAGCATTCTGTCTCAAAATCTCTGAAAAGTCTCAATATAACAAATATGGCCTTCTAGACCCAATAATGTTATTTTCTTCTAAATTATATCAATACTATAAAATGTATACAATCAAAATATGAAAGTCTATGAAATCTTACTCTTGGTTTTTGATATTAATATTTTAATTTTTTTTAAACTTATTCATATACTGTCCAAATAATGCATGTTGAGGTGCATTAAAATCTTTTTGTAGTTGCGTGTAAGGTTTAATAAAAATAATTTATGTTTAACAATGATTCCCTCCATCTTAAATAAGTGTCTACATTGGAACCTTATGTTTTTTTCACTAGTTATGAATGGTTGTATGGAAGCTTTCTTAGGCTTGATTTTTAGTCAGGTTACAATGAGCACATACAACGTTCTTTATTGATTGTGGAGATGTAAAATTTTGATCCTTCATAGTAATGCCTTTGACTACACAATTAATGAAAGTGGTATAAAAACCCATGAAGTTATAATGCAAACACTTATTTCAAAACAGAGGGAGTAGTAATTAATGATAATAACATGTGAGCATACTTGAACAATATTGTATATGAAGGTCACATTTGTGAAAGAATCACCAAAATAAAAATTTTACATTCGAGTTTGAAAGGTCCAAATCACCTTGCACCGATCAGAAGATGACATGTGACATTTTTTAAATACAAAAATGACTCTAATTTATGTTGAATCTAGGCTTTGCGTAGGGTACCACGGTTGCTAGCATGTGAGCCTATATAGGATCTTGAGCACATGAGCTTAGGAGCCTAAGCTCCTATAATACTAGCACCTATATTATAGATACCTTCCATATTATAGGATATTTATATTATGGATGTTTATGTTGTTGGTACCTATTTTATAAGCATCTTCCATGGCTACAGGATGTTTATATAATAATTTCCTAATTATATTATCGTTGTGTATGTTTTAGGTGTCTATGTTATAAGCACCTTGAGTTCTATGGTTATAATATATGTATATCATAGGTACCTATATAACAAGCACCTTCCATGGTTATAAGAGACTTATATTTTAAGTATGTATGTTATAAACACCTTCAATAGTTGTAAAATACCTACTTACACCTGGACGCAAGGCTCCTAGGCTCACATTTCTATGCTCACATACTAGTGTCGTTGCGTAGGGTACTCTTGAATGCATTTGTGACCCCTATTGAATCCCACCCTCAAACAATGTTTTTTTGGACATGTTCTCATAGATTGTTCAATGATATACAATTTTTTTGAAGGAATATTTCACAATATTTTCTACTATTTTCAATGAATGAAATCACTCAATTACTACAAAATCTGGGGACAATATCCCTTTGATGAACTTACACACTTTTGAATGAATGTGTTTGTTTTCATCCATTGTGAATATTTCATCCATGTCTATAGATCTACTAAATTGCAGAATATTGCTTTTTGTGCTGCCTAGAAATATTGAAAAAAAATACCTTGCCCCTACCAAAACCTAAAAAACCCAATATTAAAAGTCAACAACCAAGAGAGTGAGTTTATGGTTAAGTTGACCGAGTGCCATTAAGTCCAACAAGGCGTCCTATAGGGCCCCCGCAACCCGCTCCCGGCCAATCCCCGCCACTGTTGGCTGTAACATCAATGTAACGATTGTGACTGATGTAAACTGATGTAGACTTTTTAGTTTCTAACATTGGTGACTGATGTAAACATGTCAATTACTAATCCATCAAATGACTATCTTGATGACTGATGCAACATTGGTGTTGTTGTGGGCCTGTAGGTTACGTCGCCTTATGGCAATCAGTTACACTACCAAGAGGGTGTGAAGAATGGACAGTTTGCCTTCACGACAACGGAGTCTGGGAACTTCATGGCCTGCTTTTGGTTGACTAATACCGCTCCCAACGCGGTTGTCAATGTGGCCCTGGATTGGAAGACAGGAGTGGCTGCCAAGGACTGGGCGTCYATTGCCAAGAAGGACAAGCTCGATGTACTGTCATATTTCTCTGTCCTTGATGGTTTGAATGTTTTGCAAAAGAGATCTACAGTCCGTTAGAAGTTATCGAATTGTGTTAGGTGTTGCTGTGACAGAGATTCCCCGTCATCTTATGTATACCACTCGCAATTTCCACTTCATTTTTTAAGTTCGTGTGTTCTTTCTTTGAAGGGGTGGCTTCTTGTGGTTAGTAGAAGTTGAAAGTGGGTCTGGAGGGCAACGGGATTGAACTTTTTTTGTCTCATTTACAGGGTATGGAGCTGGAATTGAGGAAGCTGGAAGAAGCTGTGGGTTCCATTCATAGCGAGATGCTTTACTTGAGGGAGAGGTAACGTCTGTTTGATATCAATAATTTTTTTAATGTCTGGAGTTGCATTCATCAGTTTGGGGTATGACTATCATAGTGAAGTAACTATTCAGTTGTTGGTTTCGTAATTTCCCCTAAACATCTGGAACTCGGGTGAATTGAATAGTGTTCTCTTGTGGCACGTGCAGGGAAGCAGAAATGCGAGACTTGAACGAACTGACGAACTCCAGGGTGGCATGGTTTGGGATCATGTCGTTACTGGTKTGCCTAGGAGTGGCCGGCTGGCAGTTGTGGCACCTCAAAACATTTTTTGAAAGGAAAAAGCTCCTGTAGGTTTAGGATCTTCGGCAACTAGTAGGTTCAGTGCTGCTCGGCTTTTGTGTTGGTTCAGAAGTAAAGTTAATACTTTCATGATGGAAACATCTCACGTGTGCATCTSGCTAATTGCATACGGTTCACTCCCGGTTTCCTGTTCCTATCAATTTCAACACGATTCTTTACTATAATGTCTTMCGGGTTTCCGGGCACTAAAGAGAACATGAYCAGTACATACACGCAACTTAATTTATTTAGGAGTTTGGGCATGCTCTTTCCTGCACCACTGTTGCTTCCTCTCAGGAAGATGGCAGTGTCACACGGCTTGTCCGCCTCGCAACTTGGAGATTTTTGTGCTCACCAACCTGGCCAATGCCGACCCCACTAGTTTTTTCTCCTCCAGCGATGCATTTGTGGCCCCGTCCCCCAAGACTTTGTTTATTACAGACATGTTTAACACCGGGTTTGATGTACCAGGCCTTTTACAGTCGCGCGGTAAATTGGTCCGCTTGGTCCTTCCATTCTCTTGACTGACTGGAGCAGTTTGAGAATAAGTTGTTATGTTGCCTTTGATATCTTTATTTGCAGGGWTTTGCGTCTCTGCTCTGTTSTGACTGAATTTTTTACCCGGAGTAGGAGCCGTTGTACCTTCATGAATTTGGCTTCGGAATGGAGACTGGTATCTGGAGTTACAGGGCTCTGGAATTGTCATCATTGGGCCATTAGTATTCCGTATCCTCCTTTCGTGAGCAGATGTGTTGATGTCCACAGGCTTTCTGATGCAGCCTGAATAATCACGCTGGCTTGTAACTGCTGCTGTCTGGGTTCCCCAACCATCGGGCCCAGCTTGATTTGAATTTCCTGCAGGTCTTGCAGCCTGCTGTGTCAATCCTCCTTTGGGGTTCCCTGCAGCCCTCGGACTGGATAGGGCTTCAGCTTGAAGTTCTCTGGCCGGGCCTTTGGCGATGATCTTCGTCTGCTCGTTTCGAATGCAAGTGTTCACCGTGTCTGCGAGGACACGGGGACTGATTTTCACGACTCGCCGATTATTCAAAGTGTCTGGTCCGACATGAGGGCTGAGCTTGCCTCTGACATTCGTTAGGGCTAATGCAAGGTTGTTGCAGACCCCCAGGACGGACTTCAGCACCTTTTTCCCGTCCGGTTGGCGTTGCTTGGCATAGGAGCTTTCCGTGGGGGCGGTCACTGGCCTGTTCCTAAGCTGCAGGCATCAGATAAGCTCGCCATCACTCATCAAATTATGAAAAACATATTCAATACATTCAAATACTGTTGCAGYGATTTAGTCTGAAAATGTCAACATGGCGTGTTTGACTACTTTCAGCACGGGAGTAGACCTGAGAATTGCGCTGCTGCAAGGATTGCATCTCCTGGCCTGCAATTTTCTTAAGCTCGGACACCTCTTGCTGCAGAGTAGTCTGCGTGGAAGGGATTCATATAGAATTTTAACTAGTCACCATTCAGTTTAAGACAACTTGCATTGACATATGGAAGTTTTCCAATCAGACTTGACCCGTTTGAGGATACGAGCGGAAAATCCAACTACAGAGAATGACATTAGAGAGGCCGGGTTGAGTGCACACCTGGAATGCCTGCAGAGCCTTGGTTTGGGAGGCCCTGGGCAGTTGATTCCGATTAGTATCCCGCAGGCGAGGTTTAGGAGCAGCATAATAAGCTGCAACTGGTGCTCTCTGAGCTCTTCGGATTTGCGAATTGACAGCATTCATTTCCTCAGAAGGCCCCTTGACTTGTCGAAGTTTGGTCGAAAACGAAGCCTGGGGCCTGAACAGCGGTTGTGAATCTTCATAACTCGCAGCCTGCTCTTCCATGACGTTGCTTCTGGAGAAATACGGGTGCCGCTTGGCGCTAAGAGTGACCACCAGCCATTGGAAGAAAGTCCGTTCCAGCAGCCGCCGGTCTCTCGCGCGCCGAATCCACCAGGGCAAGGCATCCAGCATCTTGCCCAGAGAAGCATTGCGGGAGAGMGCTCTCCGCTGCAGCACGGACGTTCGCGTGAATGCACGCCATGCGGACAGGATCAGCGGCACCAGTTTGGGCTCCGCGGCCACCACCCTCGTACTTCTATGCAACTCTTCCTCCAAGTGGGTTGCCAGGCTTTCGATTCCCAGTCTCTGCATCAGATCTTGCACTCTTAGCTGCTTGCGATCCTGCGCGCAGAAATTCAATAGACGTCCCGGCCAGCAGCTGGTGAGTTTGCATACTTGGACTAAGATGAAATGAGTGGTCAAACAAGGGTGACATKTACAGCTGTGGGGATGGTCCGCGCTTAGCAAATGAATGTGATCACTTACCCGACGCAAGTCGTCAAAAAATCTCTCGGTAAAGCTGTGAAGTTTTCTGGCAAGAAGCTCGGCCCTGCAAACCTCGGAGTCATTCAAACTGTAGMGTCAGTTTCAGCTCCAATTAATCCAAGATATGAAATTCTGCATSGAGCATCGTTCAGTKAATGTAGCAGACTAACAGTCRAACCTTAAATGCTTTCWTTGCCAAGAACGGTGCAGTAAGATTGCATGGCTCTGACTTCCACTGGTGCACAATATCTCAGGCAGTGGAAAATAATTCAAAAACTAACACGCTACACGTCTTTCCTCGTCTTCATGCRTAGGAAGCGAAAAGCACAAGAAYAWGTTGAAATTGCCGATCCTKAACATGATGAAAAGCACTCAAGTCTGGAAGCCAGAGTGAAATCGACAGCTATGAAAGTCATATCGACGGTGAAAGTTAGTTCGATCTGCTACTTTTATTAGAAGGCTGAAAAACAACTAACACCGACGAGAGAAGGTTGCCACGTACCTTGCACTGGATGCTGCCCACCGCCATTTCCAGGTGATCCAGTTGGTGATTCCGTCCTGAAATAAGACGTGGCGGACTGAACGAAGTGCGGCAAGTGGAAGCTCCGACAGCGTGTGGTCGCTGACAGAAGACAAACTTACACTTGGTTGGTCAGGCCCATGGCCCAGAGGGCACAGAGGATAATTCTCCCAAAAGGCTCGATCTTGAGGGAAGGTGTTGTAGACTTGGTCGGCAAAGCACTGCCTGTCTGAAGTGGGATGCTCTGTTCTATCCCGGACACTGGAGCCATGATCAGCGTGTGAAGACGTCGTCTGTGCGTCTGTGGCATGGATGGTGGTCTCTCGCTTGCGCACATTCTGTGTCAATTTCTTGAGCTGCTTGACCACGTCTGAGGCGGCTTCTGCTGACTCATCCGCTCCATCAGATCTGCACCGCAGCTTCGCGCATAATTCCTGACCACCACTCACATTACTTCAGACTGAACACAGAAATAGATTGCGGAGACTCTCTAGTACATAGCCTTGAATCTCAGGGTGAAATTATATATCTAGATGAATCTTGAGTTTCCAAAAGGTGACTGCAGTAATTATAACAGAATTTTTCATTGTTTGAGAGTCTGCTTACCGGTAATGCTTTTGGGGATATATGCAAGTGATTAATTAGTGACTAATTGCCTAAAATATTGCCAAAAGTGACCGCTTCCGTAGACATTTTTATCAGTTATAAATCGCTCAGTAAGCATCAATGGAGGAAGCGAAATGTACCCATTAGAATAAAGGAATCAATGCCCTACAATATTGAAAGAAACTAATATCTACTACCGCTATTAATTTGCAAAGTGGAATCTTTATTTTCATTTTTTGGCCCTCAAAGGTTTCTCGAATCAAGAAGCTCAACCTACCTCGGCGCGGATAGATGCAAGATCTGCCCGCTTCTCAGCTTCTTGAAGTTGCATCAGGAGGGTGCCCTTCTCATGCTTCAAATGGCTGCAGTGCTCTACAGACGTGGCCAACTCCACCTGCTTGAGGCAACAAAGTTATCCAATTATCAGTAACCCGCTCAAGTAAGAATGTGCGCTGAAGGGAATTTAATGTTTACAACCTAGCACCCTCCGCAAGAGCCATCTTGCCTGTTTGGAATAGAGAACCATGTCGTGAAAAATACCTCCTTACAACTATTTTCCCTATATGCTTGTTGCAACTGCTCTTGAAGAATCTTAAGTTCTGCACTATGTTCAGCCACCATAGAGTCAATCAAGTCCTGCTTGGCGATCTGCTGTTCCTTCACTCTGGTTGTTAAGGCCTTGAGCCTCTCCATCTCTTCGACTTGCTTCACCACTTCCTTGTCCCTAGAAGACAACTGTCCACCACGTAATCAATGTGATCAAGAACAAACGATCGAAATATAATTTCACTTCTTGTAATTCATCAAACAGAAAGGTCAGCAATGGCCGGCAATGGACCAGGAGTGAAGCTTACTTGTTCAAGTAGAGATCTATTTTCTCGCAAAACGATGCTATTCTCAGCATGAAGGTCACTCCTCTCAAGGTGGAGGCGATCTACTTGCCCATCGACCCTTCCAATTTTCTCTTCCAAACTTCGTATCCTCTCTTTCAACTGTTGGATCTGATTATCCCGCAATTCGATTTCTGCCTCTGCTACTTTGAAGTCTTCCATAGTCATCACCTGCCTGTCCATCTTGCTCACCTGATTTTCCACTATACACCCTTTCAGACTTTTTGATCGAAAGTTCAACTCACGGGCGAAAAACTTCGGCGTTGAAGCCACATAAAAACTGCTACAAGGAAGAACAAAGTAGGAAAACGATTTCAGTTTATTATCATACTGTACTATCCAGAGGAAACAGTAGAACTAAAGAGCACACCAAAAGGCTTGCTACTCCGGTTCGTAGCAGAGAAACATACAGTAGCATTATCAGCAATGTAACCATTCTCATGGAACTTAGTGCTATTCACTGCGGTGGCAAGCTGGCTGTGGAGCATTTCGGATTTCGCGCGTTCAGTCGCCAACAGTTGTTCAGTGTGCTGCAACTGTGTTTCCAGAGATGCTCGAGCAATCTCATCCTCTCGAGCCTCCTCCAGCACCTTGACCAGCTCTTGGCCTAAWAGGTTCTRCAATCCACAATCAAGCAAGAGATAAAAGAGACGATAACAAAGTACTTCAGTTTCTAACTATTTCAGGGCCTGCAAAATGCTCAGAAGTTGTTCAATGAAAATTCCTTTCATCCCTAAAAGACCAAGAAGAGACTTGATTAAGTCACATGAGGACTTTTTTTTGTCCAAATTTGTTTATTTTCTGACCAGCACATGCAATGTCCGTCACAGATATAAAATTAGGCCCCATCCAAATTATGTCGCTTGCAATATGATCAACCTAATTGGACACATTTTCAAACCTTGAAAAGTCTTGGTCCTATAAAGTCCGTGGAAATGTGCTCCCCCAAGAAAACGCAAACAATTTCATTCTGGTGATGTACTCTTCAGAGTTTGATGTAAGGTCTAAAGGAAACCCTAAGAGCCATCGCTRATGCAAAACACAGGGCCACATACTCAAGAAAATAGCAGAGAAATCAAACTAGGTTTCACCTTCAGCTGGCTCTGGCGCCAACGCTGAAATGCAAACATGATGGTCACCAACTTCTTTTCCGACATGCCCCCATCATCAACCGCACTTAACAAAGCCTCACCACTTTTGACAAAGCTCTCCTCCGTACCCGATTTTCGTTCCACAGCAGACTGGCTCACACGAAAGAGGTTCCGCACAGGCATGGATTCCAAGGCTTTCAAGGCCAAGGTCGGACACCGCCATTGGCGASCAATTCGATTTCTGAAATCCATGATCCCATCCGAGCCTTTGGCATCCACTCGATCGTGCTCACCATTTYGATCGAAATCCGGAGGCTTTTCGAAGTAATTAATCGAGTCCTGAACGAGGCCGCTGTCGTCACCCATGATAATGTTCACCCGTTGCAAGCTTTTAAATCCTCGACTCTCCACGTCATTCCTTCCCTTCGGACATTGTAAAATCTACTTTTACCACACGCGGACCGAGCTAGGGCATGGATCTCCTACCTTGACAACATGAATTTCAGCAGCTCAAAAGTGAGAGAAAATTCTTGCAGTCAATCCATTGCAGGGAACCACGAACAGAGCTCTCATCATGAGAGCAAATGCTGAACAATTATTTCATTCGAAGTAAAACATTGTCGAAGCAATCAGAAGACATTCAGAACAGCTGGTTCCTGCGAGAGTATCTCCAGAGGCAGCTCAATTCCTACTTGATACAGCTCCCAACCCTAAAACCTGCCAACCATCGAGTCGGAAAAAACCTCAACATGCCAGGGTACATATGTGAACCTCACAACAACAATCGCAGAACAGTCCGGCACAATCCATAGTCGAAAGTAACAATCACACTCGACGCCTCATTGGAGGAGAGGCCACAAAACCCCTTAGAAAGATCGCATACAGTGAGAAACCCATACGCTATGCAATGGGATGGCGATCAAGCTCCACAACGATCGCAATTAACAATTAAACGACATTGTAAGCCCGACGGGCATTTTGAAAGTCAAACACCTCTGTGCCGTGGAGGTGATGAAAATCGCAGGAAAGCTGATGCAATGAGGGGAAGTGAGAGAGAGCTTGGAAGAATGGCGATGGCAGTTGAGAGACAACAGAGTGTTGCAATTCGAAGGGAAAAGCAGTTAGAAACACAGGGGCGGCAGCACGGCTTGTTGATAGTGTCCTGGGACTGAGACACCCGCTATATCGCCCGCCACAACACCCGATATAATGCTCTTTAGAACATGCCCGCCCATGCTGAAATTTGAATCTACTGTGCCCGGTGGTCATGGTCATCATCTCTCCCTGAATATTTAACCCTTGCACGACGAGCTGGTGACCGTGGAAATCATCAATTTTGATCTGTGGGAATCATAGGTTTAGACAAATCCAAAAGCACCCATTGGAAGTCAAACTACTGTACATCCCTAATTCCGAGAATGAATAGTTGCACTTTTGTCCTACACAAAAAATGCTCTCTCATTCATTGACCAAATTAAAAAGAAATGGCACTGTGGGAATCATAGGTTTAGACAAATCCAAAAGCACCCATTGGAAGTCAAACTACTGTACATCCCTAATTCCGAGAATGAATAGTTGCACTTTTGTCCTACACAAAAAATGCTCTCTCATTCATTGACCAAATTAAAAAGAAATGGCACTGTGGGAATCATAGGTTTAGACAAATCCAAAAGCACCCATTGGAAGTCAAACTACTGTACATCCCTAATTCCGAGAATGAATAGTTGCACTTTTGTCCTACACAAAAAATGCTCTCTCATTCATTGACCAAATTAAAAAGAAATGGCCTCAGCATCATTTATGGGTTAACTTGTAATGCTCAAGCCAAATTGTGACCTTTGGATGACAATGCGGCAATGTGGACAAAGATGAGAAGCTTTTCTTCATCCATGTATTTCTTGTTGACCTTCTTGGTAAATTATATAGAGTATGCAATTGAGTTTGCAAGCTTGGAGTGTTTTTGTTGAGGTAATTGAAAAGTTAGTAAGAAAAATGGATCATAAATTATGTGATAAGTAGTTTACTATAGTAAGTTGTTGCCTCTTGCTCTAAATCCAAAAATTCTTTATAAAAATGATGTTTTGTGAGTTTGATCCCAACTTATCAAATGAAGGTCATCTACTCTAGTTTCTACTCCAATTTGAATTTTTTTTTAAGGCTACAAAATAGAATATTTTATTGCAATTTGAACTTTGGGTGTATTTTCAATGTCTATTAAATCCTAATTATAGAATCACATGAAAATCAATTTATGTTGTGATGTCCTTAACTATAATGTATTCACACTACAAAATTTTCAAATTTTTTGAGATTATTTTCTATTTGATATGATTTTCTTTTAGTTTTTTTTTTTTTTTAGTTTCACAAAAATCAATTTTCCACAAAAAAAATCCAAGTATTTTGAGAGGTGAAGAAAGACATATAATTTCATCTTCGAAAAATAAAATTATTAATCAACATTCAATTGTTAAATAGAAGTATATAGAGCAATGGAATTTAAACTCCATATATGTAGTTATCAGCCCAATGTTTTAGGTTAATTAATAAAAGTGTGGATGTTCATCTTTGGATTTTTATGTGGAGAGAAGAGATCTTGCCTAGTAGTTTGACCACCGATGAATGCCTCTTGGGTTAAAAATAGAAATATTCTTGCAATATTTTTTGTATTGTGTAAATTTTTTTTGGAATTTAAAAAAAAAATTGATTTCTATTTTAAAATATTTTTTGTTGACCCTTCCAACTTGTTGTAATCCATAAATTAAATTAGGCTATTTTTATGTTATGATAAGATCCCTAGAATGGTGTGTTTGCCAATTGCCCTCATGGTATTGTTAGAAATTTCTTTGAATGAAGGGTGTGCATAAACCTTGTTTCGTGGCGTTTGGACATGTAGTATGAATGTTATAGATTTTTGAGTTATTTTTAGATCTCATATTATCCTATAGTATGAATCTTGTGGAAAGAGCACCGGATACCACTCAATCACATTCTTGATACCTTTAGAAAGCTCTCTTTGAGGAAGGATGATGGAACATTGTTTTGTAGTATTTGAACATACAATATGAATATTATTAATATTTGAGCTATTTATCTAAATTATGGATCTTTTGTATGGGATCAATCTATGATTAACCCTTAAACGAAGCTGCGGACGTTTATTGTCCTTTCAATGACAAAAAACTCATCTGGTGAGCGGACACTCACTAATTTTCATCCGTTCCTTTTCTGAAAGTGACCACACATGTGTCAATCATCATGGGAAGTCAAATTTAGTGTTCTTAATTGCTTCCATATTTTTAGGTAGCCCTAATTCTACGAAGATAGCAAAGATTTTCACATGAAAGTGTTTTGTGCCACGTTGTCCTTCTAGCAATTTTTGAATGGGTAGCATGAGGTATTGGTTTGTACAATTTATCCAAAGCTAAACATGTGCATGAGCAGTGTTTTTCTCCTCGGTCAAGCACTACATATTGCATCCAGCCTTCGCCCATTTTGATAGGTCAGTCCTTTAAGGGTTAAATCATGATGAAAACTAGGGCAATAGTACAAGAGTACTATAATATTCTTGAAGAGAGGTAATCTTTTCTACCTATATATTTTCTACGTGTATCTAGACTTGTGGTGATTTGTAATTAGCTCTTGCAAAAGGGAGGCTATCCAACCACAAAATAGAGACAAATTTTATACTATGAGATCAAATGACATACTTAAAGTACTTGTAGAACAATATTTTTCACTCAAAAAGAACTAATTGCACTGAACTCTTAATTAATTTAAATAAAATTAGAAAATTCACTTCAAAAGCTTCGAGCCACATAAGAGGCCTTTACATTAGTAATCTAGGGCCATATTCTTGACTTCCCATAGTCTCTCATTGGAAGATAGATAGAAGCAAGCCAAGTCTATTTTAAATAAGTCTTCAAAAAGAGGATTGACTATGGCATAAAATGGTTGGAAGATGCCAAGTTATCCTACATCACTTGATTTTAGTAGCATTTCATGATTTCTCATCTTTTTCAATGAAAATTTAAACATCACAAGGTTTCTATTATTAAATTTTTAACCAATTCAATAATTAGAAAATTAATTCATTTTTATATATTTTAAAACAATCCTATTGTGATAGACATAACTTTGTTGGTAAAATGCCATTTCACAATGAAAGGATAACCCAACAAGAGGATAATTGTTGTCATTTTTATAGTCTCCTTCTATTTTATGATACTAGAATGACTAAAGCTGTTAAAAATCACATTTGATTTTCCTAGTTCATGACTTTTTGACTATAAGTCATGCATAACTGTGAGAACTAGTTCCAAAGTTTCTAAATGTGGGTGACATGAAAACTAGTTCAAATGACATATTGTGAAAATTGAAAGCATTGTCCTAAATTAACCCCCAATGTACTAAACTGCGTTTTCGGGTAACATAGCAATTTTGGGCAGCTCACTACACATGGAGTTTTTGATTTTTATCTTTGAAATTTTCACACAACATGTGCCTGAGGAGTAGCTTAAAGGCTCAACAATTTTCATAACTTTTGACATCATGAATAAAGAGTTATGGTATAATATGTTGTTTTCATTGCTCGGCAGGCAACCCGGGCAGCAAAAAAAGCTTCTTGAAAAATCACTTTTTTCAAAAATTAAAATTTGAAATTGGTTCTTTAATTCTAAGTATACATGGAAAGCTTTGAATCATTCTATTTTGATAGTTGAGTAAAAAATTATGAAGATTTTTTGTTTGGAGTAGTTTACGGGTAGTTATAGGATTTTTAGTCTACAAAAAAGTTTTAAATCCATTTGAGTTATTTGTAAAGTACACTAAACCGGGGTTTAAACCCATGAGTTTTGTGAAAAAGCCGGTTGAGTTAAAAAAGTCGAAATAAAAGTGGGTATGAAACTTATCTTTCYATCAAAATGGTGCCTAAAAAAGTTTGGTCCCCACTTTTGAAGTTGTGTGACACAAGTATCTTGCAAAAAAGTTTGATGCTTCAACTATAGTTGCCTTCTCAACTTCAAAAAAAGTCATGCCCAAAGTCGGGGGACTTTACAAATAACTCAATTATTTAATTCAATTTTTTATATTTTTGGGAAAAAATAAAAATAGTAGGTGTAAATTGTTTATTACAACATTTTAACCATTGGAATTGGCATTTTTCAATTCCATAAATAAATTGATTACAATTTAATACTTTGAGTCATTTTCTACTTCTCTCTATTTACTATTAGTTTTTCTTATATGTTGTACAATTCCAAATGATCTAAAAATTTTCAAGCATGTGTCCAACTTTATAACATTGAGTAGCTTGAAGAGAGGCTGCCTTTCCTTCTCTTCAAGAATCATCCATCCAAATCTGAAGATGAACTACAGTGTCTGCATTGTATTGGATGTCAGACCATTAGTTAATTTTTAGGTGTCAGACTATTCATTTCTTGACCTTGTTCTCCACTTCTCCAAATTTTGACAAGTGTATACTTAGCTACTGATGGATGTAGAATATTCCACACCATCTCATCCAGCGATGAAATAGTGTGGGGTATTCCACACCATTCCATTCAAGGAAAGGCAGCCCCCCCCCTCTGCTACAGAATGTTATGTTGCCTTGAAAAATGAATCCAAAGAGTAACCACCATTTTGGGCATTTTTTCATACACATGTGACCATCTAAAGTACAACTCCATGGGCCAATTTTTTTTTTTCCAATTTAAATGTTAATATCTTGCAATCTACATGGTGGAAGTTCTTGAAATTTTTTCCACATGTTCTCAAACTAGTGTACTACAAGATTCTATGGACACATGTGTTCAAAAAAGTCTTTAAAAAAGAATTTGGTACTTGTTCTAGAAATGGCAGTTAATAGTGATTTCGTGAAAACAAAGTCAAAAACCTCTAGGGATTACTAACAAATATAAAATTTATTGATATCATTTTTGAATTGGAAATAAATTCTTTTTAAAGTGAAAGAACATTGTGCTTTTCCAGCTATAGAAGATTTGTTACAAAGATTTCTAAAAATCTGTAACATACAAATTCTGACATCCCTCTACAGTATTATTAACGAAAGTTGATTTTTGAAATTAACTTTTTATATTCTTAGGAAAAATAAAAAATATAAGGTGTAAACTTCCCACTACAGTATTGATTTATCACCATTGAGCATGATTTTTTTTCAATAATAGTTTTTAATTATTAGTTTTTTTTGTCAATTGATATAACCTTTCATTTAAAAAGACAATGAAAATTGAATATATACATTAGCTTAGTTTGTTAAATTTTTTCAATCAAACTTTTCTTTCCATTTCAAATCAACAATTCATGGTCTTTTATTACAAAAAAGAATTGAACTCTAAACCTTGAATTTCTTGCTAAGAGCGAAGGAGTTATGCTTAGTTGAACATCATTTAAGGTAAACCACCACATTGTGGTTAGAATTGGAGTAGGTCCCATTGTGGTCAAAATTGTAATGGTGGTGTACATTTTAGTTCACCTACTCCAATTCTGACCACAATGGGGTGGTTTACCTTATAACCTTGTGTACAACGGCAAGTTCTTGACCCTCATTCTATGATGAAATAGATTGGACTTCTTCAACTAATACAAACTTATCCAATCAATGCGTATCACTGATCTATGCTATTTTAAATTAGTGCAAGGTAAAACAATTCTGTTGTATGGAGTACMAATTTGATCATTGAGATTATTTTGCATGCAACACTAATTTYKCACCCTTGCTAAATGCTATTMGGACATGATAAATCAGTGTTTTGTGTTTCCATCCAACAAAAAGACATGACACCAATGTTTCATGTACCCCTGTTTGCATGGACTGAACGCGGCAGCGTCCAGCGAGCACTCG
The DNA here is from genome assembly GCA_006891605.1 of Pleurozium schreberi. Lineage (NCBI taxonomy): Eukaryota > Viridiplantae > Streptophyta > Bryopsida > Hypnales > Hylocomiaceae > Pleurozium > Pleurozium schreberi. Next base: position 54,006 of record VACF01001879.1, on the reverse strand, counting down.
TGTCGGGCAGGTGCCCGTATCTGAGAAAGACCGGAAAGAAACGTAAGAAGTCTTGAGAAAGATACGGRAAAGAAACGGGAAAGAAAATGCGAGGCGGAAAGAAATTTTCGATGAAGGACACAATGTCACTTCCGGTCGACTCGYTCAGGAACCCTGCATCTSTGATTGCGCACAGGCCAAGCTTCACTTCGATCATTTGGCTGCAAGATCGAGTTTTCTTTCCTCCAGTCGCGATCCAAATTGCTGTCTCGGAGCTGATCTTCCATTTTTTAATATCTTTTTTGGTGTCGAATCGGTCACCTGTTGAGCTTTTTAGGGGAAGTGCGACAGCGAACCGGTGGTTTGTGCACCAGGTGAGTTCTCGTTTAGGTTTTCGTTTCGGAATTGCCTTTTTTTCAGAATAGGAATCTGGAGATTGGCTAGTTGTTTGGAAGGCGGTAATGGATTCGTGATGTTCTTGGTGGATCGGACGGGATGCAGGCCGGGGATGTATTCCAGCTTGTGGTTTCGATTGGTGTGAGCTCGGTGGGAATGAATGCATGGGGAGACAGAGTTTACAGTTCAGGAGGGGGTGGAGTTTTGGGAAGAGGCGAGATGAAATGAGAAACTATTCAGAGGGAGGAGGAGAAGGTTGAGGCAGATTGTACCAGCGGCGCTGTTATTGTGAAGGATTTCGGTTATTTGATTACAAAATTTGGAAGGAGGTTTTGTGAAAGTGCCCCTGAGATGGTTGAGGATACAAGCCTCGGAAATTTTCTAARAGAATCGTAGCTCGTGAAGCTGCGCACAGTCTGTCAATATGTTCGAGGCTCACGTAAATCCCTTTCCTTCAGCTGATTCCTGTYTTTTTATTGTTCCCTCTTCTCCTGCGATTCACCATTTTGTTAAATTATGGAATTCGTACTCTTAATGCTCATGACGAGRTAAAAGATTGCTACCTCTCTCTTCTCCTTCATTTAGCAATCTAACTTTCAAGCATTCACCTTCTTGTAGATATCGTCCCTGGAATTCACAATTTTATATTGGCAAGCGACATTAGATTCGTGCGCAGTGCTCTAAATCTCTTCTAGCACTTCTCTTGAAGTTAGATATGAACTGTTTATTAACTCGTTCTAAATTAGCGCTCAATAGAATTCGGTTACCCGACACTGTGTTCTTGCTTGAYCTAAACAGCGGGCAGGTGTTTATAAAGTTGGAAACTCTAGCAACTCCTTTGTGGCTACTAGTGTGACGGAAAAAGAAAAGAATATTATTGGTTTAGAGATTCTTACTTCGGGCCTTGCTTCACTGTCTGTGCTTGTAAAAGGTTTCTGCTCTGAAAGTGAAAATTGTGAGCTATAGTGTGGGCTGAGAAGCCTGCAGGATGATTATSCTATTTGAGATGTAAAAATTGCTTGGAAATAACCTGGGCATACTATCAGTGTTCAGTGTCCCTACTTTTACCATTCTGGCAATTCATTAGTCCCTGTCCCCCGCACTCTCTGCAAGTTCACGTAAAATAGCTTACACTCTTAGCTGTCTGTCTTACAAGAACAAATTGATCAAGGTCCCATTCTCTGATATCAGTGTGGCAGTGTTCTTGTGTTGCTTAAGACGTCTCAGTAGCTACTAAGGATTGAGCGCTTACCTCAATGTGAATTTGTGACGGTAGTGCTTTTACTGGAACTAAATATCGACCATTTTAATGTCGGAAGGAATTGCCAATTGCGGTGCTGTGAAGGGACGGTTTTAGTTTTTCTTCGTGAAATAGACTGGGAGTTGATGATCTTCAATTTATGTCAAGGTTTTGTTTCGAATAGTATTCGACGTATTCGTTTACTCTGTAGCATAAGAGAAAACGTCGACTCCTACCTCGACTTAGAGAAAATTAGACTTTGGTTCTAGCAGCATGAAGGGACTAAGTTGCCTGGTAAAATCTGTTGTGGGTAACTTGCATTTTCGAGTCAATTATGAAACGAAGAGAGCATCCGCGCTTGCTGCACTGGTAAAATCTGCTGAGGGTAACTTGCATTTTCGAGTTAATTATGAAACGAAGAGAGCATCCGCGCTTGCTGCACTGGTTGTAACTCGACTCTCGAGAGTGGAAATAGGCCCAGCTTATGCCAGAATAAAAAAGATTTTCTTTTACGAAGGAAAAGGCATTTAGTGTTTAAAGTTAATGAAGGCTTTTAAGATTGTTAGTGCTTTTGGTATTGGGTTATAAATGGGACTGGGCGCTAATAAGAGCATGTTGTATATTTCCTTGGCGTTTTTCGCAGTTATCATGCTTTCTGATCCTGGAGACCTCAAGAATTCCAGGGATGGCATTGCAGTTTAGTCGTTAGTGCGTTTTCACTGCTGCAGGGTTAWTGAGAGGTTTAGCAGAAAAAGCATCTTACCTAGTTCCGMAAAAATTGGATGCAACACAGAAGTATGGATCTTTGGTGTAAAATTGAAGGCTTTTCAAGAATTGTCTGCGGAGCTCTCTCTTCTTGATCTCATATTCAATTAGGGGATAGTATGCAGTCTAGATCGTGCGAAGTTGGTCGTCCCTTCTTAAAACCCACCGAACTGTGCTCCGCGTCGATATTTTCGRTCTTAACGGCCTCGATGTTTGCAAATCTCTTTGTTGACAGGTTCTACATCTTCTCCGACTTTATCTTGGAGAATATGTCCGCGGTCTCTCAGTAGAAGCTTTGAAGATTAGTGTTTGGCAAGGTTTGGCTTCCAATCTTTTTACTTTGAATCCGTCTTGCATATCGAAACTATGAAAGATGTGATCGGTCCTCAACAGCCTAATTGTCCATGGATTGTTTTCCAGACTATGACTTGACTGGCTATGTCTTCCAGTAAATGTGCTAAAGGAAGCGTCGAGCTGTGCAGTTTGTTGGCCAATCTGTGACTTGACTTGTCGTGAAAATCGGCATGGATGACATTAGTGTTAGTACTGGTCCATTGCGTACAAAATGCCATTACAATAGTCATRGGGACCGATTATTATGACAACTGGTATATTAGGTTATCAATAAAGTATCCTATGACTRTTATTCGATGCAAACCTTTGACTTCAAATTTGCCTGTTCCAGTAGGGCTGTTTGGAATCGTACTGGGATTTTACTTTTCAACCATGACTCTGTCGCATAATTTTGTAGCACATCGTTAATTTGAGTGCCGGCAGTATTGAGTCGGCAATGTAGAGTATTGGGTGGCATTTGTCAATTGTTCTTGCACTGGCAGGCAAGAACGTACTTTCTTTTGGGTGTGTGTTGTTGTAAATTTGAACCCGGATGATGCAGGAGATGTCGTCTTAAAAGATTTGCAACTCAAGGCGGAGGCCCTTAACGCACTAAAACTTCCTATCACAGTAAAAGCTGGATTCCTTGGTTCAGTCACTTTAAAGGTAAGCTGCTCTGAAGGAATTCTTGGGGATGCGATACGTTATTTTAAGTGGATTCAACGTTTGCATCGTGCATGTAGTCGTTGTGTGCTTCACGATTTTGTGATGTTGGAGTCAGGTTAACAATGATGTTCTGTTTATGCAGGTTCCTTGGAATCGACTAGGAAAAGATCCTGTAATTGTACTTCTAGATCGCATTTTTATACTTGCTGAACCTCTCCAAGATGACAGGACCTTCACCGTAAGCACTGGCGGATGTGTCTTACTATTGTGCTCTTATTTTTGATAGTCCTGGTTGTTTTAGGAACTATTTAAGAAATGTTAACACGGAGGACAAGTTGAAAACTTTGTGATAAATTGAAGGGTTCGATCTGTTTGCTTATGTGCACTTTTGCTTTTTCTAAAGAGGGTGGTGTTATTGCTTGCAGGAAGACGATAAAGATAAGTGGTATGAGGCGAAAAGACGCAAGTGTGAGGTTAGACTCATCTTTTGCAATTGATRTTGATCTAATCGTTATCGCTTTCTGCAATGCACCATCTTATGGGAACCTGCGTAGCCTATGTAATCGCCATGCTGGAACCAGTGACATTCATCTAGCAGATCAAATTTGTAGATACCTTTTTAGATCATCAGACAAGCCTGAAAACAAGGAAGTCTCGATGACAGCTGACTTCAAGTGTCATAAATGAGTTAAGCTTAAAAGCTTAAAATGTGAATTTTTATTTATTTGACAGGCGGCTGAATTGGCCATGTTTGAAGCGAAGGACCACAAGACAGCTGGGCCTCAAGAAACCGTATGTGAACATTGTTTTCTTGGCGCTAATGAATTAGCAAACTATAGTTATCTTAGAGGATTCGAGAATCATTGATGAATTTCAGTATTACGAATATGTGGTTTAATATTTCTGGGAACTATACTTGATTTCAGAAATTCTAATATTTTCTTTTCTAAATTTTTTTTTTATTCGTCAAAAAGTCTTGCGATTTAGTGAATTGCTGTTTGTGACAATTCTTGCAGGATACAACCTCTAATACCTGGTTTAGCTCTCTAATTGCGACTATTGTTGGGAATTTGAAAATTTCAATCACCAATTTGCACATTCGTTATGAAGACACAGTGAGGTATGTGTTCTGCCTATTGGCTTCAAATGCCTTGCATAATGATCTATTTTTCCTAATTGAATGCACATTATCATCTCTTCTTACGGTCAGCTTATTCTATCTTTGCTCTTTTTCTCTGGGGTTAGTGTGTCCATCTGTGGTCATCTAGGTAACTAAAGCATTTRTATTACGGCAATCGCTTTACTGTAGTTTTTGCTATAGTTCTAATATTTCCGAATTACWGGGTCCTGTTCTCAAATGCGTTTATATGAAAGCGAACCAGGTCCAAGTTTATGAAAGGGTGTCTGGATATAATGCACTGAAGAATAGTGGATGTGATTTTGATTTTCTTAAAATTTCATGTTAGTAAAGCTTTTTCACTGAATGCAGTAACCCTGGGCACCCGTTTTGTTCTGGAGTTACGTTGGCAACATTAGCAGCTGTGACTATTGATGAGACTGGACATGAAACATTTGTCACTAGCGGGGCTTTGGAAAGACTCCGCAAGGTTTGCATCTCCCATCTAAATAGTTTTGACTTGTTTAAAGTAATCGKAATGTATGTTTTGCTCATTCCAGTGCGGTTTTTTGTTTTTGTCATTTTATGTCTTTGCCCATTGAGCGATCTCTGAATACGAGTGGTTTTCTGTAGCCACGTAGTTTTGCCACGTGTTAACTTGCTCTTCCTCCTTTTTGCTATATGTGGATGTTCTTGAATTTCTTAAGAGGTTCAGGCAAATAGCGTTTTGCTTATGTTTTATCTTGTCCTGTACCGGGTCGTTCARCTTGAATGAGTTTTATTATTTAAGCAGCTGTGGTTCTGCAGTCCGTTCGTTTGGAGCGTCTGGCCGTATACCATGACCCAGGTAGCACACCTTGGGAACTGAAAAAAGCATGGGAGGAAATGACCCCTGGGGAATGGGAGGAGGTATATTCTGAACTAAGTATTCATCGTCTAATGTGTATGAGGACTGGTGTGTGACGTTGGTCTACAACGTTCTAATTTATCATTTTTTCAGACTGGGTGATCATTTCTTCTATATTATTAGATTTAAGAGCTTTTAGCAGCACCTCTAAGGTATTGATGGGAGAACGTCTCTTGGTGTTCGTCAATTGTTTTTTTATAGCAGTTTAACTTTGACCAGTTGTTTGTCTGTAATCTGAATACGGAATGCAAATCTGTAACAGGTTTTCATGGAGGGCATAAAAAYTGACGCATCACCTGATAAGTCTTTGTCTAAGTGGGCTACTGGTCGCCAGTATTTGCTGCATCCTGTTGGGGGTCTTATGACATATTACCGTCGCGGAAAACGTGAGAAGCGGAAACCCGAGGTCCCTTTTCAGGAAGCCACGCTTGTACTGGAGCCTGTGTCATTGACAGTTTCAGAGGTATTTCTCACAACAGGTTRAGCCCAAGCRTGTGAGCGGCTTGCTGGCATTTCAATGAATAGTTGTTAWGAATTGTATGCCACTTCCTTGTGCAAAGTTGTTTCTTGATGCTGTCCTGTAGTCTGGTTATTATTGGTAATTGTTATTCATCGATAGAAAGAAGTTCATATTGAAATGGATTTTAGGCATCTGTAGAGCCACATACATGTGAGTAATTATCTTGCGTTTCTATCATCCCACAGGCCCAATACTGTGATGGCATGAAGCTTTTGGAAGGAGTGTCCACTTATCGACTTAGGTTGCAGTACAGCCACTTTCGTCCCCAAGCGTCTGTTTCTGCAGATGCACAGGCTTGGTGGCTTTATGGTTGTCAAGCTGTGTTACAGCAACATTCTAGAGTCTGGTGGGTCTTCCTCATTATTTATACGCTAAACATGTACTGACTATAGGTGTGACATGTTACTAGAGAGTAAATTTGCGAATTTGCTGAGCCCTGCACATGCTCATGGCGGTGTATGCTGCCAGTGTGGATACTTATATGCATATACATGTCGAATGTGTTTATTTGATCATCAGCACTACCACTTCCATTTTCAGGTATCGGCTGCAGTGGTCAAGCATAGCTGATTCGTGTCGCAAGAGGCGAATTTATGTACAACTGTATGCAAGTTGCTTGCAACAAGGTTTCAAAGTTAATAATCAAGAAATTAAAGACATGGAAAAGGATCTTGATATTGAAGTGATTCTCCTTTGGAGGTCGGTATTCCTAAAAGCCTCTCTGAKATGTGAAGCTGTCATCTCTGATCGAGTTTAGCGACTATGGATCTTTATCGTCCTTTGCCTATTCGAATAACTTTCTCGAGTCCTTTCACTGCACCTCGTTTTTTGGATATTTGCATCTCATGATTAAATTTTACAGTGCTTGATGGCAATGCGAACCTCCTCTCTTGCAGGCTGTTGGCTCATGCAAGAGCTGAAAGTGTGAAATCGAAAGAAGCTGCAGTAGAACGTGAACGAATGAGGAAGAGCTCCTGGTGGTCGTTTGGCTGGTACAGTCGACTTTTGTGTAATATTAGTATTTGATTTTCCTATTTTAATTGTATCACTTTGTGGAATTGTGTGTTTCAGGTTTCTGATCGGATGTTGGAACGTTTCTGTGGAGTTTATCATACTTCACTCACTTTCTTGTTTTTATGGATTGACTTTCCATATTTTCCTCACATTCTGTCTGCAATTTCATTTGTGGGTGTGTATGGTTCCTAGGGGATCTGCAAATTCTAGTCAAGGTGGTACTCCGCCACCATCTTCCGACGACTCTCCAACTCCTACATCTCCTACGCCTTCTAAAGGAGTTGATGCTCCGGGACAACTCACTAAAGAAGAATGGACCAAAATTAATCAGTTAYTGAGTTACCAGCCTGGAGAAGATGTGCTTAATGTCTCAAAAACCGAAGAGCTCAATATGATGCAAATGTCCCTTGATGTCAACATTCGACAGGGCTCAGCTCGTGTTTTAGACAGTGAAAATAAGGAGATATTATGTGGAACTTTTGAAAGTTTGCAAGTTGGAACACAAGTATATCCAAAGACATTGGCTTGTGCAGGGAAACTCCAGTTTTATGGTCTTACTGCTCCTGAAGGAATGCTGATTGAGGTACAGATACTAAAGATATATGAATACGGATGTTTGTGATTGTTTGTTATTCTAAATAATGATTCGTTGAGAGTTGACTTGTCGAACATCTGTTTGCAATCGATTCCTACAGATGTCTGACAGCTAAATAATATGAGTTCATTTGAAACGATTTCATCTGGTATGAACTCATATGTTTTAGCTGTTCATGTGATTTTTTTTCTAAGAACCTGTAATTTAATTTGATTTGGAAGTGGGGATTATCATGTGAGCTATGTTAATTTCACATTTGATACTCGTGTTTGACCCTACAGAGTGTGAGCCGAGAGGGAAGGGACTATGCTCTTTCCGCAACATATGTCCAGTCTCCTTATGACGAAAATTTAGACTGGAAGTTAGCTGCCACCATGTCTCCTTGCCACGTTAAGGTATATTGGTTATAGAAAGTTCTATTGACTATCATTTTAGCAGTCATTTCTTGGTTTGCATGTTTAAGGCGTTGGTAATTTTTGAGATTCCATTTATGTGATTCGCTGAAGAACGCAGTAGCCAACTCTGAGAAAGTTCTATTTAACTCTGAAATCATGTGAGAAATACTATTTCTTTTCACGCTTGACAAACATAGTGCTCAGAGTATTCTTCTTTGCATGCGGCAGGTGTGGAAGATAAGCTTTGAAAGATTTCTTCAGTTTCTGAAGAGCAGTCAAGCCCTTAGTCCTGGTGTTGCACTAGAGACTGCAGCGGTCTTGCAGGTTTTTTCTTACTTCAGGCCATTGACGCCCTCTTTGTGACGGTTCTTAATGGTTACAGCATTATCATATCTCCCGTTCTGTCATCCGTGGAGTAGGCGAAAAGACCTAGGTTTCGTATCGTGAAATCAGTCAAGTTCAACGATTAGCTCAAATGCATCTTKTTTATCTTTTATAGATTATCTTTGTCTCAGAAAGGGCAATTTCTGTCTCACAACGCGCGCGCGTTGCCTTGTTTTCTGCTCTAGATTAGCTATAGATCCTSCTTTTGTCATCTTTAGGATTGTTGCTCAAAGKTCTTTTGGCTCTCTATTTGCAGAATAAGCTGGAGGAAGTCACACGTCGAGCACAGGAACAATTGCAACAAGCGCTTGAGCAGCAAAGCAGGTGGGTCGGTTTCCACAGTTTTCGTACTTATTTTTTCCAGTGGAATTGACCATTTGGTACAACGTTTCGTCTTTTGTGAAAATTCATCGTGCTCCTGACAATCAGGCTGATCTTAAATAGTACCAGATTCATGCCGGTGATGCTTGAATGTTTTCACTTTCAGATCATTTTTCAGTTTACCTTGATACCTTACGTTTCAATGCTTCAGGACGTCCCTTAGAAAATTGTTTGCGGATGCCTGTATGCCATAATCACTGTGGAAGGCATCGTCTACGCATTTGACAACTGGCTTAATGCTGGTTCTAGATGGACAATGGWTGAGTTTGTCTTTCGGGCAACTGTGAATGTCGTGAACCTTTACTGTTCCTTAGTCTAACCTTGTGATAAAGTGATTTGCATGTAGAATTTTTAGCGGAATATTGAATTTCTTCTGCTGCGTATATTATGCAAYAATCATCTATGTGTCTTGTTGTAGGTTCTCTATTGACCTGGACTTGGATGCTCCAAAGATTTCAATTCCAGCTAAAGCTAGCAAGAGCGATGAGGACGATACACAGCTCCTCCTGGATTTGGGACATTTCACTCTGCACACTGCAACTGTAAGTTCGTATTCATCTTGACTAGAAGTTGTTACCATTGGACTCTATATATTGAAGCTTGCTGTTTGCATTGCTTTGGTAGTGCATTACATGTGACTCTCCCAAAACGTGGAGCCTCTAGCTACAGTTTTGGTATCTCTGAAATACTAATGAATTGTAGGGCTGCACCTTTCTGACATTGATGGAAGTTGCAAGTAGCCTTCTGAATTAGAATTTATTCATATTTATGTGATTGAGCCTTTGTGAACGAAGTTGTGGAGTGTATGTCAGCACTACAAGCGATCGTGATGGCAAGATGATGTCCGTAGAATAATTTGGGGTTCAAGAAGTTGTATTTGGTATTTTGTTTTGTCAATAAAATTTACAATCACCTTACAAAATTTTKGGGATCTGATTACGAGCATCCAGTGAGCATCTTTCTGAGTATCTTTCTACATTTTTAGTTTCATCTCGTTCGATTTATCCTCCCTCATGCGTCCGTACAATGCAGCTATCTTGCACCTGGCGTTGCGCTAGTTTGGAGTGTCTTATTGTTCAATGTTGTGGTATGCAGGACGGTGATATCGCAAAGTCAACTATGTATTCTCGATTCTCTATCACTGGAAAGGAGATATCAGCATTTGTGGTTGACAGAGACTTTCAATGGTCTGAGATCGCTTCCTTGTCCTCTGCATCGCTACTGTCTGGTGGAGTCTCTCCAAACACAGACACTGATATGGAGAAGTCAAGACATAACGGAATTCTTCCAGTATTGGACCCGTGTGGAATGTCGCTTGTCCTGGACCAGGTACTCTTGGAATGCTTGTGGTACTTGGGATTTCAGACACATACTCTTGCATATTTGCGCTTGCCGGCCTGCAATGCCGTGGATGTTGGCCCTACAATGAGAGACCTGGCTTTGACCATGAGCTGAATAAATTCAAATTTTTCGGCGATGTCCACTCTAGGATCACTAGTTGGGTGGCAATGTTCTCACAAGCGATGACCTTGTTTTCTCACGGAGTAAGGTTTGCCAAAAGTATACGGCGAGAGATTTTGCTAAAGAGTTCCAATGCAATGCAAACCGTTTCACTTGTGCAGATCCGTGTACCACATCCAAATTATCCATCCACTAGACTGGCAATTAAGGTGCCACGCCTTGGCATACATTTTTCTCCTGCAAGGTATCACCGACTTATGTCTGTTCTTAGTGCCATCGGAAGTGCTGACAACGTGCCAGACGAATCTCCAGAGACAGGAACGGCGGTGCCATGGCAGCGTTCAGATTATTCAGGGGATGCACGACTCTTGGTTTGGGGGGTGAGTCTGACAATCTTCTTGGGAAAACTGGATACTAAAAGATCATAGTATCTGTGCATCAAAGTGGATATCCACGATCAATTCCCCATTTCAACACAGTAAGCACTATCTCATACGCCATACCTCTATTWATAGATGTTTCAATTAACACCTTGTTTTGTTCTGTGAGTTATGCAGGGTATAGGGAGCACAGTAGCTGAGTGGCAACCTTGTAGAGCAATTCTTTCTGGGACATATTTGTACATATTGGAGTCAGAAAGTGCGCACTCTTATCAGAGGTGTATCAGGTATTTTGACCCCCGTCTACAATGAGCTAATGCTTTGATAAATAACGAGGGTGTTTTGACAGATRCTGCTCCGTTTTCTTTTGTCAATTTCTATACAGAATACGTGTCAGGTCATTATAATTGATAGATCATTTTCATATCTACTCTTGATACRAAGCCAAAGCTCATTGCTTGAGGTTGCTCAGTGTGACTGGAAAGCAGGTAATGGAAGTGCCCTCTGCCCAAATCGGTAACTTTGAGAACGTATTTGCCATTTGCCATCGAGGTGTTGAAATTCAAAAGGTAACTCATGTGGTAATCTTTTACATTCGTCTGCAGATAGGAGTATTTTTCTGTTAACATGACTAAATCTTTATTTATCATCGCAGAAATACTCCTACTTCGTTCCAAGGCATCCTTTATAATGTCCTGCTTGCACTTTTATTGTAAAGTTGACAGCATAAAGATTTTATTTGTGTGTGTCCATCAATGGTAAACTCGTGGAATTTCATATCGTTATGGTTATTCAGGTTGTCGAATCCTCAAGTGCTCTAATCTTGCAAGTGAAGAGTGAAGATCTTAAGGGTGCATGGCAGTACTACCTAGCTCTCGCTACATATAAGGCCTCTGTGAGTTCCAAGAATCATCATATCTCGTTTATATATCTCTATTCTGTCCGCAACAGCTTATTTCTACATCAGGTCTTGCATTTGCTTAAGGCCTTTATGGACTGCTGACTGCCGGCCTTCTGAACCTGTCGGTACTCAACAATGATAAACTGGTCCCTTATGCCGTTAAACGTTACTTAGAACCTACAACCTTATCTTTTGTATGCAGRCGCCACTTTTATCAATTCCCTCAGAATCAAGTGACGAAGACGAAGATGATCGTGATGACCGTGGTGCTGAGAAGGAAATTGAGGAAGGGGACCAAGAGTTGCAACCAATTGAGCCTGCTAAACGACCTCAACTCTTTGTGATGGGCTTTCTTCAGGAGTTAAGGATTTCTCTAAGCAACTCGGTAGGTGGTAACTGCTATCAAGGATCTTAGCTCATACATATCTCTGCACAATTCGTACTTTCGAGCATATAAATTTCATTTAGTCCTTGATGCACAACTTTCGAACTTTCCATCAATTATTGTATATAGCTTTCACTGAATTCCGTGGTTTGGACTTGAATTCACAGACAAATGCCGGCGATTCTTCCTCTTTGGGTGATGAGCAGCTCATTCTTGAGTTGCAAGCTCATGGTGGAAAGGTAAGATAGTTGGATGGCTCTTCGATCTTTTGGGGAATTCTAGATATCGACTCTAAGTTTAATAATTTCCCTTGGATTTGTTTGTTGAGATCTATAACATTTAGCAGGTTGTAATCTGGTTATGAGTATATCAGGTCATCTTGCAAAATAGCTTCAAAATGATGTGCTTAATATGCAGCATTTTTATTTCATTATGATGTGATGTGTGGTTTGTTTCAATTCGGGAGACATCTTATTAAGATGTTTTTTTACTGACTACTTGGTTCTCAAGATTGGGATTTCCTGCTGCTATCTGTTACACCATTGTGCCAACTCTCGGTTCATATTTGGTTCCAGTATCGAATRACATGTAGGGATCTTGGAGCACGCCATTACCGATCATAAATTATGTTGAATAAACATCACGTTAAATTGACTGCATTTGTGCATTTCAGGTGGATGTGCTGCAACGTCAGTATGACACGTCAATCACCATGAAGGTGCACTCGTTGAGAATTGAGGACAAGTTGCAAGGGCATGTCTCTCCATCGTGCCGTTATATGGTTCGGTCATCAATTCCTGGTGATGCTGAAGTTGATGACATGAAATTTAACCCAGCGGAGAAATTATCCCCTGGGGTATTGGAGGAACAAGACGAGGACGAGGAAGATGAAGAAGTTTTTGACGACGCCTTGGCGGAATTTGGAGTCCCAGGTTCCCCATCATCTAGTGAACATGGATCCTTCCACCGATTCTTTTCATCGGGTAGGAGCGACTTAACACGAAGCCAGGAGAAGTCTCTGAGACAATGGGAGCCGGATTTGATGAATCTTGCCAAGGAAGGGACTCTACAGGATATGTGGGTGGATGCTGCGGATGAAGAAGTATCCGATTTTGCAAATATGCGGTTGATAATCAGACAAATAGACTCACCAGATTATGATGATACGGATATACAGGTACCCTCTCCATGCAATTTGTCTTTGTGGTTTTACTTCAGGAATACGAGCACTAGCAGATCACATATGAGGAGTACTAGCCAGCAATTCGTTTATGCGAGGTTGCTGTACTGATCATATCTTGCATCTATATCGATTTGTGACACTYCTATCCTATTTATTCGTTGTATYAGAAAAGTTTATATGTTCTCAGCATTCGCAGAAGATTCAAATCGCAGATCGGTCACTTGAAATTTGCGGCCTCAGTTATCTGGAGTTTTTTTCTAGTCATTACAGAATGCATTTGGATCATGTTCTTTGCAGCTTAGGGATGACGAGGTTAGTGTTTAGGTTGTGTACTCCAATGAATGATGTGATTGTTGTGTTGACTTCTGCAGATAACCATACGAATGGCGACTCTGGACTTCTTCTGCAATCGTCCTACTGTTGTAGCTCTTATAGAGTTTGGTTCGCAGATAAGTGACTCTCCTGGAAATACGCCTCCTTCGCCAGCCAAGGTCGTTGAGGGAAGTGACACGAAAGGAAGTACTGAAGCTGTTGCATCACGTGATGTAGTGAAAGGTCTGCTGGGCCGGGGAAAGTCTAGAGTTGTGTTCAGATTAAAGTTGGCCATGGAAAGTGCTCGAATATCTGTTAACAAGGAAGATGGAACACAACTGGGGATGCTTGTTCAAGATAAATTTCGGTTTGAATTGAAGGTAAGTTTGTGTAGCTCATGTAGTAGCTGGATTTTCTGATCGTTTCTTCGAGTTCTGTTGGATTTATTGAACATTCTGTATTCCGTGCACTTTGTGTTCTTGCAGACTCATGCTATATAATCTTCTTTCTGTCACGGGCATGTGCTGCTTGACTTARGAAGTATGTGCARGATTAGTAGAGCACATAGGTMTTTGTTAGAACTTTTCTCTGTAATTTTGTTAAGGTCATAATAGAAGCTTGTTTTTGTATTCAGGTTTATCCAGGTTCCCTTACTATATCCGGAACGCTTGGAAACCTACGCGTTTGTGACATGTTGCTTGGAGCCGATCATCAGTGGGGTTGGCTTTGCGATATCCGAGACCCTGGTGCAGGATCACTTGTTGAGGTGGGTGAATATCTACACTATTATTTGTGATTAATATAAATCAGTGGTTTTCTTACTATCTCCAAGTGCGTTTTTTTAATTTGTTGCTCTTAAATTGCAAGGACTTTGTCTTTGACGTGTTAAGATTGGGTTACGGTCCGGTCCAATCACCATCTTGCAAATGTTTATTCTACATTAGAGCTTGAATTTCTAGATGTATTTGCTTCATGGTAACGAGAACAAGAATTATATCGAAAGAGTATCTTCTTTACTTGCTTTTGAACTATGTACTGCTGAGTTGCGCAGCTGGAATTCCAATCCTATAACAAGGATGAAGACGACTATCAAGGATATGACTACTCTCTTTCAGGAAAGCTTTCGGCCGTGCGAATCGTGTTCCTATACCGTTTCATTCAAGAGGTTTGTGATTGATTCGTTCTCGTTATCTCCTCGGTCGTTAATGTTGACCTTGAGACTTGTTAGAAGGATGCTTTGTTCTCAATTGATTCAAGTCGTCTGGACCAGCATGATAAATGTTCTCATGTCGTGATTTGACTTGCAGATCACATCATACTTCGTCGCTCTTGCTACCCCGCAAAACACACAAGTTGTGACAGTTGTGGATAATGTTGGAGGAATTGAGAAGCTTATTCAACAGTCTGATGTTGAGGGTTCGACGGCTGTAAAATTAGACTTATCACTAGACACTCCAATCATTATCATGCCCCGTTCCTCCAAGAGCCAAGAGTAAGCGTTTTCTGGATGTTGCTTTGAAGGATCATCTCTGAATAGCAGGACCCTTTGCGCTTAATTATTTAATGTATTGATTGTCTCACTTCGTAACAGTTGAGTTTATATATTACGCAGATCTTGTGTGTTGTCTGAATTTGWGTCGTGCAGTCGTTCTTGACTTGTCAAGCTAGGTCAGATCCTTCTAATTGTGCTGAAGATTCATGTATATTCGTGCATGTGAAGGTCTTTTGTCATGCGATTTCAATTTAGAGTATCAATGCCTTAGAAGTCATTCTATTAGCAGAAACTAGAGACAAATTTTTACTTCTGTGCTTATTTAGTTTGTTTGTTTTGGGGTCAATTTTTGTGCCATCAGGTTCATGCAGTTGGACTTGGGACACCTTGAGGTGCACAATAACTTAGTATGGCATGGTGGTGATAAGGATGTTGCATCTGCCGTACACCTGGATGTTCTTCATGCTGAGGTTTGTGCGTATTTTGGTTTATGTCTAKGAAAATTAATTAGATTTCAGATTATAGTTGAAAGCTTTATATGTCACTGTTGGCTGAACCATCTACTGCGAATGTTGCAAAAGAAGCAGGTCTATGAAAAGGCGCTGTAACAAGCTTGTGTTGACATAGCGGAATGATGTCAAATTTTCGTCTTGAATTACTGTTATCATCACATGATTTTTTGGTGGTTCTTTTTCTAATACGTAAAGGATGTATTTCAGCTCACAGGAATCAACATGTTCGTTGGCATAAGTGGCCAGCCTGGCAAACCCATGCTTCGGGAAAGTAGGGGTCTGCAGGTGACAGTTCAGCGCCCTTTGAGGGATCTGTTCAAGAAGGTCCCAGAGCTAGCTATCGACGTTCAGGTATAGTTYTTTTTATCGTCCATGTGGTAGAATTATTTATTGGAGCATGGTGTGGGGTCTTTAAACCAATGGACTGAATGACTGATAAGAAGCATTTTCGCCTCTCTCAGGTACCGTTGTTGAGTGGAGCTATGACGCACAAAGAATATTTAGTCATTATTGATTGTGCCTCTACCAATTTTTCTGAAGAACCTAATCTTCCGCCAACTTTCCGAGAACCTGCAAGAATGAGTGAGATTAGTGATGAAGAAAAATTGCTCTTGGAAATACCAGGCGAGCCCGAGGATGACAAGGCTACTATCCTTTCCAGGAATATTGARCCAGTTTCGTCTTCTGCAGTCTATACCAAAATTCGAATAACAGTGGATGTTCGACAGGTTGAATTGGATTTGTACATCGGTTTAGAATCGGAGACATCTTTGGCTCGTTTGGAGGTAAGATACTATTGCATCCTTAAGAACCCGTTCTATTGTTCCTTTGTGAGTTTGCTATTAAAGGTGATTCCATGTAATTTGCTCCTTTCGAAACTTGACTCGGTGTTGCATTGCTTGCGTTGATTGTATTTGTGTGCATTATGTGCTGCGTTGGTGGTTCTTTGAAGTTCGGAATCACATAGATATTTTTATCTCTCATCAGATATGGTGGWAATGGTCTTATTGCAGATCCAGAAGTTTTGGCTCAGTTATTGCAATTCGTCGGCGAGTAACATGGATGTCTTAATAACTCTTTCAAAGCTGTCAGTGCTCGATCAACGCTTTGACACAAGGCCAGAAATGCGGCTGATGCTGGGTTCAATGTCTGATGTTGAGAAGTTGGGTGGACCGTTAGTTCCGGCAAGGGCAAATGTAGAGGACGAAAGTGCAATTGACTCTTCCCCAGAACTAACAATGCTGGTTTTGGATCTACGCTTCAATCCAGAATCTCAGGCTATCGTTATTCGTGTACAACGTCCTCGACTGCTAGTGGTTGTGGATTTCCTCCTTGCTGTTGGAGAGTTTTTTGTCCCTTCCTTGGGTAAAACTGCATCAGAGAATGATTCTGAGGATTCACTGAATCGTGCAGAAATTTGTGACGAACATATTCGACTTGCTTCCTCGTCGCATGAGCAGGTAGACGATATTATCGTTCTCTCTTGTGAGCGCCAGATTATAGCAGAGGCATACGATGTCGATGAATTTACCTATGATGGTTGTGGAAAAACTTTACTTCTGGATGTAAAGGATGATGAAATGGGCCCAGCATCTTCGGAGCCGTTTATTATCATTGGCTCTGGMAAGAAGTTGCGATTCAAGAACATTCGCATCGAGGTGAGAGTGTGCTTCCTTAAATGTATGTCTTGTACAGTCCTTATGTTGAAATGGAATTTTCTTTTGCCGTTGGAGTCATACTTGGCAGTAGACAGCAATTCCATAGACTTTATTTTGTTTTACATAATCTCCTGTTGTGGAATTTTATTGCAGAATGGATTTYGGTTAAGTGAATGCGTCTACCTTAGTMCAGACAGTAGCTATACTGCTTCTCTCGACGATGGCGTCATTCTGGAAGGTGTGGGTGTTGATTCCTCGGGTAGAATACAAGCAACACCGCATAAAAATTCTATGTTATCACCTAGGCAAAGTTCGATGAGCAAATCTTTAGAGGAGCCGGGGGCCACGGTCAGCAATTATGTCGTGGATATCCAGGTGAGGTTCTTGATAAGAGTGGACTCATTGGATATTAGTTATTGCAAATGTCATTCTCTACAGCGCCATACGTCACTGTTAGGATTTATTTTAAAATATGTGAAATTTCAGAACATTAAATTCTAAAGTTAAACGGTAAATTCTAACAATAAATCTTAATCTTCACTTTGTTGAAGCTCTATTATTCAGCACAGGGTTGAAATATAACTCTGAAACGATATAGACGCAGGTTTACACCCTTGTGTGCTTCCTGTGTCGTCCTTAATGTTACTTTAGTATCGTGTACCGTTTGCTATGTTGGGCACTGCATTCCTTTTGAAATTAGAAGTACCTATCCTGATCTGGTAAGCTCACAAATGATACCACCTGCTTTGGTCTTCTGTTATGAGACATTGACTTGTCCGATTTTCTATATGTTTGCAATGGAATGATTGGTATTTCTGTTGCTTACAACATGACATGTTTCAGGCTGTTGCACCAGAGCTTACTTTCTACGATAGCACGAAGTGGCCCGCTGGTAGTCCTCGACGGGAAAGGGTGTTGAGGGCTAATTTTGATTGCTACTTCTTGTAAGTTGGATACTGTCTCGGTCAGGGATTTTATAACAGCCGTGGAATGCATTATATAAATGACTAACAGTTGTTCTGAGGCTTCTTATATTGAGAATCTGTAAGGCTTGGAGCTTTGTTCAAGTTCCAAGGGCCCCTTGCGTGCTGAAAGTGATCCAATGCATTAGTTTGCTTCTAATGCTATCTYCTTAATCGTAGCATGTGATTCTGAGAAAACCGTGATGCCTCACTTGGCTGGTCACTAAATCTAATGTTCGTCTTATGTTTCTATTCTGATGGAGTTTTATGTGTTTCTTTCATTTTTGTCCAAGTACTTTTGGGCTGCGATTTAAGATTTGATTATATCGGTGCCTTGATATCTGATCGTCAGGTGTTTTTTCAATTGCTACACTTGTAATTGATGCCTGGGGTCTTGGATTTCGGGTTTCTCCATAGAGATTCTTGATGCTAGTGGCCGTTGGCAATCTGAACTGTGAATGGCTTAATTAGGAAGACGTTTGAGCGAGTTTCTGCTTGAAGTTTAACTTGGATTTTATCTGTGGCATCTCAGGATAGCGTCTAAGGGAGACGACAAGTGGATCAAGGGTATGGTGAAGGGGCTTACTGTGGAAGGTGGTTCTGGGCTAGTGGTTGTTGATCCACTAGATGCGTCTGCAGAGTATTCATGTGTTCAAGAGAAGATCTCACTGACAATAGGAGTGTCTGACATATCAACGCGACTTTCATTTAACGTTCTCTCTCTTATCTTGCGATTCCAAGATGATGCATTGTCAACCTTCAAATTCGGTGGGGCCCCGGCTCTTGCTCGGTGCACGCATTTTGACAGAATATGGGTGAATGTTTCCGGTACGTGTGAAAAGTTTGTTAGTAGTTATTATCCCTTACWCTGCAGGATTTTCAATGATAGTCTTTGCTGTGAACTATTTGAGGTCTGGGATGGTTGTGAGACAAGGTGTTACCTTTTACAGTCTTGCTTTGAAAGCTTGATTTTTTACATATTTAGTTTATTGATAACATGTGCAATGAACCAGAGGAATGTACTGCCGGTGGACAAATTGCAGCTTCTAGAGATTTAAGTTATCCCCTTGTTTAACACGTAATTCTTGAATCTACTAATCACATTGCTTTCATTTTAGGTGACAACACAACTCAGCAAGTTGCTATATGGCGCCCTCGTGCTCCTTCTGGCTACCTGATCATGGGAGACTGTGCAACCTCCGGGTAATCGGGTTCACCATGTTCCCACACTTTTGAGGATTTACTTTCAAATGGGAAGATTCTTACAAGTTTTGCTACTCATTGCTTTACTTGGACTAATATTCATCTTCTTGAACCTGATGCTTGCATGGCAGAGTGGCTCCTCCSTCACAGGCAGTCATGGCCATCAGCAGCGCTTCCAAATTTGCTCAGAAACCTGTTGGATTTGATCTTCTCTGGTCAACCAGAGGTGATACTGAACCTGATGTTAGAGCCGATGCAGACAAGAACGACGTTGACTCTGAGCCCTGCTGCGTTTGGATGCCAATTGCCCCTCCAGGTTACATCGCTTTAGGTTGCGTTGCTGAGAGGGGTCAATCACCGCCATCTCTTTGCTCTGTTCGATGCATCCGATCTGATATGGTGACTTCAGGATCTCTWAGTGACTGCATTTACTATTGTCCACCTGATGATAGGTGAGTTGCAGCTTGGATACTGCAAACTCTTACCGCTGATAGCTTTGAGAATAGATATYGAAACGTAGTCAGGATTCTCGAYCTCGCTGAAGTATGTAGTGTAGTTTTAAGTTCTCAACAAGTACCYGCTGCTTATTATTGCCATTATCCTTTCAAGGAGCTGTAGTTTTACATTTWTTTAYTAMCTRTGATTTGCTCAACCCATGGAGGGCCCACTAAATCATGGTTTGTTTGATTACAGGGGCAGATACAAAAATGGTTGCAGCATTTGGCGCATGGAAAATGCTGCCGGGTCTTTTTATGCACATTTTTCGACAACCTCTCCGTYACGACCACTAACGCGTGAGCTTAGTGAGACTCTCCTAAGGACAGTATCTCACATTGTCATGGATGCTGATAGACCTGTCATGGATGCGGATAAACCTGATTTGGCGTCTAATCAATCTAAGTTGAAAAGATTGCCAAGTGCCAACCCACGCACTGACTCTGTGGCTAGTGGGAGGCACACGACGGGTCGCTACCTGATCACAACTCCGCAATTTGAGCGGTTGTGGTGGGACAAAGGTTCAGAGTTTCGCCCTCCGGCATCCATTTGGCGGCCTATTGTTCCCTCTGGCTATGCCATTGTAGGGGATTGCCTAGTTCGAGGGTATATAATTTYTCTCTTTTTAAAGCTTGCACTCAGCAAAAGCAGCCTAGATGAAATTGAAATCCAATCTCTGTATGAGTCACTGTGGTTCACAGTTTGTGGCGGGATATTTAACGTTTCTTCGATTTGACCTTTATCCACYGTTCCTTTAGTTGTGGTGGACCTTGTTTGCTAAGAATCCTCAGAGTGTAACTGGTCTGTAGTCTGTACCTTATTATTTTTKTATTTTGTATGTTGATATTCGTATATATTCTAGTTTGGAAACGGAGTGTCCCTAGGAAGTACCAAGGTTTACAATGGCATGGAGTCAAAGTGATAAGAAGATTCTSATTGTTTTTTTGGCAGGTTGGAGCCGCCTGGTGTTGGCGTTGCCTTGCGTGATGATAATACCGGTCGCCTTGCGAAACCAATGCGTTATCTTCAACGTATGCATACCTCTGGAAGAGGCTTCGAAGATGTTGTTGTTTGGTTTCCGGTAGCTCCAGTTGGCTATGTCACAATTGGCTGTGTTGTTACGAAAACACAAGAGATGCCCTCACTTGATCTGATGCGTTGTTTGCGCGTCGATCTGGTCATCCCATCACGRCTTTCCAAGCCGGCAGTGTGGTCTTTGTCTTCAGAACGGAGTCTCAATTCAGTGTGGAGCATGTCTGGAGCTCGTGGAGGTTACAGCTGCAGCATGTGGAGAGTAGAAAATCAGGTTTATCATTTCTTTACGTGTTATTGAGTGCGGGTTCATGGTACCCTGTGTGGCTTTACGAATCGTACCTGATAGCASCCGTKGGGACTCCCTTTTAGATAGTGGCTGCCTGAAGTAATGTGCTGTATCTAGACTTTGTCACAATTACAGGGCTCGCTGCTCATATTATTCATCTGGCTATGATTCAGGCCAACACCTTCTTTGCAAGGCCCGATTCGAAGTGCCCACCAGGGCGGATGGCATATGCTTTAGCTGACGGGAAAAAGACAGCACGGGATAAATTATCAGTAGAGATCAAGATTGGGCGAATTTCGGCCACTGTATTCGATGACATGGGTGGCTTGGTATGTTAACTGTGCCTTTTTGTGAGGTCAATCACATATAGGTGACCTATTTGATAAAGTGGTTTGCAAATTCTAATCTGTTGTGTTTCGATCTTTTTCAGATGACACCACTTATCAACACGACAATAACGAACATAAACCTTGCTGCTCATGGGCGGTTGGAAGCAATGAGTTCTGTCATCATTACAAACATGGCTGCCTCAACTTTCAACACACAGCTGGAATGTTGGGAGCCATTCATTGAACCATTTGAAGGGATCTTCAAGTAAGTAACGCTTTCTTCAATTGTTCCAACTTTAAGTATACTGGGATGTGCCACTGTTATGAGTGATTCAGGTCTCTTTTATTTCACATTGCTTTGTATTTTAGTTGAAAAATGGCACTTGATTTGTTTTTTGACTCTAATTTTCCATTTTTTGTATAATRTACTCCAGTATAATTTTTTCCTTTGCATGCTGTTGGACATAKATCTCCTGATTCGTTCTGACTGATCACTGAAACATTATCTCATCGCTTTGCTTGTCGATGTTTTGACAGATACGAGTGCTACGATGTAGATTCGGAGGCCCCATTCAAGGTCGGCCAGCGAATACGTGTAACTGCTGCRAACGCTGTTAACGTGAATGTCACTTCTGCTGGCTTGGAAACTCTTGTTGAATCTGTCMTGTCATGGCGGAAACAGACAGAGTCAGAAGTACAAGCCCGTATGTCGCTTGAAATGGTAAATCTCTGTCAGCAGGTTTTCATAAAGATTTTACTGACGATTTTTCTGAAATTTTTCTGAACTTGTAGACTAYGAGCTTCAGTTCGTATCGAAGGAAGAGCATATTGCTCTAACGTGACTGTCGATTACATTCGTAAAAGCCCAATTGATATCCTTTTAGCGGAGATGGTGATGATTTTAATAATATGTAGAGTAATGCTTTTTAGCTGTGAAAATTCTTTGCTTCCTGGGACTAATTGCTGTATTTGGATTAAACGTGTGGCACGGCTCCTGTCAACTTTCAACCCSCTCCTTTTTTTAGGGGAAATTTATTTGAATRAGCTGAATCACTCTTTACCAAATTTTTATCCCTCTAATTTAATCAAGAATGCTTGCAGGAAGGGAGTGATTACAAGGAACCAAGTCATGACACTTTGAACTGCGCATTGGAAGAGGACGAGTTGGAGAAACTCTTGGTTCAAAACTCACTGGGCTGTGATCTGTACATAAGGAAATATGTTGATAATTTTGACCACGTGGAGTCTTTACCTAAGGRTGGCAATCATTTGGTTCACTTACCGCCGTCAAGATTCCCTGATAGATTTATTGATGTCACTGATCCTCAACCACCACGCCACTTTGTTGCAATCCATGTCTCTGAAGCAAGGGTACAAACTTTACTAAATCCATTGTTTTGGACGTCAACGTTTCACTCTTTTGTACCTGAGTAATTGTATTACATTAGTTTTGCMTCACTGTTTTGGGAATTCATAATTTCCTTTGTAGTTGATTAATTTTTTTAACTTCCGATTAATTGCTTAGTATTTGTCCAACTTATGTCGATATACAGCAGTCTATAGCTGAGGCGACCTGGAAACGAACATGTCGTTCACTTGTGTCTTGCAGTATCTATCCATGCTGAGATATTATATGCATCCCATTGTGTCGTTATGTAGGAATTGCGTGTTAACGCTGATGGGAATGATCAAGATTATATTTGTTATTTAAAACTGGCGATCTCGAAGTCAGCTGASGAACAAAGGGCGCTTCCTCAAAGTGCAAGATCTCGGTGTGTTCGACCCCATGCTATGACTCAGGGTTTGGAATGCTTACTTTCTGAAGCCAAGTGGAATGAGGTGTTTATTTTTGAGCTTCCTCAGAAGGTACGCCGTGCACTGACTGTTGTAGTGCGTTCAACACTTGTTCACGTACAGTTCATCAGCRCTTCGCTGCTGGTGGATAACTGGAAAACTTTGTGAAGGATCCCCTCTTTGATTTTGTTCATGGACAGGCTCTTGTTGTTTAATTACTTTCGGTAAACATTTTTCACCGATCCACGGGCCTCCTCTTTACTTACTGTCGGTAAAGTTTTTTTAGATTCGTATTAACTTTATCACTTCTGTCCTTCGAATTTCTACTTAGCTAGCTCTCACATATTTGCTATGATGATGGGTCTGMGACATTGTAATTTTCGCTACCGAGACAGTGATATCATGAAGCATACTTTAGCATCTGCTTTAGAATGAGSTTATTATCTCAAAATTGCAATCCTCAATATGATGTGCAGGGATCTGCGGCTCTGGAAGTCTTAATATCCAATCAGGCTGCAAGTGGTGGAAAAGGTAGACGCTCGAGGCTGTTTGCGGAAGTTATGCATGTGGCAGACATTTGAAGACAATGGTGATGTTTGTGGTCAACAAGGGGCGACGCACTAAGACCCAAGTTTTTGTTTTGCAGGGGCAGCTGTGGGTATGGTCTCTATTCCGATTGATAGTGATTCGGGGAGCAATGCCCCACAATCATCAATGCTTCGGAATGTTGTTCGACGAGCCCTGAAGCAGGATCCCGTGACTTCGTGGCCTTCCATAGAGAACAAAGTTTATTCTCTTTCACAACCTCGGAAAATGGTTCGTCTCTTCCATTTCATTCCGGTTTGAGCAAGTACATCCTAGACAATCATGTTTCATTGCAGAGMCTTATGTTAACTCTCCCTGATCTGCTCATGCTGGCTGTAATGGTTTGCATTTGAGGATATTTGRGTTGATCAGATACATCAGTCACATTCCATAAGATTGGCATTCGATCTTGGAATTAYTGTGAAAGAGCAGAGTTTCTAACCGCTCATATCTTAACTTCAGATTCTTAAGTTTGGTTCTTAAAATGAGATTGTAGTTGCTACTTAATAGGTGTGAAAGAATAGCTGAAGTGCTAGACCGATTTGGGAATGTTAAATGAATGTTATTGCGACCTCCAGAAAAAATGTGATTTATTCATTATTCTTTTTATTTTTATTACAGAGTGGACCTGTCGATCACGAGGCGCAGAAGAAGAACTGGGGTCTGATTACTGTGAGCATGTACTTTTTCTCTGCAAAGAGCGATAAAAAAGAGAAAAAGGCAGGCTTTGATTCCAAAGACGATACYAAAGGTGTAGATATTGGACTATGGTTAGCTGTAAGTCCAACAGGTCCGTGGACAGGACTCCGRTCAGTTCTACCAGTTACTACAGTTCCAAAGGAGATTGGCTTGAGGCCTTTGGCTGTAGAAGTGACTATGCAACAGAATCAGAAATGCGTGAAACTGAGGAGCCGCATAACTATTTTGAATAACACTGATATAGCACTGGATGTATGCCTTTGTCCTTTTCCTCTTCTTAATACTCMAGAAGGGTCAACGACGGGCTCGGAGGGTAAGCCCTCCACAGTCGTGGAAGAAGTTTTTGAAAACCAAAGGTATCAGCCTTTGGCTGGTGGCTGGGGAAGCAAATGGCCTGGTCATATGCTGCCTGGTGATCCAAGTCGTTACAGTAATCGTGACTACTCGAAGACACATGCGGTAAGGCATTCCGTTCGTTTCAAATTTGAGAAGATTAAATTCTGCAACCCTTTTGTTTTCCAAGTTCGGACTTATGATTGGACTCTGTTACTGCCTTTCCTTACCGTTTGAGAGAACGATTGTTTTCTGACAGGAGTTTATTGAACCACCGCTGCCACCGGGCTGGCTTTGGAGCACGGATTGGTCAATCGATAGCAATGGCCATGTCGATGAAGGGGGTTGGTTTTACGGAGCCGACTTTCAATCTCTGAAAATTCCCCCCACAACCCAAAAGGCTAGTAAAAAGTCTATGTTTGATTTTGCTAGGCGACGTCGGTTGGTTAGGCAACGAAAATGCATCCCTGAAACTCACCATTTGCATAATAGACAAATGGTGGGGGTGGTGCAACCTGGRGATTCAATCCCTTTACCACTAGCCGGCAGCGACAGCAAGACAGATATGTGTGTTCAATTCCGCCCTCAATCCGATGCCTCTCAGTATAGTTGGGGCCGAGCAATAAGTGATTTGATAGCGCAAACCAGGACGCAGAACTCTAGCGACGGGTCTCCTTCAGCTTCTACTCAGAAAGAAAGAAAAAGAAACCTGCCAGTTTCCGCTTTACCGTTGAAAGAGCTAGAAAAAACCGAGGAGATTCTAGTGTCCAGGGTTCTAGAAGGTGGCAGTGGCCACGGTCTCTGCTGGTTGAATGTGGATGTGGATGCCACACTCCTGTACAATGAAGTGAATACTGCTATCCCTGATTGGCGAATCGCAGTTAATGCCCCTGTGAAGCTGGAGAATTGTCTCCCTTGTTCTGCGGCCTACGTCATCCGKGAAAAACCAAGGGCGGCTGGGAATCTAAGTAAGGAACAGAATGGCATTGTTTCTGCTGGGGGTAGTGTTTACATCTATTCTGTTGATGTGCGGAGGCCCATACTCCTTACTTGGCTGACTCAAGGAGGTTGGAGATCAGAAAGAGAAATTACTATCTCAGACCCTTCGACAGAGGATCTTCCAACTGGTTTTTGGATGGCTCACCAGGGTAGTGGCAGGTAATTTGTATTTGATGTCTGCCCATATGCTACCTGATAATTTCTTAGTCAYATGTTGTGAACTGAAATCTGTCTTCCAAATTTTGCCGTAAACTGTTGATTTAACATTAGTAACCAAGTTTTATTGTTGAGTAAGCAAATACGAGGACATGAGTTTTTGTTCAGCAGATTTCTTACACGGCAAGAACTATGGTGCAGGCGTTTGAGGGTGAATCTGGAACATGATTTTGGTGGAACCAGTGCGGCTGCCAAGATTGTGCGCTTATTTGTTCCTTACTGGCTCAGGAACGACGCTTCCCTCCCACTTGCGTATCGTCTAGTTGAGATTGAGCCCAACAGTGGTTCAACTGGGGACACGACATGGCTGACGAGGGCTGCCAAAGCTGCAAAGCAGGCTTCTCGTCGACCTACTCACTCCGCGGTACATCATTCTCTACAGCTGAGCAAAGTGGTCAACTATTTTGAAAGCGCAGAGGACATGCTTGGCACTCCTGCAATGCTTTCTCTCCAGGCTTACTCTGATCGCATAGGGGGACTTTCATTGTCCTCGCGCTCTGAGGATGGACTTTTGTCGCCTCGACTGGGCCTCTCAATCGCTGTAGCAAACAGCAAAGTGTTCAAGCATGCTCTCTCATTTCGTGACTTTGAAAGCAATGTAAGACTCCCTGTGTCCTACACGAGGCTATTCAATTCTAGGASTTAGTATAGTTGTCAAATTTCGTATAGTTGGTCTCTTACTGAGCATTTCGGTTATTTCTGTTCAATTTACGCCATTTGCAGGTTGGCTGCGCTGTGCGCTGCGCCGTGTTGATGTCTYACTCTCATTTATGCGGTTGCTGGAGTTGTTTTGGGCTTTCGAAATTCTTTMCGTTCCATTTTTGTTTCAGTGAAGTACTCTGGCAACAAGMTTCTAGAAKAAAATTGATCCATCATTTTTTCCTGAACCTTCCACTTGTGATCCTGTCCGCAGATGGAAAGAGTCAATCTGAATGCTGTGGATGATAGCGGTGCCTACTACAAATTATCTATTTTTTTGGACATGTCGTCAGATCGCACCAAGGTATGTTTCCTTCACTTGATCTGTTTTTAATAAGTCTCCAGAGCAAGTTTTCTCATCTATAACCTCTCTAAATTCCCTTACAGCTGATGTCCTAATTATTCTAAAGAAGTGTTTTTGTTTGGTAGAGAACCAGGATGTTTCACTTTCCTCGCCGTGAATCATTCTGTAAATAAAAATTCCATTCTARTCGTTATGAAGGTTATAGTTTTTTAAGATCTATGAATTGTGATGAACCCTAATTGCCTTCATTTTCTTGTTTAGTAGAATCTCCACAAGTGTAATGTCTTCATGTTGCATCATTGTCTTCTTTATCTCATCAGCAGCCTGCTGCGTTAGATATTTCCACTCAATTTCTTCGGAGTGGATCTTTTTTTCCAGGTTATACATGTGCAGCCTCACACATTATTTGTCAATCGTCTGGGAAGAAGGCTCTCTCTCCGCCAGAGTGGTATGGGGAATGAAGATTTGTTCTACCCGAATGATCCATCTAAGGCCATTCTCTGGCAATCTACACAAGAACCAGAACTTTTAGAGGTAGRAAGAGGACCTTACTTTTCAASTATGCGAAATTAGAATATTAGCAAATTMAAATTTTGTAATGAGAGCTAATTGCCTTATGTTCACTGCCCTGCACAATTTGCGTAGCTTTCAATTCCTGACCAGGTGCCTCCCACAGATTCTTGTCGATGGCTMTAGGTGGAGCCAGCCATTCAGTGTGGATGCAGAAGGAATTTTTCATGTAACACTTGAAGCTGAACAAGGTGGATCGTGTCTCGTCATACGTGGGGAAGTTCGCAATGGGGTCAAAGATTCCCGATATGTTGTAGTTTTCCGTCTTGCTGCTCGCCAGAGTCCATATCGGTAAAGTTACCACCCTTCTCCCTTCAGCTCTGAATGTCAGTTGGATCATTGATCATTCTAGCGTAGTGTACACGTCCGCAGTCTTGAATATTTTATACTCAATGAACCTCCTGTCATTCTCTTCTGGGAGTAGCAATTGCATATTCGAGTCATTGAACCTCCTACCTTTTGTTTCCATTTCTTTCTCTGACAGTGTTTTTAATGGTGCAGCGTGGAGAATCGATCTACAACTTTACCTATTAGGTTCCGTCAAGCCGGTAGCGACCATAGTTCGTGGAAGGTGTTACCTCCTAGTTCTTCAGCCTCCTTTGCGTGGGAAGATCTTGTGCGCAAGCACGCACTTGAAGTATTACCGGATGGATATGATCCAAAGATTTCCATAGAATATAACCTAGATGAGCCGTTCGATTATCGGTCTTTCTCTTCTGATCGTGGAGAGGTCGCTGCTCCGCTTCAAGCGACAGTGTTTTCTGAGGGTTACACAAAGGTTTTCAAAGTTGCGGATTACACCCCTGGTACTGGTAATATGTCAATGGTGATTGCTGGGTCTCCAACTATACATCGCTCCCTAGCACCTGAACAGTTCAACTTGGAGAACCAATTTCATACGAGCATCGAGTTAGCAGAGTTTGGKCTTTCAATCGTTGACTACACTCCTGAAGAATTACTCTATGTGTCGATTCAGAACCTCGTGCTTTCGTWTGCAACTGGCTTGGGATCAGGAACTAGCAGGTAATCAAGCTGCTGTCCTCTCGAAGTCTAGGAAGTTGCCTACCGTTAATATTAGCCTTGTGAATTCTGTTTTGGCATATTGGAGTACTCTTAAGTAACTCAAGTGGCAAGTCCACCCTTACTACGATCATTCACTTACTTCTGACAAATTTTGAATGKTTCTGATGCAGGCTGAAATTTCGCATAGATAGTCTGCAAGTCGACAACCAGTTACCTCTGACACCTTCACCTGTCCTTTTTATGGTTCAAGAATCTCAATCTCACAGGGATTTCCTCCTTAAGTGCACCATCACCATGCAAGACAATGGAATGTTGGACTACTTTTCTTACCCATACATTGGCATCCAGGTTCTCATCCTCTTATATATATGTATTTGCGTAGAGCTGTGTTTTTTTCTGCCGAATTTGTTCATGCGTGTTAATTTATCATCGGGATATCAATCTTTAGTTTCGCTCGCTTTTTAAGGATAGACATTTGTTTTGCATGTGTCATGCAGGGCCCAAACACTGCAAACCTCTCGTTTTTGGTGAACGTACATGAACCAATAATTTGGCGCTTGCATGAGATGTTTCAACGTTTGGACTTGGGYCGCTTAAGCAGCAGCAAAACAACTGCCGTCGCCATTGATCCTATCATAAGAATAGGGTAGGTTTTCTGTCATTCACTGGCTTAAGATCCTTGCTGGATTGTCGAGTCAATGAAATAACAAGTCAGATTTGAATTCAGATGAATGACTGGTATGCTATCATTCCCCTGCTCTTGTAATAGATGTATGTTTGCAATAGACGCAGTTATTGCATCCTTTCGTCACACTAAACCAACTTTGGGTTTTATTTGCAGCCTTCTTCATACTTCCGAAATACGCTTGAAGGTCACACTAGCAATGGCCCCTGCTCAAAGACCGCGTGGCATGCTTGGATTTTGGGCAACTCTGATAACGTCCTTAGGGAATACTGATGAAATGCCGGTATGTGGATGCATACATTCATTTGCTTTCTGCTTTTTAAGTTGGAGCTATGCTTTGTGGTTGTTTTGGTACTCCAAGTTATAGTACTTGTATTTTTAGTGTCACAAACTGAATCATTTGCATCTGGCTTTGTAAGAATAATCGATTGCTGTTGTCTTTGATCGTATCAAAAGATGGAATCTCATGCGTTTTAGTGATTGGCCAACTGGACAAACTTCGTTGCCTTCAGTATCGTGCTCTCCTTATTGGGTGTACGTCAATTTTGAATCTTGGATTTGGTCTCTAATTTCTCTATAATTKCAAGAATTGTAGATATCATCCTMATCAAAATTTTCGATATGTGACACCAGGTTCGTATCACGCCTCGTGCTCATGAAGACATATCCATGCGGCAAAGTGCACTGTGGGCTGCCGCCTTTACCAGTTTGAGAAATGATTTGCTGAGTCAACCTTTACAACTACTATCTGGTGTTGATATACTTGGCAACACAAGTAGCGCTCTTGGCAACATGAGCAAAGGAGTGGCTGCACTCTCAATGGATAAGAAGTTCATTCGTTCCCGGTCAAAACAGGTCCGCTGAAATCATGTTTGAATACAACTCCAATGTGCACTGTAGCAATGTGCACTGTAGTCCATTATTTCCGACAGTCAGGTCAATAGGAAGGAACTTATATTTCATTCAGCACATCAAATGTGCATTCTAACCTTCACATACAACTGGAGGATAATGTTCATTAGGATGGTCATTGTGATCTTAATTGCTCCATGTGTTGCAGTTCATTGCTTTCACTCATCTCATTAATCTAATTTGATAAGAGTATGGCACAGGCGAATGTTGAAGATCTAGGCGAAGGTATTCGCGAGGGAGGAGAAGCTTTTGCAAAAGGTTTATTTCGAGGTGTAACAGGCATTGTCACAAAACCATTTGAAGGKGCACAGAAGTCTGGAGTAGAAGGCTTTCTTCAAGGTGTAGGAAAGGGTGTGATTGGAGTGGGTATCCAACCTTTGAGTGGGGTACTGGATTTACTTTCGAAAACTACTGAGGGCGCTAACGCGACGCGCATGAAGCTGACTGCTGCCATCAATTACGAACAGCAGGCATTGAGACGACGGTTACCTCGCGTAATTGGGGGCGACAATGTATTGCGTCCTTATGACGAGTATAAGGCACGAGGACAGGTGTGACACTCGTAAAACTTGCATATTTAGTATTGCAAACTGAACTCTAGACGCACTGCCCTTGTGATTTCTATTCAACTGAACAATATGAATCTGACACCATAGGTTTTTTTTGGTCAGGTATTGATGCAGTTAGCAGAGAGAGGTACAATATTTGGACCCGTTGACTTTTTTAGAGTAAGAGGAAAGTTTGCGATGTCCGATGCTTATGAAGATCATTTCAATTTGCCGAAGGGACGTTCTCTCATGATAACTCATCGCAGAGTGATTTTATTACAGGTAAGTTACTCCTCATTGCAAAATGTTGTGATATGTTAAATAWTGCTACTTTGTTTTGATTCTCAYCTATAGCCTTCTTGTAAATCAGAATCTAATGAGAGTACGTTCTTGGCCACAGTTAAGTTTCTTGGATACAATACTATTTAGACTCTTCTATTTAAGCAACCAAATGGTCAAGATAAAACAATCAGATGTGTGTTCGTGGGGGTGTAACCTTTGTGCTTACTGTGGTTTTGTAGCACCCAACAAGCTTGATCCAGCAAAAGAAGGCCGATCTTCTTAAAGAGCCATGTACTGTCACATGGGATGTGATGTGGGATGACTTGAGGGCAACGGAATTAGGATATGCAAATGACAGCGCTCGACAAATGCCACCCTCGCGACTYATAATTCGTGTGTGGCCTAATGAAACCCGTATGTTTGACAACAAAGAAACCAACTTTGTTGTCAAATGTCACCCAAGAACAAAACAGGCAATCGAGATCCGCAATGCCATTCAYCAAGCCTTTAATATGTATGGCCCAGGTCGATTGTCGAACTCGACACAGGTATCGCTTGAAAATCATATTGCTCCCCTACCCCTGAATGTATGATGATCAACATCTTGACCGGCACTTTTCTAACTGTATAAATAACTGTATTATATTAGTAGCATTTATGGATCCCTCAGCATGAGAACCGGGTGTAAATATATTATATATTGACTGGAACAAGTTCTAGGGAATGGCACTCTCCTATTACAAAAATTTCTCGAAACTCAAGTTTTCTCTAGAGTGCATACTTGATGTATGCGATATCATAGACTATGCATCACATAGCACCTTCATGAACTTGTGGGGGAACAGGAATTGCTGAAGAAATCCTCAGCAAGAAAGCCTTATGTAGGTGCAGGAGCAGGAGCTGCATCAGGGGCAGCGCTAGGGCTATTGGCGGGACCAGCTGCTCCCATAGCCGTGCCAGTCATGGCAACTTTTGGAGCTTTGATTGGATCTGCTAGCCAGGCAATGCTCGACATCCCGCACGATTTGCAAGCTCCGTCTAAGACATYAGAGCTTCAGATTGACCAGCATGCAGAAACTTCCACGGAATCTGTACATGCAGGGAGGCTTATAAGTGATTTTACGTTATTATGGTGGGATAAGGTAACTTTCTGAAGAACTCTGGTTTCGATACTAGCTGGTGCAAGTGCTTTGATAGACTTTACAGTTTCTGAGACTGAATGCCTATGAATTTAAGATTAGAATCACGTTGCACCCCGTTCGACACATGTAATTAAGAAGGTTTTTCWTTTTCTTCTTACAGGACGCTCCTTGGAATGAGAGTTCACAAGTGTCTTTATGGCGTCCAGTTCCTCCCTCAGGGTAAGCAGTTTCCTCGTTCTGAACTGTTCTAAAGTATTGCTTTTAGAGATTTTGGAACAATACGCAATTCAGAATATGATGGATGTAGGTGGGCTGTACCATYAAACGAAGCAGTGCTTGTCTAATTAGTGGATAATTATGTTTTCTTTGATGTTTGCAGGTAC
This sequence comes from Pleurozium schreberi, assembly GCA_006891605.1. NCBI lineage: Eukaryota > Viridiplantae > Streptophyta > Bryopsida > Hypnales > Hylocomiaceae > Pleurozium > Pleurozium schreberi. The sequence continues at coordinate 21,546 of VACF01001879.1, read as the reverse complement.
GTGTCAGTAGGCGATGTGGTKCTSACCTCTTACAGCTCGCCCGAGCTGGTCATGGTGTATCACGATGACCACGATGGAAAATTTGCTGCTCCAGAAGGTTTCGACTTGGTACGAAGCTCACCCTAAACCTGGGCAAGATGTGRAAAGTACTCTATTTCTATAGTACATACCGTAACAACGTTTGGCTTGCGCATGTACTAGAAAATACCCTGGCCAAAATGCTAAAGATTTTGAAAATGCAGGTTTGGCGRGACGCAGACCAAAACGCGAGGGAACCAGTAACAATCTGGAAACCTCGACCTCCAGTAGGCTACGTAGCCTTAGGTTGCGTCGTCGTCCCTGATTACTATGAACCAGACGTAGGGGCCGTCAGTTGTGTGCGACACGATTGTGTAGCTCAAGCGCCGTTGCAACAAACTCCAATTATGAAACAAACCACTGGGGCTGCTTTGTATCAGTGCAGTCTCTGGAAAGTGCAGAACAGTGCGTCCACTTTCCTTGCTCGACGTGATCACCAGCCACCCCCTCCTAGCCTGGCTTATGCAGTGATAATTTAAATTAGTTCTAGGTTGTCACGGGGACATGCATGTGTTTTAAACCTAGCAAGTCAAGTCAGAGAACCGATTCATCGTAGTCTGTTGTAGGAATTGAATAAATCAATATTTTATTTCAGATTTTTTGTGATCAAGGTGTCTTCCTCTTCTGATTGACCACTACGGCAGTGCAATAGAAACACTACGATCCAGGAGATGATGGAACATTGAATACAGAAAGTAGAAAAGCACTTCACCCGCATGCTGACTAAAGAAAAGCGTGTAGCGTTTCTAACTCTACGTTGCGATGCTTTGAGACTTAACTCTTGGGTGATGTACTGTGCAGTTCAAGTAGATCTGTGCTTTTGCCTACTGATGTCAACAGAACTTCGAGAATCTTTCAACCGCAACAACAATGTGGACATGAACAGAAATATGCACGTTATTATACATGCATTTTCTTAAATTATTTCTCCGTATTACTTTAGAAACAGACAGTCAGTYAGATCTTTGTACAGAACTTCTTCAGAAACAGTCAAAAAGTACTGGCAGACTGGCAGGTTTTTTCGACTCCAGGCTTTTTTGCAGACGTGCGCAGTGATTGATATTTGATAGCAGTCCAAGCATTCAACCGCAAGGACTCSGATCTGTTGGAAAACAGCCCTCCCCTCTTTCAATTCCCACTCTGYGTWCTTTGAAGCTTTGTGTCTCTGAAGCTTCATTTTAAGGTTTCGTCACTGAGGATATCTCTTCCATACACTGTAGTTGGATTTTCCCTGGAAAAATGTAGGTTTGTACACCTACTTGCGTCCACATAATATTTCAATTATGGTTCATCAATAATATAAGATAGCGTTAAATGGTTTTGTTTGGTTTTGTTGGCAAAATGTTGGCAATAGAAGATTGAAGMAATTCTCCAACACTTTTTACATGAAAATCATCCAAATGTGTGGATGAAAAGATAGTTCTATCCAAAATAAAGATAAACATTTGACCCCTAAAGAATCATTGTCCCTCTAGAGGACAAAATGGATTTTGGGCAAGTTCCTATGACTTGAAATTTTGGTGGGACTTTTTGAAATTTTCTCATAAGATGGACAAAGTGATTTTAATAGGAATATAATTTTTATTACAATTGGTGCTTGGGAGCAAAATTTATACCACAAAAACTCAAGTACAATCTCTTACAGAGTTACGATATATTCTAAGAAAAATATGTAAATATTTTTTTTTTCTTGGGTGAACGCAATAGAAATGGCAATTTTGAGTGTTTTTTGATAGAAAAATGGCCTTGATCCTTTAAGGGTTAAAATATTCGGGTGCATCATTTTCTTGTACGTTTCCACTTCAGCACTTCTTCTAGAAATACAGAAAAAATTTTAAAAAACTAATCCTAGGTTTGGTTTTCGTATGTTTGTTTGAGAGCAACCGAATCAATTTTTGGTGATGTACGGAGAAGTTCAATAAATTTCTGAGCCTTGGAATTTAGCTGAATGATCACATTTATTTCCTTGCCTTTTGTGTAGGCAAGAAGCAAGACCATAATATTTGTTGAAATAAAGAGATATCTAGCCAATTCTTGGGGGGGGCTAAATATCACTTGAATTGCTAGTTTAGTACGTTTGAAATGCATCTGTGCCTAGCTACTATTATTGGACTGACTTAATTTTTGTATTTTCTTGGTGGCAAATGAAAGGAGGTCTAATGCACCTTGGATACTATATGCAAAAGTTATGAATGGTAGTTTTTTTTAGGTTAGAGCAGAATTAGGTGCATATTGATTTTGGAGAAGCAAGACCATAATATTTGTTGAAATCAAGAAATATCTAGCCAATTCTTGGGGGGGGCTAAATATCACTTGAATTGCTAAGTTTGAAATGCATCTGTGCCTAGCTACTATTATTGGACTGACTTAATTTTTGTATTTTCTTGGTGGCAAATGAAAGGAGGTTCTAATGCACCTTGGATACTATATGCAAAAGTTATGAATGGTAGTTTTTTTTAGGTTAGAGAAGAATTAGGTGCATATTGTTTTTGGAGATGAACACGTCGCGATGATGGAAATTTTGATACAATGATGCATTTTGGAATACATCATGATGATGGCAATTTTGATTCATTGATGCATTTTGGAGTGCCCACCATAACCCTTAAAGGATGCAATGGACTTTTTTGACCAATGGATGACTTCATCTAAGACTACAAGAAGGAAAATAACAGTTTTTAGTAAAGGACTCATGCATATTAGATTGAAGGATTAACTTATTGTTATTGTTCTGCATTTAAAAACATTACATTTCATATTATTCTATAGTTAGTAGTGATTGGCTAAAGAAAAGGTTGGAAAAGATTCCCATACTCGTAATACAATCTTTAGGGAAACCTACTACATAGAATGATATTCGTTGTCTTGATGGTAAACATTTTCACATATAGATTCATTTTTTAAACTTTCAACTTCAAAAATTTGTAACTAATTCCAAAAAGACTCTAGAAGTATGAATAAACCTTAGTGGAAACAAGGATTGCAAAGACTAGAGATAGGACTATGAAATGACCCACCACATAGTCAATTGTGTCATGCCAGTCTTCTCATGGACTAGAGATGACCCACCAAATAATCAATTTTCTAAGGCTGGGTCAAAACGCAATTTTCATCTGTTTTGCAACAAAATTTACTGAAAACTCAAGTGTATTAAATGTGTCCTATCCCTAAATTGAGATGAGCCTTTAGTTGACACATGTAGGCAGATATTTCACTGTATTGGGCATTTGTTCTCACTTGAGCAAAAGTTTGAGTCCTCTTCCTCTCCTGGTACCGGTAACTTTACCCTGGAACATTGGGTTGGTAGCCATGGAAATCATCCTTTTGGGTACTGTGTCATTCAGTTGTTGAAAAAATAACCAAAAGCACTCAAGTTGGAGGTCAAAGACCTCCCCTTTCTCACACAAAATTCCAAGGACGATTTAACCCTCAGTTGGAAACGCAATTGCAAAAGATCATCTGAACCCTTCCATGACAGAAACCTTTTCTGCAATGCATACCGGCAGTACAGCGAGAACGAATTTTATTGAAGTGTTGCAAGCAACAAGAGCWAGCCCTTGACAAAGTACAAAAAAAACAGTCTCCACTTGAATTAAACATGCGCATTATAATTAACTTCCTCAAATAACACACAAACTCTTCCATTTCATTTGTGCTCGTAATCCGCCAGGCCACATCTAAAGAAAGAAAGACATAACCATGTCACACAACCACTTTGCCGTGGTCACCAAGAACTCACAAAACTCTCAAGCTCAGCACTACTTACTACCGCACCACCAACCAGCAGGTCCTACACGCTTGAAATTAAGCCTCCTCACAGCAGAGCCAGCCCACGTACAAAAAATGCTGGTCCAGATGCTCCCCTGCTGCTGCTCCAAGTCCTTTAGAAGAAAAAAAAAACTCTCTCTCTCGTCGGAATCAAATACCTTTCAAGATGGTGGCTTGGGAATCGACAGTACTCCGCTGATGCTAATGATATCTACAATTCTGAATTAGAATAAGTGTTCCGGAACTCCTTCAAAGTTGGTAACAGATCGGTCGTGACAAAAGGAGTGGTTTTCACAGCGGTGGTTTTCCCTGATTAATTAACGAGTACACTACTGATCCCTAGTGATATCTACAACTCCAAAATTCTCAAAAAAATATCAAATAATTAGATGGGTGGCTCGACCAGGAAACCGACACGGAGAGATCGAGAAAACAGCAACTCGGTTTCAAAACAAAGGACCCTCCAGTGAGTGACTTTCGCAAAAAAACTTGGTGTCGATCGATTCAGTCTACCTGGTCTCCCACGTGGGGTCCTTCCGAATGGAACAGAATCGGTCGGCATCGTTTATCCTCGTTCATTAAACTGGAGTTTTGGAAGTGAGCGACCAGAGCCGCTTTGCCTTGAATGCGAGCGTAAGCCAGAGAAGCCACCTTCTCGGAATTGAATTTCTCCCATTTCTTCCCGTTGAAGGCCTTGTAGAACGGAACGATCCGGGTCGGCGACGTCATGTTGATGAATGCATATCCCACGTTGCATTTGTTCTGCACCAACGATATAATGCCCCAGCAGTTGATTAGCAATTAAGAACTCTTCAGAAGCTTAAAATCCACAATCATCTTTAAAGCATAGAAACACGGACGAGTGTGAGTTTTTCTAATGAACTGGTAGCTTCCAAACGTAGACTTCGCCACGTAAAAGTATTAAGCAGCAAGAGAAATAACTGTAAAGAAAGTAGGATCATGGCATAAGCCCAGATCAAAACCTGGGGAGACACAGGACTTAACAATGTACCTTGAAATCGATGGGCAGGTAGATGAAGTCGTACGTGCCACGGTGGTTCTCATCGATGGCTGCCAGGAGCATCTTCGATGTGTATCTGGAAGCSAAGATCATGCATWKCAGGTTAGGAGGCACAAGCCAGACGACCCAAAGCGTGAAAACGTAACATATATACAACAGGTATGCGTCTTCAATTTCATTTCGTTCTCACTGACAAAGTACAGAGCTAACCATGCAATTAAAAACGTGCAACCGAGACTCGGGAGGGTACAACATGTATACGTACTTGTTGGGGATGTTTTTGATCATCAAGGTGGTTCTGGGATCCTCCCCACGCATGATTCGGTCCAGATCCAGCTGATACTGCTTCTTGTTGTCCGCTTGTGCCGAGATGCTCTCGCCCCKGCGGCTGCTTCTTCCCCTGTCAGTCATCAGCCCCTCCATGGCACTGGACGCCAGCAGCCCGTTCTGCAGAAACCGCTGGCGCTGTTGCGGCGACATCATTCCCATACCCATATTCGGAGACGAGGACGCGTGTTCCAAACCCACCGAGTTGCTTCCTCCCATGGAGTTTCCACTCAGCTGGTTCATCAAATTGTGGCTGCCGCTCATGTTGATGTTGATGGCGTGAGCTGCGTTTCCACCCAAGCCAGTGCCAGACGCCGACCTCAACAGGGAGCTCGTCTCCACCAACGACTCGCCTGCAATGTAGCTGTGGCGCCTCTCCAAAAGAGAAGGCTCTCCTGATGGCGCTGAGCCCACGTGGTGACGTGACATGGGCAAGAGGCTGCTGTGAGAAGTTGAAAACGTGTGGGACTGCAGCTGCGCCTGCCCTATTGGGTTGAAAGTCGGCCCCACAGACGAGGAGTTCGACCACGGGTAGGGTGGGGAGCTCTGGGGAATGTGCGAAAACGAAGACTGAGACGGGGTACCCCACAGGTTGAACGGGTGACCCGACAGGGAACTGTTCCCGTTGGAGTTGGGAAACAGAAGGCCACCTGCACCAAAGAAAAAACGTTAATTGCAGGCACGATAAGTTCTGCAAATAGAAGACGAAAATTCTTAACATGGAACTTAAGCATCCTCCGCTTGCAACTCCCTCCTTGGTACCRGATTTCAGACTAACGCAAAAGAATCAATGAGGGAAAGCATGCCATTCTGGTATTGACCCCAAGTCCCCAAGTCCCCAAGCTACAAACAGAAAGTACAATTCGGAAGCTCAGTCACTTATCGTAACATTCAAAACGTACTTCTATCATTCAAAGATGTAAGGCATGATTTCTTCTTTGCATTGGTACATATGGTAACCTCCCTTGAATCCTCTAAATGAATCCTCCTCAACTTCTACAGATATAGAAGCTTCGGAATTGAAAGAAGTCATTAGGAAGCTACAAGGAGACAACTTGGGAACCAAAGAGATACCTTGGAAAATTAGTGGTTAATGGAGTGGAGAAATTTGAACGCCTTCTCATCAAGAATGAACCTTCGAATTCAAAGTGGTATCAAGGTTTATCAAGGTTCAGTGGTACCTTGACTGCCGTGTTCCAGAGCCGAAGTGTCRCTGAAGCTTCCCGTGCCACTTGTKGTCCGCTGTAGACGACTCCCACCTTCCAGACTGTCACGGGCCTCACGCTCACGACGAATCATCGCAGCAGCGTTGGACACCGAGGTACCAGACCCAGGCGAGGTCAGATGGCCTGGATTGATGAGCCCGTGCCCAAACTCCGGCAGCGAGTGAGGGTGAGGKGGCAAACGATGACTTCCCAGTCCCAAGGAGTGGCCCAAGGAGTGCCCTGCTGCTTCCATCTGGTTCGACTGGGCCACATGACTTCCTATGGTGCCGACTCTGATAGGCTGGGAGATGTGGGGGGGCAAGCTGGCGCCATTGACAGGCTTGCTGGGCAGCTGGAAACTCCCATGCGGTAGAGAGTGGTGGATTCCTCGAAGAGATCCACTTTCTCCACCTGAATTCCAAGTAGAAGGGTGACCTGTACATGACGAATCCCATTCGTTAGTGTGACCAGAAGAGCGAGGAGTCGTGGTTGGAAAATGACCGATTCAATTGCACACACATTATATACAAATATAAATCAGTTGAGATCAGTTTTGATGCCGCCGGGAAAAAAGGAACGTAAACAGAAGACGATAAGAACATTAAGGACTGTAAGGACACGAGTCAATACATAAAAGAATTAAACCAAAAAACGACCCCACACTATCCAGTTAAAACTACGAAAAGAAGCATCAGACTCAGTTTGGGCGTTTGGGTCATTCAGGGTTGGACAAGAAAACGTTCTAACCCGCACGTACGGATAAAAAATCCAAGCAGAGAGTAGAGTTGATAATCACCTGGAGGAGAGCTGTTTAACGGGGAATGAGATTGCTGCCGAGACCGGAGATCATCATCCCCGGTGTCTTGATTAAGCTGCTGTAACAAGCTGCTGCAACACCCACCAAGCAAACAAATGAGTAAACTAACGGTAAAATGACGTTCAGATTAGCGTTAACAGTGCCTGTAATTGAAATAATTGATCTCATTCAGTAGAATGCCAAATACAAAAGCCGAAACTCAGATATCAACTTGTACAACCCAAAACATCCCGTTTCATTTTTCGATATTAAAGCCAAGATGAGATAATGTAAGAAAATAAAGCTGCGGGTGGGGAACTAACCTCCGTCGCGCACCACCAGGTCGGCTAGGTTCCAACTTGATGCGTTTACCAGCTATGTCGCTTCTATTCAGAGACCGCAGTGCAGCCTCAGCAGCTCGTACGTCATAGAACTCTATGAACTTGTGATGGCGCTTGTGCGGGGTCTCCCGGATCTGATGGGCAAATTCAGAAGGTTTACGCCATGAAATTGCTCTAAATATATACAATGATAGAAGAGAAGACCAACAACTGTGTAGGCACAGAAACTTCCAAGCATTGATCTATGCTTCTARATATCTACTTAAATCCACAACCTGTTCACGACTCCACTCACCTCTTTCACYTCCCCATAAACCCCAAAAATATGACGAAGGTCATCGTTGGAGACCGAGGCATCCAAATTGAACACAACAAGGGTTCCCTGGTTTACATCCTTGTCCGACGGATTATCCTGAAACACATAATACAACCGGAATTTCAACTTTCACAMTTGTGGTCTCAAGTTAAGGATTTAAAGCTAGTGGCTGTCATACCCACCTTGGACACCAAGATAGAATTGCAAATGTGAAATCAAGATATACAAGATGAAAACGGGTTATTCTATTTTTATGTAGAGCAAGCAGGAAATATAGCAAGTGTAAATAACCATTTGAGATATTTGGTATACTGAACTCTCTTACCTTGGGGATCGAAAAATGGATATCCAGCTTGCGCCGTCTCAGTGGCTTGTTCTGCAGAGCTCGCATTGCACTTCGTGCTGCCCGAATATCATAGTACGATATCATAACGAACCCCCGGTGCTTGCATGCAGTATACAAAGTGCGGATAGCCCCGTATTGCTGCAACAGGGNGAACTAACCTCCGTCGCGCACCACCAGGTCGGCTAGGTTCCAACTTGATGCGTTTACCAGCTATGTCGCTTCTATTCAGAGACCGCAGTGCAGCCTCAGCAGCTCGTACGTCATAGAACTCTATGAACTTGTGATGGCGCTTGTGCGGGGTCTCCCGGATCTGATGGGCAAATTCAGAAGGTTTACGCCATGAAATTGCTCTAAATATATACAATGATAGAAGAGAAGACCAACAACTGTGTAGGCACAGAAACTTCCAAGCATTGATCTATGCTTCTAAATATCTACTTAAATCCACAACCTGTTCACGACTCCACTCACCTCTTTCACTTCCCCATAAACCCCAAAAATATGACGAAGGTCATCGTTGGAGACCGAAGCATCCAAATTGAACACAACAAGGGTTCCCTGGTTTACATCCTTGTCCGACGGATTATCCTGAAACACATAATACAACCGGAATTTCAACTTTCACAATTGTGGTCTCAAGTTAAGGATTTAAAGCTAGTGGCTGTCATACCCACCTTGGACACCAAGATAGAATTGCAAATGTGAAATCAAGATATACAAGATGAAAACGGGTTATTCTATTTTTATGTAGAGCAAGCAGGAAATATAGCAAGTGTAAATAACCATTTGAGATATTTGGTATACTGAACTCTCTTACCTTGGGGATCGAAAAATGGATATCCAGCTTGCGCCGTCTCAGTGGCTTGTTCTGCAGAGCTCGCATTGCACTTCGTGCTGCCCGAATATCATAGTACGATATCATAACGAACCCCCGGTGCTTGCATGCAGTATACAAAGTGCGGATAGCCCCGTATTGCTGCAACAGGGRCAAAACATAAAATAATCTCTAACCAYTCTGAAGCATTGAAATGACCTACCACAAACCCCAACTCACCACATATCTCAAACATAAGGAGGAAAACACTTGCATTTAAACATTGACAAACACTAACAATGTTAAGTTCCCTGGATCGGAAGATAAAATGTTAAATCCTCACGAAGAGCCTCCAAAGCATAAACTCAGGAATGGATCCAGGTAACGACAATGCATAACCTAGCGTGCAAATTGAAGTCGAACTCGTAAAAAACAATCAGGTAAAACTTTGCTCAGGGGAAACCAGAGTATGTTCCGTGAAGAGAATGTATCAGAGGCGTACATTTCACGGGGTGGTATCCCCTGAGCAGCACTCCTCTCAAACAATCGCGAATGTATTACATATCTAGCGAAATCACAAATTCCAGAAGGGTGATCTAGAAAAGTTAAATTGGTAATCTAAAGGGTCTTTCATTCTATGCCAATAAAATAAAACATAAGGTAGTTTTGGTACCTCAAAAAGTGCCCTCAGCTCCGTATCCTCCACATTCGAGTTAATGTTGCGAACAAAGAGAGTCCTTGATGGATGTTCTCCATACGGATGCTCCCCGGCAACAGACCCTGCAGCCCCAGACGGCTGTCCCGCAGCCCCCCCACCCAAACCCTCTCCAGAGCGATAGTTACTCATGTACACACCCAAAGCGTCCTGYGAGTCGCCCTCCAACTCCATACCACCTCCGGAGCTGAACAGATCGAACTCGTCCTGCTCCTCGGCGGTCACTTCATCCCTTCTGTTCTGAGGAAGATCATAGTCATCTGCCACGCCCGCCAAAAGGTCTTCTTCATCGTCTGGGAGGAGGTTCCCAATGGTGTGAAACTCTAGATCCTCCARGGAGCCATATGGCTCGTCCACGTCCAAGTCGGTAATCAACTGTACAGCAGCCGTGTCTAGTGACTGAACCACGCGCGTTTCGGAATCCGACAACCTCACTGCAAACAACGCAACAAAACCAACCCACTTCAGAACTCACTCCWAATGAAAACTGACCACAAAGGTATATAAACTTGTGACACCACCACCTTCTAACGTACACCACTAGCACACTCTCTAGAATGCCAATACACTGGGTGTGTCCTCAGCAGCATAAACTCAAAGCAATACACGAGCTGACACGCGTAACCATAGCTAATCCAACAGAAAATTTCTAAGAAGGAAGGGTAAAAACACTAGGGCAACCATAATAGTCATGAAAAAGGGGTTTACAAAAAAACCAACAGCGAGACCATTCAGCTCACAGGTGAGTAATGCACTGCATTTCTCCAGTCAACCTTAAAGCAACACACGAGCTGGAACGAGGAACAATAGGTAATCCAACAGAAACTCAACGGAAGGTTWTCAACACCAGGAAAACCAAAGTTAGTCATGTATACAGGGTATAATACCGACTATTCAGCATCTGAGAGGTGCCAAGAAGGGCAAAAGGAGGTGAGGTTTACATTTGTCGAAAATTGCTGGAAAAGAGGTGGAGAAGCTATTGGAATCAATCCCTCTAATGGTCTCCAAATTGTCCATGTTGCCATTAACGTGAGGCGACGACGAGAGGCCGACGAGATCCCCCCTTTCGTTCGCCATATTCCACGAGTTGTAGGAGGACAAGCTGGGCGGCCTGCCTTCCCCTACCGCCCCTACCCCCCAGTGCTGGGGTTGTTGAGGCTCCCCATTGCCGCTACGAGGACTGCCTCGGGAAACCCAATCCTCTTTCATCAGTGACCATGCCTGTTGCTGCTGCTGCTGCTGTTGTTGCTGTAGCTGTTGTTGCTCCTGCTGCTGCTGCTGCTGCTGCTGAGATTGTGAAGATGATGATGATGACGACCCTCCTCCCGCCCTGATATGACCCATTCCTGGGGGCGGGTTGTTGGCATACCCCCCCGACATCGTCCGCCTGCCAGGCTCCATATCCCGTTCCCGGTCGATTCTACTATAATACCGTCACCTGGCAATACAAACCGTTCGTTTGTCACTACACAATCCACCATAATGGTGTTTCCTACTGTCTGTAAACTCAACCTGACATTCTCTACACACTGACATTTATAACATCTTGCACACCTGCCTCAGTGTTATTGAGTTTTCACACATTCATACGACGTCATAGTTCGGATTATTCCAGGTGGGAAAATTAAGAGTAACCTGGCAGCAAACATCGTTCACATGTCACGCAACAGACCATGTCGGTGATCATCATCGTCCGCAGGCCGAATGGTGGTGCTTACCTGTTGCTTTTCCTTAGTGCACTCAACCCTCGTCCGAATGACCTTCTCTAAAACGACATTCTAGAGGCCCAGGCATACTTGCCACACTATCATTGAGTTCTCACACATTCAAAGTAAAGGCAGCGTGAAAATGGTGGGATGTGCGAGTGAAAACGAGCTGGTGCAAACCCTATCATATGCRTTTGTTTCTAGAGCGAGCCCAAACCCAAACCCTGGTTCGGGTAGCAGGGAATGTATGAATTCGGGGACAGAGAGAAGGAAGAGATCCTAGTCCAATAAGACCACTTGGATACAAAGTGCTTAACGGACGTGTCGGACGAGCACTTGGAACCCTATTCGATCTCATTGCTCATGATCCCAAGAGAACTCCTCCAGTTCCAATCCAACTGACGAAAGGAATGGGAATGGAATGAAGGAAACTCGCACGTCTGACGTGGTCGCATAGATTGCCTCTACCATAACAATAATAATAAAAAMTCACACTAACACCACAGCTCTACACAAACACACTTCCCTACACAGACACACGAACCAAGCCCAAAACCAAGCCCGTCGCCAGAGGCCGACTTTTCCCAGTCACCCTCGAAACCCCCGTTTTCCAAACCACTGCTCACCCAAACCGACAAAAGAGGGCGCCCACACTTTCCCACCACACGCCATCTCTCTTCTCCTCCAATAGCTCAAAATCGACGTCTACATTCGAAACCCACAAAATACAACCCACACCCAAACCAGCATCCAACCGGGCAACCACGTTGCAAGTCGCACCTGGCCCAAATTCGTCTCTGACATGCTAATCCGATGAAGCTCCAGCACCATCGCCCGGAAAACTTCTTCGCCCACCACCAATCTCCAGCAGAACCAAAAAGCTTTTGCGACCAAAGCCTCCCTTCYCGAGTTCGCAGCCCCGGGAAACACAACCCCAGCCAACCCCCCCAATCCACACGAAACCCTCCCTGGCTGCCCAAATTGGAGCCTTACATGCTCTTGCCGAGTCTTCGGGCAACCTCAAGAAACTCCCAAGGAGCGTTGCGACGAGGAAATGCGGTGCGGGGATGCAAGGGATGCAAGGGATGCAAGGGATGCACGGGATACGGAATGCGATGGCGATGGCGAGGTTGAGGACGAGGACAAGGACGAGGGGGGAGAGAGACGGAGAGAGACGGAAAGAGAACGAAAGAGAGAGAAGGAAGGAAGGAAAGAAGAAGGGGAAGGCGGAGCGTGAAGCGTAAAAGAAGGGCTGGCGTGTTGGAAGTCCCCAAAGGGCTTGCTTGCTTTAGGAACGCCAGCCCGGGCCGGGCGGAGCGGCACCGGCGCCGCGGCTCCCGGCCCGGGCCCAGCCCCAGCGGGGGAGCGCGACGGACGGAGCCGGCCTGGCTTGCTTGCTTTGCTTTCGTGCAGCGGACGGACGAGTGGACGACGGAGGGCGGGTGGGGAAAATCCTGAGTCGCGAATCGGGAATCCCGAATCTAGCTTCCCCGGAATTTTCTTGTTTGACACGATGAAATTATTTAGTCAAACTACCCTACGCTATATGTAGGTCAATTTTGTTTATAATAAGTGAAAATTTGGTAGATGTGTAAAAATTGTAAATTTGTAAAACTTTTTTTGAAAATCCGAAAAAAAATTCATTGATGCTAGTGCTGAAAAAATTTAGAAAAAAGAACACATTTACGCATAAATAGAAAGAATTAATTCAAAATCAGGAGTGTCCAAATATTAGGAAGAGCAAAGTGCCAAAAGTGAAGAAATCAAAATTGAGCTACCCAGCTTTCATAATTCTAAAATTAATTATTTGAGCACCAATGTGCTAAATGTTACCTAAATGTATGTATGGTATGAGTCAAATCAAGATAGGGGCATTTTACACTAGGATGAAACCACACTCAAAGGTACCATTGGGATTACTTTTGTAGAACAGGACCTGAGTTCTTTTCTAAACTTTCAAAGCTCTAAATTCCTTTGATGTTGTCATTCTTTTAATAAATTTATGGATGAATAGTATTGTAATGCATCCCTTTAATAAGTTGAAGAAAATATTTCACAGTAAAATCTTTAGAAAGATATAAATCACCAACTGCAAGGCTAAATTTAGTATCTATCTTATAATATAGCAAGTTAAAAAGATATTTTTATCCAAATGTTTTATACTTCTCAATTATATAGCTATTGAGAAGGATTTTTAGTGATTAAATCTTGAACACAAAATAGTATAATTTTTTAATTGATTGATTGATTTTTGACATTTTCTTGATTTTTTTTTTTTAATTTAAACATTCAATTCCAAAAATAGATTACATATGACCCTTGATGTGAATAATATACACATTTTTTGTTCCAACATAATTATCATTGGAAATATTTTTTATATTGAAAAGGACGTTCACATGTTTTTACTTCTGAATATTATAGAAAATAGAAAAATATTCAAATTGTAGAAAAATAGTCCTTTTCTATTCTATTATACTAGTATATATACATGTAATTTTTTGGAATTCAATCACATTATTATTCATTAGAGATTAGAATCCTTTTCTACCATTGAAAAACCTAATAGGTTGACATCAAAACTTCACTTGGAACTTTAATAAAGAATATATGAATAAAAAAATACTAGTCTTAACATGACTTAAAGTACTAATAAAAAAGGACTAAAATATCTAAAATTAATAGATTAGTTTCAAAAAACAATAGCTAGAAATATGTCACATTACATATTTCAGTGGATCTGACCCCTTTTTTGGTAAATTTGAGTGTGATTTGACCCACTAAGGGCTTGGGCCAATTTGTTGAGTAAGAGGCCCAAAATTCTCACTTGAAATTGGACAAAAGGTTGAAATTTGTAAAATCAACCTGAAAGAAAATGGCTCAACCTCTGGATATAAAGCGTCTAATATTACAACGTACAAATGAAACTCTTAGGTCATATACTTTGTGCCCAAAATTTTGTTATAAGAAGGTAAGATCACCTAGAATCATAATTAAGACTAATAGTAATTGAGCATACTTGTTTTTATCAACACTAGTGTGCCCTGTGTCGTTGCCCGCACAGTCAAAATAAAAATAAAAGTTATTTTTTTATTTTTTTATTTTTTTATTCATAAAAACTTTGAAATTCAGTAACTTTCACATCGTAGGTTCAAATGCCATGAATCAAAGCCTATGCATCCTTCTTTGCTGAGGGCTTTCGAACGGTACCATGCATGCAAAAAGTGGACGCACGGTCTAGGAGATCTCAACATAATAAATAAACAAAACAAACAACCTAACTTAAATTATGGATATGGAATGTCATTTTTGTCGATTTTAGTTGGCAAGTGAAAAAAAAATCCAATGCACATTAGCATGCACTATTTGAACACTATATAGATAAGTTGTGAAATTTCAAAATACTCCTTCCATCCCAAAATGATTGTGTATTATAAATGTCATGTTATTTCTAAGGTTGTTTTGAGTAAGTAAAAAAAACACTTTTCTTTGGCTAATTTTATTAAGGTAGCAATAAACACATGCAATGTTCTTTGGATTGATTCTTGTAATATAAAATTTATAACCTTTTTTAACTCTTACATGCCCAAGGCACCAAATTTTGGTGTCAACAATTCTTTGAAGTTAAATAAAACTAAACCAAGTTGCTATTTCTAGTAGTTTATGTTCATGAAAATCTTTTTTGAAGTCTAGTTTTAGGATCAAAAATTTGAACTTCAAAAATGATTGATTATGATTCATCTATTGAAGATTTTGTGCAAAAGTGTCCATTGCAATCTTGACTTTTCATAGTGTTGAGAGCTCTTGGAAATACACTAGATCTTGGAGAAAAAGTCACATGAGAAATTCATAATAAAAAAATTCTAGAGTAGATTTTGAGAAGCCATAAATTGGTTGCGGTTGTACATGTTGTGCCCTTTATCCTCATATTTTTTTGGTGACCAACTTTTTAGATTTGATATGTGAAAAGAGGATTGAAAGACTTCCAATCACTTTTGTTGTTTGAACACCCTCATGATCAGACACTATAGTCTTTCAATCCTAAGTGATATTGATGTGTGTTTTTTTACTATGTGATGCACAACATGTTTTGTTTAAAGTTGCCCACTTCGAGGCCGATTTACAATTCAAAAAAAATTGATACAACTTATCAAAATGTGATATTTTGGGTGATATTTTGGGTGATATTTTGTATTGAAATGTGACATTAGAGATTGAAATAATGACGACATTGGGATAAATTATAGTTGGTGATGAATTTTATTGTCACATAGTTTTAGGGCTTTAAACTTTGGATCACACATTGATTTCCATTAATGCTAATTTTTGTGCTAATTCTATTTTAAAAATATTTTTACTATTATTTCTTGATCTAATTTTTTTTTTAAATTGTATTAGTCATTCATTGATTGAAACTATAGTCTATATAATAAGAAAAAAATTGTTATATAATTTTATGTGTATTTCTTCATAAAAGAGAATTTAAGGTCAACAAACACCTTTATTTTTTATTTAAATTCTACTAAATTAATGGTATTGCAACATTTTCTCAAAGGTAAACCAAATGTTGTCTTCTTTTCATAGAATCTTATTGTCATGTAAACATATTGGCTTGAAGAATATAATTATTTTTGTTTCAATAATATTGGGTCGAGATTCATTATGGTACTCAAGGTAATTCACATAGTGGTCCCACAATAGTAACTCTTCCTAGCACTAGCCTTTGAAGATTATGAGCATTTTGAAATGTGCATAGAAGTTCCTAATATGCTAGATAAAACAACGACGTACAACAAAATCTAATTACATTCACATTACTTCAAGTAACTTAATATGATGAAGTTGGCCATTCACTTTTTTATCCACTTTTATCCTTACCTAGCCAAATTTCATCCCAATATTCACACAAGTTCAACGACATTACTCCCACTAATTCATCCAATTAATGTGAAAAATTAGTGTAAAAGAGTCTCACATACAACTAATCGTTCAAACTCTCGCCCATTAATGGAATTTACTTGAATTCACTTGAGAGCTTATCATGGGTTTCAAACTAATTTCCCAAACAAGTGAAAGATTTCTTCAGAGTTTTGTAGAGGACCCAAAAAATTTAGTTAGACACACCTCCTATTTCTAAAGGTATGACTATGATTAGGAAAGGGATGCTAGCATGTGTGCATAGAATCTATGAGCTTATGAGCCTATGACTTTATATTATGGACACCTTCTATGGTTATAGGAGTCTATATTATAGGKATTCATGTTATAAATTTTTTTCATGTTAAAGTGTGCCTATGCTATAGGTACATATGTTATAAACACCTTTGTGCGGTTTTAGGTATATATCTACAACTAGGTTCAAGGCTTGGAGCTTCACGTCCCTATTGATGCCTCATAAGAAAAAAGTGTGATCCACATCATTGTACTGTTTTGGGAACTTGTACCCTCTCATTTCATGGTGTGAGACCATTTTTCAAGGAGTTCTTGATTTCAGCCAATCAAAACCTTAAAAAGTTTAATCCCCTCAGCTTTGGGATTTGGTGTATACAAATTGGGCCTAAGGTAGCCAATACCCATTATAGACCTTTCCAATTGCATTTGTATCTCTTTTGTCTAATATTTCAAGGAATAATTTGGGATGCAAGCAATCTAATAGTTTAAACCTTCAGATGAAGCATGGATGAGGACAGATGAATTGGATAATTTAAGGTGGATGAATCTRAAATAGTGTGAAAAGATTGTGAATTTATATAAAACACAATGAACTACCATATTAGMGCACCRTACAAACTTGTGTAATTCAAAAATTAGTGTGAATTATTAGTGTTATAAGTATARAACACTATAAWTGAATTACGTTGTGTAGCACAAAAGTTGATTTAATTAATACAAYCAACAATATTAACATTACTTGCACTAATTTGTAAAATTTGTGAAAATTTGTGAGAAGCACTAATATGAAAGTTTACTATAGGTCTAATAAAATTATAAAATGCATTGTATACCTTTATCATACTATCTCAAAAAATGTATTACCTTACTAGCTTATATCATGTAATGTGATTGACACTCACCTTTTCTGTACATGTCATTCAACCCTCATAAAAAAATTCTTTCAAATACTTGCACCAATTGACCTGTAAAGGACCATCACATTTTTGTCTAAAGCACTCAAAATTGTTATATCTATTGCAAGCACCAGAAAATGTTGATTTTTTTTCATGTCCCTTGATTGTATGATCTCACACTAGACTAGTACAAGAATGTGTAGACAAATTTTTGAGACTGTGACCTTATAGATTTCAAGATATCTATTGCATTTAAGTGAAAAAAACAAKAATTTTTTCACCATGCATATGTAATTAGATTTTAAACTTTGAAGTGTATGAGTTACAAAAAATCTATTACAAAAAATTGACTTGAGAGTCTTGGAAAAAGTTTCACATGAAAAAAGGTGATTTGTATTATCTAAAAGTTGTTAAGTAGAAGAAGGTACAAAATTAAATTGTTAGTAGCTGTAAAGTGCAATTGAATCGCACTATTTTGGATGGTGAGTTTATTCTAACAATCGAATTTAACCTAATAAAACTTGATTTTTGGAACAATGTGAAAATCAAGATTAAAAAACAACCCCTATGTGGTATTTTCAGGAAGATGCTTTGATTGCTTGCAAACAAGATGACTTGTATATTTCTCATCACTTGTTTGAATGAAACAAAACAAACATTTTCATAGAGACAAAAAATTTATCTAATCAAAAATAAAACAGAGCTTTGCATTTCAAGTTTATGAGGGTTTCTTGCTACATGCCAAACTAAAAATAGAAATTTTTGTGGCATAACTTTTGCTAGCAGGCACTGATTGAAATAAAAATTATAATTCCATAAATCTAAAGTACTATCCTATTCTCAAAAATAATCTTAAAAAATAATGAGGATAATTAAATTCATAGAAACCTACCCAAACTCCCTTTGTCCATCAAGGGCATAAATGGTCTAGTAGGGAATAAACCGCATTTATTCAACRTTCATCCAAATTAWTGTGAAGTCTCAAACTAATTAGGTTTCAATCTATTTAGGTTTTGATGCAAGCTCTTGAACTAATTAACTTAACTTATACACAACAATAATCAAGATAATTAAATCAATAAAAGGGATGGAATAATGTGAGCCCCTTTACATGAATTTTAGATGAAGGTCATGCATGTAATTAATGTGAGCATTTGGATGAAAGTGGAAGAAAAATAGACAAGATAGATGAATATGGATGAAAGTTGAATGACGATGACATTATTTGAAAACACTGTAAAATTATAGTGCACATGACCAATTTAACCCCTAACAGTCTCCCAAGGCCATGTTTCTGCCAAAAACCACTCAAAACTGCCATTTTATTGGTGTTCATCCAAGAAAGAAAAAAAACACAATTTTTTTAGAATTTAACTATAACATCGTGTATTTTTCTTGTATGGGATCATGTGATAAAAATTTCTTGTAGTTTGACCGTACTAATTGGAAGATATTAGCATTCAAAGTTGGAAAAATAAGTTTTTTTGAACATTGTCTTGCAATTTCAGATGACTTTGACTACCATTACTGAAAAGTCTTTGCACTATATATTTTGAATTTAAAATTTTTTATGTTGAGAATTTGAGTTGGAAGTCTATGTAAAAATCTCAAAAAACATCCCTTGATTTTCATTCTTTAAAAAATTGTTAAGTAGAAGTAGGTCTAAGATTGAACAAATAACTAAATTGTAAATTGCTTTTAGATAAAATTGAAACACAATAATCCAAACAGTGAGATTGTTTAAGCAAGCAGATGAATATTGAGACTGTATGAGGCTACCCAAAGTCACATTTTGGCCCACCGTAGGGCTAATGGGACTTTAGGGGTTAATTAATAATTGATTACATTGATTTATTTTAAATACTGCACATGACCGTAGTAGTGAGCCAATAAATTTAAGGTGGGCTCCCATAAAACGGCCACTTTTTACAATTGTGCCTCCTTATTGTTATTAGACTAGTTGAAAATTGTATTTTATTGTTGGCAAGTGAAAAGCGGTTCCAGTGCACTAATGATTCCAACATTTAGATATCATATGCAAAAGTTTGCTAAGTCAAAGTTTTTTTTGGTAGATGTTCTAAAATTGTTTCGTCGACATATGTACATATTGATTTCAAAGATATACAAAGAGTAATGATGGTAGTTTTAGGCATGGTGCAATTTTTTTGGGTGTACCCACCTTGCATAGTTCTAAAGTTAGTGCAAGTTTGTGCTAATATTACTGTAAGGCGCACATTCAAGTGATGTAGGTGTGGATAGGATGGCTTTAGGTATTTTTTTCTCATTATTTATGAAGTGCCAAGGAAGCGATATAAAGTGTTATAGTGGTACTCCAAATTTTCAACATTCATTCACATATTAGATAGAAAATATCAAATTAACACATATCACATATCCTTGATTCTATTTTCATCCAGAATCTGGAGATTTCATCTAAGATTTTTTTATTGTTTGAAGTTTATGGCAAAAAACTTCACGGTTTGTCCTCATTTTTTAGGCAAATTGTTTTAGGGTGCAATTTCACCCCTGAATGGCTTAATAATTATGTTGGCCATGTGGGATTTGTTGTTGCTTTGTGTAGGATTTGATGACTCTTTGGACTGTTCTTTGAGTGTTTTGGAAATTTAGATGAAAGTTTGAATTTAGGAATGACAAATGAAGTCCAAAAAAATTTCACCTGAAGATCCCTATGGTAAAAGCATCCAATAAGGCCATATTCGTTACATTGAGACTTTTCGCAGTCTCATTATTATTCTTGACTCGAGGATAAACCGCTTTATTTTTCACTACTATTTTTTTATAATTAGGTAACAACACCAACTTTTAGAATTTCATTATAGGATCATTATTGGAGTATTATTTATTTTTGGTTTCAATTACTATTTTTTTAAATGAATTTCCCAATAATTAGCATTCTGTCTCAAAATCTGCAAAAAGTCTTAATATAACAGATATGGCCTTCAATGACGTCCGTACACCTAACGGCGTCAATTTCTATGTTAAGTATTGATTCTAGAACATAAATGTAGGTAGACTATAGATAGCTTATCATTTAGGTCAAAAAATAAGCTATCTACAATCTGCGTACATTTATCATCTAATATGATTATCATATTTATTTTTCATAGTTTATACTTTTGTCTACGTGGAAAGCATTGATTCATTCCATTTGGATTTGTTATGAGAATGTTATGGACAATCTTGTTTTTCAGGCAATTGGAGCATCTTCTCGAAAAAATAATTTGTAGGATTCATTTCTGAATGCATTCTTTACAATTTTAAGGAAAAAAAATGTTCCATATGGTTTAGTTCACTTGCTAGAACAATCTCACCATTGGGGTTAGTGCATTTTAATTCCACCTTAGAATTAGTAATTTAGATTTTCCCTCTATCTTGTACCTACTCCTATTTAACAAATTTTTAAAGAATAAAGATTAAGTTTCTTTTTAATTGCCCCCTCCCTATATTCTTAATTCAATTTTCCACCATAAAGATTTAAAGCTCAAAACTTTGTAGTGCAAAAAATTAAAGTTAAGAAGGTTCAAAGTCAAATAATCTAGTCTTGCAATGTGCTGCAAAACCTGTTATTTTCACCTTTAATGCAAATATCTTGCAATGTGTGTGGTCAAAAAATTTCAATTTTTTTCCACACATCCTCATACTAGTTACGTATAAGATCCTATGGTTAGATGAGCAAAAAAAATGATTTCCAATTTTTGTTATTCTTGGCTATAGACATGGCAGTTTTKAGTATTTTTTCACAGAAACAAAGCCTTGGTCCATCTAGGGTTAAGATATTTTTGGTTCATCTTGGCTCAATAATGCTAGCATGTGAGCATGGAAATGCAAGCTGTGAGGCATTTCCATCGCAAGGTGAAGAATCCCCCAAGAGTTGGCCGGCGGGGAGTGTATGGGACACCTACCTAGATTGCCTTCCAAGCAATGGACTCCAACAATGAGGTTTTTTGGTGAATTTTGACCTAAGTAATTCTAAGTAAGAAGGGGGCAGCCCATCTCACATCACCAAATACACCCTCTAACAACC